>VWYP01034172.1:51252-63747 GCA_013400435.1 Pycnonotus jocosus | reverse complement strand
CTTTTTTTTTTTTCCTTTTTTTTTTTTTTTTTTTTTTTTTTTTCTTTTTCTTTTTCTTCCAAAGGAGGGTACCAAATAATGTTCTGGAATTAATTGTGAAGGAAGAAAAACAGTAATATGCTTTCTAATATAATTAAGTACGGCCAATTCAGGAACTTCATGAGTTGTAGTATGTGCTTGTTTTTTCTCAAGTTTTGCTAGTTTCTACTCAAAAATTGTTCAGCAGTACATAGGTTTAGGTTGAGAAAACTCTATTCTACATTTTTTTCTGAGCCTGCTGATGTGTACAAACTTACATGGCTTTTTAATTGAATAAGGATTCTTGGAGACAGTCTTAACAAAACCAATAGTTTTCGGTCTTTGTGATACAGTTGCCTGTCTGTAAATATGACAACAATGCTGGTTTTTTTCTAACTTTGAGTTGAACCACAATGTGGTTAATTTGTGCAGTGACACAGAATTGGACTTGGGTCTGTTCTAGTGTCCTCTAATATCTGTAGTACAAACAAAGTTTTTATAATAACATTATTAATATTAATGGATGTTGTTAATGGATCATTAATAATCCTTCTTTAAAACAGGGTTTCAGACTAAATAAAATGAAGTTTTTGATGAATAGTGCCCAAAAAGTAGTGTAAACCATATGTTAAAACATAGGGATTTGGAAGCAGACTTCTACCAACATTTTAAAAGATCATTGTTCTCTTTCTTTTCATACATAATCACAAACACTTGAGATAATCTTGCTGGAATTTGGCAGGCACTAATTCCACCTAGCAGTAGATGCAAATCTACAGCAAAAAAAGAGCATTCCAAGAGGTAAAATGTAAGGAAACTTTGGAGGCCTTGGTTATTTATCTGAGTTTCTACACAACCGCATGTGAAATGGGGATGGAAAGAGTGGTTCACTCCTGAACAAATGATTTCTAGGCTGAAGGAGAAACCTCCACGCTAAATTGTGCTGCTCGTGCTGAAGTAGAAGGCTTGTAGTTGCAATATACAAGGAAAAAATTTGAATGAGGGACGTGCAGACAGTTTTACAAATCCTGTCTTTGTGTGAGTTTCTCATGTCATGGAAGAGACATCACCCTGGTGAGGTGAATTTGAATAAGAAATCTTTTGTGGTAGGCAGGCATTTCAACTCTTCATGGTCTATGAAAAATAATTTGCTTTCTCTTTCTTTTGGAGATATCAAGCAAGCACCCTGAAGTTCATGTATACTCAAGTTTAATGCAAATATGATTTTTTTTTATTATGGTAGAATTGTGGTTTTTTGAAGTTTATTATTTTATAAAGAACCAATGTTGCATTTGTCTGTGACTTTCAAAATAAGTCTTGCTATGAGTGACTCGATAGACATAGAAAGAATATTCCATTTAGCCAATCTATTTTCTAAATATAAATTTCAGCTTTCTTAGTGAAAACAAAAGATTTTGGCTTTCTTTGATTGTTGCTGCAGAACGTAGATCTTGTGTCTACTCATTAAATGGAGTTTCTGAGATAGACTGAATAACACTGAAGTGTTATTGGAAGGTAAATAAAGCTAAGAGGAATGCTCTAGGGTTGAGTGCAGTGGGTGAAGATCCATAAATTGTAAGGAATAATTAGTGATTGTCTCTGAGAGGATTGTGTAAGCAGCAATAAAGCTAGATGGCAATCTCTTCTCTATTGTCTCAGAACTGTTTTAGCCCATTTTGGGATAAGCTACAGGTAGTATATGCCAGTAATATTTCTGTTGAAATACTTTTCAGTTAAAGAGACAGAATTCTTCACAGTCCTTGGAGTTTTTCGTATTATATTTAGTTATACTAATGCTTAAAAGTGTAAATTCCATATTTTTCTAGATCCATGTTGCTCTTAAAAGAGATTGAAAAACTCTCTTTTATTACATTACTAATCTTTGTGTAGCTACTTAACACATTAGATCAAATCACCACTTAACCTTTTCTTTGCTAAGATAAATAGATTTAAATTCTGGAACCTGTCTCTAAAGTATGTTTACCAATCTTATAATTGCCATTGTGACTCTTTTCCAAGCCTCTTCTTATTCCTCAGCAGCCTTCTTTTATTGAAATTCTAAGCAAGAAGACGACATTTTTTATTGTATCCCTGTAGCTGTCATCAGATATTAGCTTCCCCCCTTATTCAGAGTTCTAATTTAGGTATCTTTGGCTTTTATTTGTGGGTTTAATTATAGCTGTATATTATAGTAAATTATATTAATGAATTATTATCCAAAACTTTTTCTGCTATTATATCCTGTAGTTGATTTAAATTGTTCAGCTGCATCTAAACTTTTCTTTTCCCTTGAACTTGATTAAACCCCAAGGCTGCTCTTCATTGGCCCTCTTTGTTAATGGTTTCCTGAAGCTTTGATTCACCTTTGAGTTTTATTACTCCTGATTTTGTTCTTTTTTAATCCCCTACAGGTAACCAATAAAATTGCTGAAGAGCACATGCACAAGAACGGAATTTTACAAGTGTGTACCTATTGAGCAGTAATTATGCTTTAAGATTTGAGACCTCTCCATTTAGACACAATGTTTAAAATAAATGCTGTTGTCTTTTATTGTAGTAAATAATAATGATGAAATTTTTAGAGAACACTGTCTAACAAATATTAGTGAAGAGTTATTTCCTTAAACTCTTACTAACAGAAAGTAATTCTACTATTATTTAATTGTTCTTTTTATCCATGATCAGTGTCATGCTTACATGACATATTATTCAGTCCTTCTTTTTTGCCCTTTAAATTCTTCAGTTATCTTTTCCCTGATTTCTAACTCTTTTAATACTTTGTTGTCCCATCTTGAAGACAGCCTTCAAGAAGAGGTACATCTGTGATCAAATTTAACTTCTTGTCAGATCTGCTCATATGTGTAAAACTGTGAGGGAGTGGCAATTTACACCTTTTGTTCTTCTCTGCTCTCACTCCTCCCTCATTAAGGTACTAACTGATTTCTACAGTGATAATTGAGGGAAATATTTCATCACTTACAAGTTACATTCTTGGAAAAGATTGCAAGTGTTTGTTGATTAAAACAAACAAAAGCAATATGTAATCTGAAAATTATTCTGCAGCTACTAACAGATCAGTACATGCAATTTTATTTAGTGCAAAATTAAATTCAATGCTTCTTGAATTGAGGATTTACCTACTTTGGACACCCTAATCCACACACAGCACAAATTGAACAGACTATTTTGTAGTAATATATTGCTTCCCCTCAAACATGTTAGATAAATGGAAGCAATTATTTTGTTCTTTACTGCAAAAGCAAATCAAATGCTAATTAACATTCTACTTCTGTTTTATCTGTCAGGCTGTTGATCATAGAATATCCAAGGTTCCTTTGATTTTCAACCTGTTGACAAGTGTTTTCATTTTGCTTACTCATTTGCTCTTAAAAAAGAGTGTGGGAATTAATTGTATTAAAGCAGAAAAGCTTTTCCCATGAGGCTTCAATTTCATAAAGAAACAATTATTTTATAACACATGCATGTGAATGTAAATGGTTATCCCATATTTCCTCCTTGGCTCTGTGTAACACACCAAGAACAGTTCCAAATATTTTTTTTTTTGTATGTTTGCACCTTTTCATCTATGTTGTTGCTTTAGAGTCTTCCTGAATAGTCCAGCCAGCCATCCCTTAATATCTATTTCTTCTTTTACAGGTCCTAGATAAATGGTAAATAACAATAGACACATTGTTATCTCGATTCAAGAATTTGCATGTCTGTCTCATTATACTTCTGGAGACTGACCAGGTCGCTCCTAGTTTGTGTGTGAATGCCACTGGCCAGATCTATCACCTTGTTAAGAGATGTTTACTTAGCATGCAGAAGACAGAGAGATGTAGAGGTAACATGTTGAAAAAGGCATAAAGACATCGTTGTGACTTTACATATCTCTGATATTCTGTGATAAGTTGTATTCTTAGCACTGCTATAGCATAAACAGAAATAATTTTTTAAAGTCTGAATATTGCATAACAGATTCTGTGTAGGTACAGCAGAGACTCTTAGAGGGTGGGAGATGTATGCTGGTCTAGGAATCAAGGGATGTTGGTCTGGGAACTTAAAATTACTTGGAAGCCTCAGAGATTTAATTGCAAATACCTGAAGTACCAAATATTGACAAATACTCAGGAAAATTCTGTAATACAAGCAAGATTTCTGGTTGTAGTTTTACAAGTCATTAATTTTGACTGCCAAACAACATCTATGCAATTTGTAATACTGGCTGAAATCCACTTCAGATGTCTGTTAGTACAGAAAATGTGCCTCTCATAGCCCATAGTCATGAACAATCTCCTGTAATGTATTCTTGTTAAATTAATGAATGAAAGAATTATTTTTTTCACTGCTCTATCCAAGTCATATTCTGAGGTTGAAAATATACGTGCTTGTTTCAAAATTTTGTGAATATGGAGGCCTAAAAGTCTTCAAGTCCTTATACTCTCTTAGTTCTGTGTGATGATGGTTTTTCTTTGGTGGTTTTTTTTTTAGTTGTTTTGTTTTGTTTTTTTAGTTTGTTTGTTTGTTTTTACTTCTGAAAACTATTTGCATTTTTAAAAATCCATGAATGTTAGATAATGGAAAGAATAGATCCTGAAAGAAAAATGACCTCCCAAATATTTTTAAGTTGCAAAGAAATTTGGTGTGTTTTTCTTATTTTACTTCTCTGTTGGAACCTAAGCTTTGGAATCTGGTTGAAGGCTGCTATTCCATCATTTCACACAGAATGGTCACACAAGTGTGAAGTGAAAGAATGCTTTAAAGTTATGTCTATATGACAGTTGTGAATATGTTTCTGAATTTATAAAAATGATGCTGTTTATGAAATTGTTGGGGTTGTGTGTATATACATACACACAAACTTACAATATTACTTGAACATAGCAAAAAGAAGGAATGGTAAGTTTGTGCTGCTGTGGCTAGAGAAATGAAAACTTAAAATTGCAAGTACCAGGAGACTTAATATGAAATCTGAGCTGATTTCTAGGAAAGATATGTAATGTACTTCAGACTAACTAAGTGAAAGTGAAATATTTTTCTCTGTGTGTTGACATAGCATGATTTAGGTGAGATTTAGTAACTTAGAATGTATGATTGTGGTTTCCTAGTACTAGTAGGTAGCTTTTTCCTAGCACCTGGATAGCATAGAGATGGAGAGAGAACCTTCAGCGTATCAAATGACCTAATGAAACACAAAATCTCTTCTAACAGTACCTGGGGCTTTTTTTACATTCTCAAGAAATGCATGTTCAACAAGCAACAGATGTAGATTATGTCATGCAACAGAAAGCTGATTGAGACTGATTGCTCTTATGATAGTTTTTTGTTTCCTGGTCTGTCATGCATCTCCTTTTTTAGATTATAGGGGCTACCTAGAGTTTTGTAGACTTTTAAAATATAATATTATAAATACATTTATGGCAATCTTAAATTTTCTCTATTTTTTCCTAAGAATTCACCTTTCTTATCTCCTAATAATAAAAACATTTCAGATACTCAGGAATTTATAGAATGTGTAGGTGCTTTTCATTTGGAGAGCTGCCATAAAGTTCATGGTCAGAAAGTCTGGGTGAAATAATCAAACATATTTTGATGGTAAAAATTGGCTTAGATGCTTTCATTGTATAGAACTCCTGCTTCAGGTATCTAAATAGTGAGGATTTTTTGACAAAACTGAAGAAAAGGTTTCACAACTTTTTATTTCCATTGAAATTGTGTCTGATGTATTTTTCATTTGCCTTGACTTTAATTACACCGTGTTTCTTTCCTTTTTCTTCCTACTGTTCATTATGATCATGTGTAAGTGTTCAACACCTTATTATGCAATTAATACTATAAAATAAACATTAACAAACAAGTACAAATGTTCTTTATGCTTAAAGGGGTAGTGGTGAGTTAACTGTGGCAGTTTTCTAATTGCAGCAATACAGAAAACACCAGCTCTAATTTTTTTCTTCCATTTAAATAAAACCTCTATATGGAAGTAGAGGACATGCTACTTGACCACTTCTTGAACAAAACAACAGCAATAAAGGGCTGGGGACACAAAAAAGGATTCCAATACAGTTAGAAATAATTTAGGAAGAAATGTATTCTGAGATGGGAATTCCTGAGAATTTTTGAGCAGGTTGGATGTAAAGTTGTAAAAGAACAGCATGGTATAACAAGGGGAAACTAAGTGTAACTCTGATGGTTGTATTATAACAGAGAGATCCAAGTAGTTGAAGATGAGAGCAGATGAAGCAGAGTAGGCCAGGCAATGAAATGCTACCTAAGGCTGTATCTAGAAGTAGAATTAGTGGAACTGAGTTCTGGAGTAGCCAGATAATGATCAATAAGACTGAGGAATCGTCTTGTGATTTGTTGTAACTATGAACCTAAAAAAAAATAAATTCAAGATAAGACTGATTTCTCTATGAGATCTCCAGTTAACTGTGAAGTAGTGACAGTGCAAATCTTGAGCTAAAGTACCTTGTTAAAAGCAAAGTTATTGAAGGATTTCCTTAAGAAAAAAGAGAGTGAAAAAAGGGAAAATAAATTGCTTGCCTATAGCTAAAGAATACACGGTTTAAGGAATTGTATTTTTGTTAGACTGTGCTGACTTCTTACCCCTCCAAAAGAATTAATGTATCATGGAGGTTAGTAATTGCTAAATAAGTTGGAGAAAGTTTCTAATCCTGAAATGTTTCTAGATAATGAATCCGATGTTTTGTGTATGTTTTATTAAGAATCGAGACATGTCTAGCTCAGACATTTGAGCCAAGAACACAAACAAAAACATTCTGCATTCCCAGGGCACGGTGACTAATACTTCCAGTGAGATCTCAGCATTCCCTTTATAGATCAGGTGTTAATGTACACTGACATTCCTACTTGCAGCACTGAAAATTAATATCAATATGGTGGGCTAAATAAAGTCTTACTCTGGAGCAGCAAATACTTTTGGGATAAAGGACAAGGGTTTAAAAACCTTTCTGCTCATGTTGAGTCAAAGTCTTTGATGCTAAAAATAAGAGTTTAAAAGCCTTCACAAGATTGCAGATTGTTTATACCTGTATGGATATGCTCAAGTGAAATGGATCATCATGCTGGGGTAGCTGAATTACAGCAATGGACCCATAAAACTAGATGGTGGACAGCAAGTTTATTATAAATTTTTCTCGTATATGAGACTTTGTCTATAGTGTGTTCTTGTATAGTGTCTCTCTTAAACGTCAATGATATTCTACATCTCCAAGTTTCCAAAGAGTAGATTGCAGCATCTCTAAGTAGGTTTAATGGTTTTACTGACTTCCATCTTTTCATTTGAACGTTATTCTAATTTTTTTTTTGTTGCAGTAGAGAGACTACCCCTTCTTTTTTTCTCTTCTACTATTTCACCCTCACTTTTTCCCTTGACACCTTCATATGTGTGTAAATTACATGACCAGGCTAGAATTTGGTATTTCTCATGAAGGTGTAGAGGAGCTCTATAGTGGTAATTTCTGTTTTCATTCATGGGAATGTCTCCTTTATCAATTCCCAAATCAAATTCTCTTTGAAATCAATTTCTCTCCGTCTGCCTGGAATATCAAAATCTCTAGCCACTTGTTTGCTCTCGCTTTCCTAATGAAAATCTTATGCTTGTTGTTGTCTATTTTCCTTCAATTTCTCTAAAATTATTCACATAAAATCTGAGCTGCAAGTGGGTCAAAGATCTGTTTATTATTGATATATATTCTTTTAATTCTTGACATCCCTAAACATATTCTTCATAAATCCACACGGTAACATTTCAAGCCCTGATGTGTCTTAGATGGTTAGTGTTACATTGCATATCTAATGTGAGGTTATGTAAATCATAGGTAAAGAGTTTTCCCTTTACTAGGAAACTGGGATTTATGACTTCTATAAATATAAGACAATTAAAAATTCTGAGCCATGTTTTCTGTTTGTATGTACAAGTAGTTTCGTTTTAGCCCTTGTTTTAGAGGTTTTACTTGAATTACTTGAATTACCGTGGTGATGCCTCCCTGCCTCCAGGCCACACTATGATCTGAGAAATGTTTGTTAGGCCTCAACCTTGAGGGACAACACATGAGCTGAGCTCCTCTGGGCATTTTTGGAAATACTCTCTTGTCTCCAAGACTAGCGCTGTCTAAAGAGCTCCTGCTTTTTTTAACAAAGAGCTTTGGAAACTGATTTTTCTGACCTGAAAAATAACCCATGTGAAATAACATTTTTGATATCAAACTTCCAAAGGAAGTTACCAACCCAAATTGAAGCCAGGGTGGAGTAATATTATGACTAAAGCCCTCTCCCTTGTGTCCCTATAAACAGCAGTCCTGAGAGGGACCCTTTGAGCCCTCCTGGACCACAGCTGGCTGTGATCAGCACCTCCCTCCAAGCACCTGCCAGAGCCAGCCAACTCCAACCTTTGCTGTAGTTGGAAAACCACTGACAAATGACAGTGACAGATTCTGGGCTGATACCTCAGTCCTCAAGGATCAACCCTTCACCTGTTGAAAGCATGCAAAGGCATCTTATGTGAACATTTCACTGAATTTGAGGAGAATATTTAATGGGCGTATATCTTGTATATAATCTTTAGATCTTGTGCATGTAACTGTGAATATGCTATAGCAAAGGCACTACAAATGTTGCTCTTCTACATGCTCTTCATGACTGGAGCATGGCTATCAATAGCTACAGGCTGTTCAGAAGAGACAGGAGAGGAAGAGAGATTGCTCTCTACATCAAGACAGGGATTAAGCCTGAAGAGCTGTCTCTGAAGAACAGCCATGAGCAGGTGTCTTGGGTTATGTAACCAAAAAAAAGTTTATTCTATATTTCTATCTGTTGAAACTGTTTGGGGAGGTGTTATTCTTTATCTCTTATATAACCCATTCCTCATAACTCCGGGGGGGAGGGAGTGGGTGCCTTCTCATAATGAGCCAGCTGTTGAAACCAGGTGGGGCAGTGTTTCTTTATCTCATCCAAGACCTGTCCACCCTCCAGGGGAATATCTTCCGGTAATGGGCCATTAAGGCTCACAAATAAAATGACACATTACATCATCCCATTGTGAGATGCTCCACCCAGTGGGGGGAGCCAGTCGTTCCTACCTAGATAAAACTGAGACCCAGCAATACCAGGTATCCGGTGTTTCCACTGGATTCCAGGAGGAAGACCAGACCCATCTTGCCATTACTGGACCCTTTTTCTTACAGGATCCTCTCTACTCCAACAAAACTACATCTGCCACTCCAGCAGGACTTACTTTGGACTGCTTCCAACACCCTGAGCAAAAGGGTGTCAGGCCATAATTTCTGACTCTGTCAGGGTTTCTAGGATTTTTGCTTGTTTGCTTGTTTTTTTTATACTACTACATTTGTATTCTTATTATTCCTAGTAAAGAACTGTTATTTCTATTCCAAATTTTTTGCCTGAAAGCCCTTAATTGCAAAATTATAATAATTTGAAAGGAGGGGGTTTACATCCTCCATTCCAAGGGAAACACTGGCTTTTCCTGGCAGATACCTGTCTTCCCAAACCTAGATAGCAGGTAGAAAACCTGTGGGTAAAAATCAAGACAGGCAGAAAGGCAGCTTTGTGTTTGGGGTCTATTACAGCTGCCTGACCAAGGGCAGCCTGTTGATGAAGCCTTCCTGCTCCAGCTACAAGAAGCATCCTGCTCACAGGCACGTGCCCTGCTTGGGGACATCAGCACCCTGAAATCTCCTGGAAAAGTGGAATGGCAAGCTGCAGGCAATCCAGGAGACTTCTGGGAGGTGTGGGGGATAACTTCTTAAGCCAGATGATAGCTCTAACAGAGGGAAGGCAACATCAGATGTGATGGTCACCAACATAAGTGAGCTAATCAGAGATGTCAAGGAGGTAACTTAGTGTCGTGCATTGGTGGAGTTTGCAGTCTTGAGGAATATAGGTCAGGTAAGGTTTAAAGGCAGGGTCCTGAAATTTAGGAAGGCTGACTTCCAGCTCTTCAGGGAGACTGTCAGAGGCATTCTCTGGGAGACTGCCCTTGGGTAAAAGGGAGCTGAACAGAGCTAGCAGATCTTTAAAGCCTTCCACAGAGTGCAAGAGCTAGCGATTCCTAGGAGCGAGTTATTGGACAAACAAGGCAAGAAGGTGTGGTTGAGTAGGGAAATGCTGGTCAAACTAAAGGGCAAGAAGCAAGGGTACAAGCAATGGAAAGTAAGACAGGTGACCTGGGAAGAATGTAGAGAGAAGTATGACTGTGTAGGGAGTGGGTGAGGAAGACCTAGGCAAAACTGGAACTGAACTTCAAAGGGATGCAAAAAATAACAGGAAGGGCTTCTGCAGGAATGTTGACTAGAAAAGAATGGTCAAAGATGTACCTCCTCTGGTAAAGAGGGCTGGAGAAGAGCTAACAATGGATGTGCAAAAGGTTGAGGTACTTAACAACATTTTCAATCAGTCTTCAATGGCAACATCTCTTCCAACACCTCTTGAGTAGATGGACAGCAGATGGGGATCAGGAGAGCAAAGGGCCTCACACTGTAAGTGAAGATCAGGGATCTTCACGTAACCTCCTAAGGAACCTGAATGTGCACAGGTTTGTGGGAAACAGTGAGATGCATCCCAGGCTCCTGAAGGAATTGACTGATGTAGTTGCCAAGCCACCCTCCATAATATTTGAAAACTTATGGCAATCAGGGGAAGCCTTCACACAGAAATTTTTTTGGGGTTGATTCTGGTTTTAGATTGATTGTTTTTAGTTTGCTTTTTCTCTGTGTGCTTTGACCATCTATAAGTTGTAGACTAAACCTTGCCCATGACAAACTTTGTCATGCTTTCACTTTTGTATTAAATCTGCTTTTGGTGAGACCTTTGGTGGTGCTTCTTTAAGCAACCTTAAAACATTCATTTGCAACCCAGCCTATGTCTGGATATCTTTGGATGAGATGTCTTTTTTTTTTTTTAACAATGCTTTTTGACTACAGAACTCTAAACATTTTAGGCAAAATGTGCAGAGAGATGTTAAGAAATTTCATTTGCAAACTAGTGTACATTTCTTTTATATACTATACTCTACAGACACCTCCTGTATTGTCAGGTTCCATGGTTTCCATAAAAAAAAAAAAAAAGAAAAAAAAAAAAGACTAAATTATGGCAGGTGTGTGATGACTGATGGTGGTTGGTGAGAAACAGAATTTGGAAGTTTTTTGATTTCTCATCTGTCTGGATTTGAAGATGTAAATACACAGGTTATAGCAATTGATCTTGCATTGCAACAAAATTTTCCCCACTGGCACTGGCCTTTTGGGCCAGTGTTAATGGAGCTGGCAAACTTGTAGTGGAGCACATTTGCACCCAAATGGTAGCAACAGACAAGTTTATTAATCTGGAAAAACTACTGCATTTTCATTGATGTCAAAAGTGCTGTGACAATTTATAGGAACTGTTTATATTGCCTTTCTGAATGTTATTCCTTGGCATACCCCCAAATCAGACAGATTTGGTCATTCACTTCTATTTGCATTTCACTTGTGATTGGCATCTGTTGTCTTTGGACAATTAAAGTAGCTAGTCTTGTGAATAGCCTACAGGATATGGTAGTTAATGATCAGCTTTTTCTTTATTTTTTGCTCTTCTCAACCTCTGAGGTATTCTTCATAATTTTTTTTCCCACTTTTAGGATTCATGATGCATTCTGTCTCTTCAGTATTTTGGCTTTTTTTTTTTTTTTTTTTAAATGGACTACATAAAAGTTGTTACAAGAACTTCAGAACAAAAGGAAATGTAGGTATTTATTTTGGTGCACACTCTCCTTTAAGTGCACTGTTGGAAAGGAAAGGGGCTTCTCTCTAGTTCCTCTCCCTCGTACTCACTTGTGTACTCTCAACAAGGAATTCCAACAGATATATCTTTTCCACATATACTGTGTTTTACAGCAACAAAGAGAAACAAAGCATGATTCATCAACCAATTAGTGGCTGAAATGGCCCAAGGGTACATCTGTGGGCCAGTTACCTGTCCAGGAAGCTTCACAGGTAAGTAACCTTTTAAAGGAATTGCTTGGAAGTGCAGACATGACTCTCCATTTGTTAGCGAAAACCTTGAATTTTTAAAATTTTTTTTATTCCTGAAGTATTATCTTCTGTTACTTGTACCCAGTTAGAGCAGTGTGTTTTGAGCTACCTGTACTTTTTTTCCAACAGGTATTAACAATAGGGAAGAATTGCCTGTTTGTCCCATTTTCTGCTCTTACATGGGTTTAAGTTTAAAAGAACTGTACTGAGGGAAATGGGATTGTTAAAAAAGTTTGAGAAAAACCAATGGTTTCCTTGCAAATGTGCTTTCTTTATAAGTAGGTGATAGAAGGAGAGGCTGCTGTGGTATTTGAACCAACGTGTTGTGTTCTGACTCATCAAAACTGCTATGTGTACTGTCGTAGTTTAAGCCAATGAAAGAGTTAGCTTTTTGATTGGCATGTCATTTAGCCACTTGGGAGGA
>VWYP01034172.1:31708-50211 GCA_013400435.1 Pycnonotus jocosus | reverse complement strand
TTTTTTTTTTTTTTAGTGTTTATCTACACAAATGAAACCATTACTGTGGAGAAGCTTCTGGATCTGTTTGTGGGGGAAAATCAGGTGTTCAGTTTGAGAAGACAATAACTGAGAGATGAATGTGATTGAATCAGGAATTTTGTGGGTATCTATTTGAAGAATGGGATTATCCAAAAAGAAAAAGCAAAAATGATTTGGAGAATGGGAAATTAAATACTGTTTTAAAAGGATGTATTTATTTAGCCAGATTAATAGTTTAGAGTAATAGTGACTGGACTGTAATGTCAAAATAATGTTTCTTTCCTCTCATGGATATCTTGAAATATCTTCTGCTTACTTCATATTAGAACTCAACTTTAATGGGAGTTCAAAGACTCTAAGTTTCCTGGGTGGAATGTGGTCTACAAAGTCAAAAAGTCTTCTTTGAGTTGAAGCTACAAAGTAATTTATACTAATAAACTTAGGAATTTCTCACTAAGCTTGGAAATATGATTATAATCCTCAAATTTTTTGGAAAACATTTACCAAAGCTTTGATGATCCTTTTTTCTTCCTTTTTTTTCCTGCAATTTTCAAACGTTTGTTATTTTCTTCTTTATCACTTGTAAGAAAATGCTTTCCATTTTTATCATCATCATGAGAAAATGTTGTCATTTTTGACAACTAGCAACAGTGGAAGAGATAGGTAGAAATTTTTTTTCCTTTGGTGACATAAGGAGACAGATGACCAAGCAGATCTCTCTTTATACAAAAGTCTGTAACCTCGAATGAGGTACAGAGATGATATGAGCCTTCTACCAAGTGTGTCCCACTCAAAGCGTGAGCCCTGAAAAGTCTGGTGAATATGTTAAAAATGTACACATTCAAATTTATATAAATTAGTGCTTTCATCAATCTTACCTACACAGACAGAATTCAAAATTATGCAGTGTGCAGCCTACTCAAGCTAGAGAGCTGGTTCTCTTTCAATGTGTAGAAGTTCCCCAGGGGTCAGTGTAACCATGGACTCAAGCATCTCCAGTAATAAAGAGTCCCATCTGCTTAAATTCTTTATGCTTTGTGATAGCAGAACGAATACCAACAGAGCAATCTATCTAAACAAAAGAAAACAGAATGGAACCAAAGCCTATTACCCTTTTTTCCAAACCATTTAGTTGCAGATAAATGAACAGCTTATTCAATATTTCTGGATTTGTTATTCTTGGCAATGGTCTATACTTTGTGCCAGGTAATATTAAATGCCATTGTCTTTTTTCTTATAACAGCTCTTTCTGCCAGAATATTTCCCCCACCCTCTCAGCCTCACAGACAGTGATTTGATGATCTTTGATACAGGCAAGCTTGTGTCATGATGCTTTATCCACCTTCCATTTGTTTTTAGAACACTCCCATAAGTTTTGTCTGCTTTAATAATAATGTAGTCTGCACCTTTAAACGTGCTTGCATCTGTCTATTTATATCAGTCTAAAGCAGTGTTTCAAGGAATTGTAAAGATGATGTGCTTCATATTGTCTCTACTACACTCTCATGGGAGAGCAGACTGTGTGGAGTATCTTGGTATGCTGGGCAAAAGTCAGGCTCTACAATGTCAGTTTTGCAATGTGAAAGCCTCGGGGATGAACACTGTCCCACGGAAATGTTATCATAACTGCTCAACTTGAATTCTGAATTTTTTGGCAGTTCCTGCCTATCATAGCCCAGACAAGCAAATAAGCATCTCAAAAATTATCTGTGGATGTTAACATAGCTGAGATAGAATGTAGGTAAATTTAAAATACATACCATGTGAAAAATTTGAAAAGTAACTACAGTAACCGATATAAGAACCTTGTACTTGAATGGAAAATAATGCTCAGTATATTCTTGATGCCACTTGTCTGATTTACAACATTCAGGCAATGTCTGTACTCAGATGTTCAAACTAAAGCATATTGCAATTCCCAGAGAGCCTATCTACTTAAACTATTAACACCTTAAGGCATTTACAGTTCAGCAAGCATCCCAGAAAGACAAATGCCAACAAGGAACTGCAAAAATGCAGCTTTTCTTTCCCCCAAAAGTGTAACCTCGCTTTTGCGCTGAGGGTAACAACCGCTCCAGCGCCTTCTCTGGATGTGTCACAGTGCCATCTAGTGAGTCTTGCCCGGACAGGGAACAAAAATCCAACAGATTTCCTTCCATTACTCTTCAAGCCATTCACTATTTCTCTATTCATTATTCCCCTATTTGGAAACTTCACTAGTGTGTGTTTCTTGTATTCCCTAGGTATTATCTTTCTTACAAACACTTGTTCATGAGTACTATATGTGCTTTTTAAGGTTCTGATAAGAGGTGGCGATTTGTACTATTTTAAGGCTGGTTTTGGCTCTTTGTCTTTGAGGAAGAGGGGTTTGGTTTTGGCTTGCCTTGGTCAGATTTGCTCTTATATTTATTTTTGAAGTGCAGGGAGCTGTGGTTGTGTCAATAGGTGCTCTTTCCCCAAAAGCTGAGCAAACGCACATTTTAAGCAAGCATCACTTTTTGAGGTATGTTTCTTCCCTTATTCAAACTGAGAAAAAACAAAATTACTTGAGTGAGACAAGTGATGGGTAAAAATGTCATAAATCCATAAAGCATATAATAAGAGAACTTTGAAGAAAAAGATCAATGCATAGAAGCATACAATGACCAGCAGGTTTATCACAGAACAGAATGGCTGTCACAAATGAGATGTTCCACATACATGTTGTGTTCCCTTAAAAACTGGGGCTATTATTAGGCAACTAGATAGAAGAAGTATTTACAGGGTATAGTACTTCGTGTTACTCAATAGGAAAAGAAAAAAAGGCTTTGCTATGATACCATGAATGGTGATTTTTAAGTTTTCTGTTTACTTCCACATATATTGGATATTTTCTGAAATCAGAGAAATTGCAGTAAAGATTGATACTGATTATAAAAATAGATTCTAAGTTTTCTGACTAGATAGCTGAAAATCAAACTGGGAAATCCAAGAGTCTTTGAACAGGCTGTTATTCCTTCAGTGTTCTCTCAAACTGTTTCCTGTCAGTGTTGGGATCATATGAGCAAATGCACACAGGCAGAATGCTTACTTTATTATAGCAGTATGCATTTTCTCAAAAGTCTTTATGTTTCAGGAGTGTTTTGGCTTCTTGACATGTATTTGTAACATAGAAAATGTTTCAGTAGTTCATGGATCAGTTACTTTTATACTAAGCTGAAGTTCTAAAAGAAAGTGATGCCCAGTTTTTAAGAATTATGGGTATAAAAAATATCAGATGCTTCATGACAAATGCTAAAGTAAGCAGACACTTCCCCCTTTTTTTATGCAAGTGGCTAAAATAGAGGAACAGATGTGCTATTCTTGAGATTGCCACCTAAATCTAAGGAAGCTTGGAACAATAATTTAAAGATGTTATCATGAAGTGATTTGCTAACAAGAGACATATTTGGAGAATTATAAATGTTCTGATATATATATATATACAGATAAATACTTTTCTAACAATACTGAGATTGAACTAACTAAGCGAATTTTATATTATTTGAATCTACTGATAACTGTTCAAAAAATTATGTGACAAATTTCACAGCAAAACCCCATTTTCCTAGAGATTAAACCAAGCCAAGTGGTATTTAAGAGCCTTGCTACCAGATTACAGAAGTAAGACTGTGGACCTCTGAAGTTTTCAAATGTTTGTCTTACTTTTTCATGGTGAAATTTAATTGATTTTCCCCCTGCTTTAGAGAGTGTGTAATTGAGATCTAATTCTAGGTAAGAGTTTACTGCAGTACAGGCCCATCTAGTTTATGTGGCTGCTTGTCCAATATCACCGGCATGGATTTCTTAGAGTCTCCTCATTTAATAGTTGGAAGCATTGGAGAAAATCTTTAATAAAATAGCTTAGACATACAATTTATCTAATCTTCATCTCTGGTCTCAGAGTTAAGGGGACTTGTATCAAAAATGCCTGGGATAAATGACTGCTCTTCTACTTAGTTCCATGTTTTCCTTTCCTGCATTTAAGTGGAAGAGAGCCCCATCTTAAATTGCTGTTTATTTTGCATCATCTACAGAGCCTGTGAAAGAGACTATAGTAAAAAGGACATTCACCAAGTCCTGGACCTATCCCACAGCTTTCACCTCTTAATGCTTATTGATTGTTCTGTTCTACTAACTCTAGCCCTTTTTAGGTGTGATTTTCAGATTAACCTTAGGATTTGATGGAGTGTAATTATATTTTCTTGGCAGATGCTCTATGGTGTAGTAGGAGCTGGGTGGTTCACAGAGAGTAAGCTGAGGGCTGCATTGCCTGAGTGAATCTGTCAAAGAAATGTCTCATGTATCCTGAATTCTGCCCTAAGGAACAAGTGAGGTTTTTCCATCATCCACTGTAGTCTTACCAGAGCATATATTTGAGGGCTGAAAACCCCCTTAATTTTACAGAGATAACCTGTCTGTTCTCCAGGGATATTTGGACATAACAACAGTACTATGAAATTTTTTTCTCACTGTGTCAACTCTGCTTCATCAGATAGATCAGCCCTTAGTGTAACCTGTGGTCATTGAAATAATGTTTTTAATCAAGATATCTTTAGTAACAAAGATACTTAACCCATTGTGATGCAAAGAGCAGATGAGTTAATAATTTGCTAAAGAGTAAAATTCATTTCTAGAGCATCATATATTCTTTTATAAAATACAGCCTCTGGTGATATGACCTTAAAACAACCGTACCAGAGACAGGCAACTAGTAGGGCGGTTTAGTCTTCAGAATTACTGTTATGTTTTTATTTTTCTAATTTTTTTCTTTTCCTTAATTTTTGTTCCACTGTTGGCAAAAATTCAATGACGATTATGTCACAATTATCCAGCCATCAACAGAAGTCAGAAAGCACCTGTCAGCCCATAAGAGCTGCACTTCAGAAAATAGTGCTACCACCAGCACTTTATTTACATTCCCTGCCTACACTGGGAAGCCAAAGTTCTGTTGGTGACTGGTGTGAATTTCAAAGGAGACTTCAGGTTTCTCTAGTTGAAGTTCAATTGCAGATGTAAACATGTTGAGAGCAATAAGATTGTGTTGGAATTAATTTCCTGTGAATGAGTTGAATGGTGTGGTACTTAATCACTTCCAAAACTTCAGGAATTAAATCACTTATGGTTGTAGGAACATTTCTCCTTTGATTCAAGGTGCTCGTGGATTACTTGATGAAAACACATTAAACTATGTCACAGATACATCTGAAAGGCACTCTAAGTAACCTGTTTAGTTGTTTTAATAGACTGGGTTTATCTCTTAATTTATGCAAATTTTTTTATAGATAAGCAAATAGATAATTATATGTATTTGCTAATATTGCACATAGCACAAGTCCTACAGTGTTGAATTAAAATTAATTAATTACTATACTGAGTCACTTCTTTAATGAACTCTGCCCTTGCTATGCCCGAGTGCTGGAAGAAAATGTAATAATTGCTCTAATTTTCTTTCAGAAATTCTCAAGTGCTTATATTTCAAAAGCAAAGGTTGTCACCTTTGAACTTACATGCATGCAACTAAAAATAGTGAATATCAAATAGTCCATCACTGTATTAATCTTTAATTTGTCATCCTTTGAAGTCAAGGGAATAGAAAACTCTTACTATATTTTAAAGGCAAAGAAGAAAAACGTTGAGCTCTTTTGAGATTGTAAGTTGATTGGGATTTTTAAATTATTAATTAAAAAAATGGGCAAATGACAACAAAATTAGATGAATGCCCATATTCAAATGCAAAGCTGAAGAATAGAATTTTTATTACAAACAGAAACCGACAACCAGCTGGAGTCTGTCTAAGTGTGTCAGTCAGATGCCGTCTTTGGTGGCTTGAATGTCCCATATACGCTATTACATTCAAGGAAATTTATATTTGAACTTACACCGTTGCTTTGGTTTGCTTGACAACCATGTTATTTTCCAGTGATCTTATCCATTTCTTATTGTTATGCAGTAGGCCTGGGTTTTGCTGTCTGTGGCCAGCCTTTTATACATTTCAATGGCATTTCCTAGATTTAATTTTAAATAAATAAGGGAATTTAGGCTGTGAATAACTCACATACTGTATTTGAGAATATATTTATTCTATGTGCTTACACCTACTGTTCATGCTGGAGTTCTTGAGGGTAGAAACTCTATTTATAAGCACCAGGTGCATTTAATGTAGCTTCAGGTTTTATTTCTATTATTGCTATGATGTTTTATTTCTCTCTAGTCCATAAATGGAACAGTTTACTGTTTATTTCTGATCCTGCTTTTCAATTTGCAAAGTATTTCAGGTTTTGATGAATCCTTTGCAGAATTCTTAGAGCAAGAAATTATGAAAAAAACCTTACCTTTGTAACATCAGTGCTTGAATTTAAAAATTTTACAGGGAAGGCTATGTCTAGAATTCTTTAAACACCTAAAAATAATTTTCTGATTATGAAAATTTTCTGATTCTTTTTGTCCTTGATAGACTTTAAAGATTTTATTTTCCTGTGGTATTGCTTTAAGAGACACACTCTATGTGTGTGAGAAAAGGAGAGGGAATATCAGAGTGTTAGTGTTTTCCTATTACAAAATAATTGAAGTTATTTTTATGAGGCTTTATTTAAATGGTTAAAGGGTTTTTTTTTTTGTTTGTTCCGCATGCTTGTGGCAAAGCATATTTAAATATTAATGAGAGAAACACACAACTCAATGGTAACGGGAAAATTTGTGAGCATGAATGATCAGAGTTGCTTTTAGTCAGAAAAACATCTGTATCATGCAGCTAGGGATAGTTGAGAACCAAAGCCTTCCACAATATGTGTGAGTTTAACAGAGTTTAACAGTCATCATGATATTTGCAGTAGATTATAGGTAATGGAAACCCCTGTAGGACATGTAAGAGATATATATATACACATATTATACTATTATATGTATATGTACATAACAGTTTTCAGAAAGCCAAGAAACAGGCTGTTAGATATAATTGACAGGTAGAGCTTTCTCCCTTCTTGACCTCAGTTTACATCTCCCTGAACTCCTAGCTGAAGTTAGTATTACAATACCAATACTATGTGAGTTTTACATGAGACAAATTAAGAAACTATTGTACAAAAGGGCAAAAATTGTTGGTGAACTATGTATGGGAATTCTAAGAGTTATGGTTGAGCACAAAAATGCAACCACACCAAAAGCAACGCTGTGATGGGTTGCATCATTTGCTTTTTGTATCTCTTCCGCCTGATATGTTTACTGAATTCCTAGTTTGCCTCCCTGAATTTGAAGACTGAAGCCAATGAAATCTGGCCTGGCAGCTGCTTGTGAAAGAACCTGGGCCATACTTGGCATCTGAAACATGAAAGGGTCCCCTTGGTTTCCCTTGTCACTCCAGGATGGCTGTGAAGAAACAAATTCTCCAGATCCCTGGATGACTCTTGTTATAGGGATGTTTACGGAATTGAAATTCACTTCTCTGTCATTCAGCGTTTTCTGGGCCGTGAAGTTTTGCAGTTGTGTGAAGGAGCTAATCCAGCTCCCTGCATTGCTCCAGGACCCCCTGAGGCTAGGTTAGCTGTTGGGGGGAAATGTTGGGTGCACACATCTGGAATCTCCTCAGCTCTGAGTGCATCACTCTGGTAGTGATGTATGTCTTGCACCACAGTCTTTCTCCTCTGGCATTTCCTTCCTAGCACAGACAAAATGCAGCTGCTTTTGGACGTCTGGAAGCTCTCCAATCTAAGAAATTGTCAGCTGAGCAGGCTCATGTTTTCCTTGATATCTTTAAAGATGCTTGGTGTGTCTGGTGCGATAGTGTGTGGATGGAAGGGATTTTGTTCTTGGGAGGATTTTGTATCCTCCCAGCTCTTCCCATTATTATTATTATTACCATTATTATTACTATTATTATTATTATTTTGTTATCAAACTCATGTATTTAGGTCACATTCCTATGCTTAGTTATCTTTATCAAGATAAAGGTATAGTATTTTCATATACATACATTTATGTATGTATATGTCTCTCCATTTAAAATAAATATTAGCAAAATAAAATTCTAAAGTTCTAAATAATATGTCTTGATTCTAAAAAACCTGCAATTTTCAGATCTCCCTGGAAACAGAATTAGTAAGGATTTGTTTCTTTCTGAGTTCCAATAGGAGCATCTCCTTTTCATCCTTCAGTTTCGGATTGATAGTAATTAGGGTTATCCAATCACCACTATCAACTTCATATTGGTTTCTTTCTGACAGGAATCCAACCCAGTCCCTGGGGAGTATGTGAAATTTCTTGTATTGTGTTTGTGAAAGCAGAAGATGGTGCCCGTTTTAAAACCTGAACTAATATTCTGCTTGCTACAAGATGGAAAACAGCAACATAAATTTGCATACTTTGGTATCTAACTTTTGATCTCTTGCTAAATGCACCGGAGAAAATATAATAAGATTTTTTGCATAGGATTCACAAAAGGAAAATAATAGGTGAGAAAATAACTGTTAGACAGAATGGGTACCTGGACTCAACTTTTTCCTCATATACATGTTATGTTAAACAAATGACAATCTGACATTTTAGAGGTACATGTTTAGTGGAAAGGAACAAAAAGAAGTAGGGCAAACTTGTATGATTATTTCCATTTTTTTAGGGTACTGTTTCATTTTAATCAAAATAAGAAAGAATCCTCAGTATTTTCTTGGTGACAGTATGGAGTTTCTTGATCTTTGGGTATATTTTGTAAGGATGAATTTCCACAGTTTTAAGAATCCATAGATTCCATGGGGGAAAGTTCTCTCCTGTGACCATTTTATCAAAGCAGTTGAGCTTCTGTACCTTCTACTGGTAAAACCATGAGACAGTATCTACTGGAACAGGAAGCTAACTAAGTAAGGATACTGAGCCATCTTAATTTTTTTTTTTTTTTGCACATTAAAATTACTATTGATTCTGAGTCATAGGGATGTGACTCATCCTGAAAGTTAGATATGTCCCCAAGATGTTGCTGCATCAGAGGCTCATACTGAAATTAGTATTAGGGTTGCTTGATTTTCTGGGGGGGAGAGTGGGATGGGCTGGGTAGGTGATGGGAACAGTGTTGGTTTTGCTCTTGCTTTTTAACCTTTTTTTGCTAACACCCAGGGGACAAGTGAGACACCAATGTTTATTAGAGAGTATTGTTTTTCTTCAGCTATTTGAATACTTAAGCTGACAGTTCAGTTAATAAACTAGATGTTCTCTGGTGTGATGCTGTGGTTACTAATAATCACTTCCTGGTTCCACCCTAGAGAGTCTTGGGTAATTCCTACCGGGAATAATTGCAAATTTTTCTCTGAAAAATCTGCCCAGTATTCATCACTGGTAAAAAAGCAAATAGAATATTAGTTATTATTAGCAGAGGAAATTTAAAGCAAATAATGAAATTAATTTGTGACGCTGGATAAATCTATTTGTAAAGTTGTGTAATTTTGTAAATTTAAATTTTGAGTACATTGTGCAATTTTTCTTGATTAATTTTAAAAGAGAATTTAGTAAAACTAGAAAGTCCTTGATAGGTCAAAAGCATGGAATATCTTTCATATGGATTGTGACGTGAACTGAATTATTTTTTTGCCGCTTAGAAAAGAGGAATAGAGGGATATGCAAATAAACAAACTGACATACCGAAAAAAAATTTAGCCTGTAAATAAATTTATAAGTAATGAAAGAATTTGATTTTTGTACAATTTATATTCACAGAACATATTATCATGGAGCGCTGTAGAGAACAGATATATGATGGGATTAGGCAGATTAATGGACTATATTTTCTGAATTACCTACTAAACCTCATGGTCCAGACACAACTTCCAGCTTCCTGTAAGCTTCTATATTCTTAAACATGATACAGAGGCAATTATTGCATTCACACTGTGATCTTCAGTTCCTCAGGAAAGTACATTGCACTAAGGCAGGCCTAGACTTAGTAAATTTGTTCATATATTCTGACCAGAAGATGATATGATGTTCCAAATTTTTTGGATTTATAGTCTCTGGCAAAGTTAATATACTTCACAGACCTCTAAGCAGGGTTGAAAAAGACTGGAAAGAAATGCAGAAAAAAGATATTTTGGGATGTATTTATTTAAGTAAATATAATGTTAGTATTGGGATGTAACTATTTTATAAATTTTTAATATTCCTTTACAATATTTTTTCCTTTCCACTTTTTGCTTTTTTGTAAGATTTTATTTCTGAATGTTTGCAAGTATTTTGGAAAAATGCTACATAAACACAAAGGGAATAAACAGTGTCAACCTCTCTATTCTCATTTACACTATTCATGTTAATTTTATCAGAGACATCTATGATTTGTTGATACCACTTCAACGTTTCATTTCTTAAGGGAAGCATAGTTTTAGAGCTAGAAGCCTCTAGAGCCTGCAAGCAGGCGGCGGAAGTGAGTGGGCTCATATTGAGAAAAGCACTGTTGATTGACATGATATATTGGTTTAGAGTATATTAACTTATCTCACACTTTAAAGAGTCAAAATTAACTCAGGAACATGTTTAGAATCCTAACACCTCAACAGATGGAAAGCTCCCTTCCTTCCTCCTTCTCTGAAATCACCTGGCAAAGAGTGAGCCAAGGCTAAAAAGGTGGTTTGGAGAATTTTAGTTCATTCTGCAAATTATTTTTTTTACACTTCTCAGAATAGTGTGCAGCTTTCCACAAACCAGAATGAATCTTCATAGCTTTTCTTGTTTCCTCATATGAAAAAAAAAAGATCAGGAGTAGAGTTTATTTTAATTGCAGTGCGTACAGTATGTCATGGTCTAGTGCGTCAAGCATTGCTATTTTGTGTCTGTGCTGAATTCCAACTTTAGACGGACATACATCATAACTGTAAACACCTGCCTCGCGTCATTAAGGATAGTAAAAATATCCCATTGTGGGAGGACCATAAGCTGTGTTTTAGGCAGTTTGTGTGTGATCTCTGACAAGAACATACCGTGCTACATCTTTCTCACTGTCTGTATTCTCCTTTGGATGAGAAGTACGCAATTCTGTCTCTGTCCTTGGCCCCACTGTTCCCATGCGTACACGCACATGCAGCAGTACTTATAGTAATTTAAAATAGTTTTACAATGGTCATACTTTTAATAGAAAAAAATGAAACTAAATTTAAAACACAACGTTAGCTTAAGGCCTTAATATATACACAGAGTTTAGAGGTCATTTACAATAATTCCATTGCTGCCATATGTTTAAGGAAGACTAATTAAAGGAAATAAAGATAGAATAGTTCTGATTTCATTAATAAAAAGATGAGGTTAGTGCTTAAAAAAAGGATAGAAGTTTTCACATAGGGATCCAAACATGAGTAAGTTGCAAGCAATCCTATCATCTGTCAAACCAACTACCACATCAAATTCATAAATAGCAGTGTGTATAAAGGAGACTACGAAAGCCAAACCCCACTTTAAAGGCACAGAGAAATAGGAGCTTTTAATAAAAGCTGAACAGTCCTAGTTAATATTATTAAAACTCTTCACATGCTATGGGTTTAATTTTTGTTTTGTAATAATTTCCAGAACAATTCCCTATGTATTGCAAACATTTGCAAACAGATAAACTGAGCGAAAGACTCCTTTTGGTTCTAGAAGAATGTGAGCACATGTCACATACTGTGATGNGACAGCGACCCACTGCCACAATGCAGGAACTTAAGTACTAGTATGGGTTGCCTCTCCCATGCTTTTCTCTCCTTAAAACTCAAAGCAATGTGTAATACTTGACTTCAGTATCATTACAGTTAGTCCACCAGGAAAGAGCTGTCTGTGGAGGGGTAATCCAAACACTCCTTTAATTACCAAACAATTGAACTTCTGAAGTTTTAAGTTTAAAAATAAATAAGAAAATTGACCCAATATGAAATCCATAATTTCAATTTTTGTGTTTTTCTGTTGCTTGCAGCACTGATGGGCATAAATCCAGCTTGTGCTTGAGCTCCTTTGTACAGTTGCTCATCAGCTTTTGTGTGATCTTAGTCATGTAGGTCTCTGTTTCTAGCCCACACCTTTTCCTACTCAGGGCACCAGTTTTGCTGCTAGAAAAGTCATAGCCCCTACTGTTTTCCACAGAAAAACACTGAACCTTTGAGATAAAAGGATGCTGATGCTGATGCTGATGCTGATGCTGAAAGAAGGGTATTGGTGTAGCAGATGTGATAATTGGGATATGCAGACTCTCAGCATCTCTGTCTTCCTCTTGCTCCTTTCTAGATGGGCAGTGGTATTGCTTGGGAAGTCTCATCTACAAAGTGATTGCTTCCTCACAAAACAGGGAATGCAGTAGTGGGTCATTTCATTCCCCAGATTGTCTGTCTCATGTATTCTAAATCTTAAATGGCTCTCCAGTGTGGTCAGTGTCTTGTATTTACTGCCACTAGTATAGAAAATAATTTTGAAGATAGCGATCTCTCTTTTTTAATCTGCTGTATTACTGTGGTAGCATGCAGCTCTTGGAATTTTGCCTTTGATTATATTAACCCTAGCACTGAATATATTTTTTTGGCAGAGATTTCTTGGTATAAACCCAAGAGAAAGATAGCTTTGAGTAGGGTGTAGTGGTTTTTGGGTTTATTTGGCTTATAAGTATTTCTGTGTATGCGTGCATGCATGTCTAGCTCTATATAAAAGTTTACATATAAAGATATGAATATATAATGAAACCAAATTAAAGAACTTTCACCTGAAATATAACACTAGCAGATGGAAAATAAGAAAGCAGGACCTATGAGATGCCTCATCCCACCAGTGTACAGGTTGGGTCACCTCTCTTGTTCCCATAAGACGTACAATGTTTCCTGTCCAGAAAGCTGACACCTGTCCTTCTGACCTGTGTGTTCCTGATACATTCAAACACTAGTGGGGGTGAGTTTCTTGCAGGTATTTCAGCTGTTCTGGGACATCTGAACCAGCTAACATGTTTCCATAAAAGCAGCTTCTAAGGTATCCATTTTTCTCCATAATTATCCCTGAATATTAATGCTACTATCTCCAATTGCAATTACACCTACAACTAAACTGAAGATGCTGCTCAATCCTTGCTGTATTTAGAGATGAACCAGCAGAGTGTGGTACATGAGCAAAAACTGAGGCATCTCATAAATGGACATGCAATTCTGCTTTCCCTGAAAAAAACGGAAGGCTTAATTGAAATCTGTGACTTGATAATCTTGCCAGTTACATTTTGTTTTCATGAATAAAGTTCCATGAGAGAGGACAAAGGAATTAGTCTCATATATGTCTAGAAAATGAACACAGACAATTGAGAAAATGCACTGGTAACCAAATCTGCTAGTAATGACTGCTCTAACTGTCTATCATGAGGTTATGCATTTGTATCTTTAGAATTATGATACTAGGATAGTGGTTTCATAGGTCAAAATGGGAGACTTGATTGTTCTTAAATGATAATTCCTCCAGAGGAAGACAGAACTCTGTAAAACGTGGTAGGCCCTCTGAGTCTCAAAAAATATAAAAGAAGATCAAGTCTGATGGTCCAGTGGCCCATTTGACATGGACAGCAGTAATACTGGAGGATTTGACTTGGCTGAGTTTTCAGTGAATGATATATAAGTATCAGTCAATAGGGAATTACTTCAAGTGAATTTCCACCAAGAAAAATCCTTGTACTTTGAAAAAGATCCTGAAGATTTTCTGAAGACCTTTCAAGTCTACCCATAAATGCCCAAAGGCTTTTTTTTTGGCCATTATGCTTAAATATGCCCAGAGGCTGACAAATAGCAGCAATTTGCAGTATGTTCTTCATGTTAAATTATTCTGATAGATCTGTTTTGTGGTGTTTGTTTGAGTGTTTGTTTTCTTTTTTAAACAATACTGCTTTTGTGGAGAAGGAATGATTTTCTTGCTTTTTCTTACTCTGTTTTACCTTTTTTATAGTACTGCTTTGTTCTCTAGGTCCTAAAGACAGCTGAGACACTATTCTAGGGCCTAAGCCCCTTCAGTTCTTGTTGAAGCTAACAAGAAATGAGAGCAGCTGCATTTTTATAGAACCTGGGTTTGCTTAACGTTCTTTGCTCATCTCACATTCACTTTATGTTGTGAGTCATACTCTTAAGAGTATTCTTATAACACCTTTGGTTTCCACCCCAACTCCCCTTTCTAGGTATCAAAAACTAAAAGATAAATGAATTTTGACTTCATCATCAAGCCAGTAAATCCATAGAGTCAAAAAAATAGGAAGGCAGTTCTAGGGAAATATTCTGTTTTCTAGGTATGTAATCTTATTTTTTCCTTGAGGTCTAAAAGCATGGAAGTCCTATCAAAATGGGTTTCTTTTCTTGCCTTTGTACACTGTTAAAAGTCTTGGGGGCATAAAGACCTGAGAAATGGTGGTGTCTGTCATGTTGGATTTAGTTTGAGATTAGTGTCTTAGAGGATGTGAGGAGTTACAGTAGCAGGGAACATGTTTCTAAGAAGCTAGTTTTATTTATTAATTTTAAAATATAGATATCTCTATTAAAAAACTGAGATGATGATAATAATTTGTTAAAAAGCTTCTAATAAACCTTTTTGTACAAACATATAGTCTAGAGAGTGAGTAGGGCCTGCAAAGAAATCTGGTGGAGGTAGGAATGCTACTTGACTCTTATATTTGATTTTATTGAAGACCATAACTTATAACTTTATAAGTTATGCTTCATAATGATTTAGCCTAGTTTAGGACAAAATGAATCTATCAACTGCAGAATAATAATTTAAAAAAGTAGCAATAGAAGACAACCCAAAGAACCAGTTGACTTCTCTGCTCAAAGGCAGAATTTACAAAAGAGTAGAATTCAACTAAATGAGTTACTGCTAAGGTTAAAAAAATAGGAGGAAATCTGTGTGCCATATTTGCATTAATTGAGACTTGTATCAGAGATTAGATGATGAAAGAGACTCCTCCCAAAGACAGCACACACATGCTGGTAATCTTCTGCTCATATGAGGTTCATGCTCACTTATTGCAAGATTTTTGTTTCTTTCTAATTTAATAGCTAGACTTTGTATTTATCCCATGTAATCTGGCTACCTGTAAATCCTGAGATGTTAAGCAGAACTAATAAAATGTGAGTATTAAGATTCCTTTCTTAAGGCTATTAAAGTTGTTCAGCAAGTTCATTGTTTTTCTATTGGATTATTTTATTTCTTGTACTACATAGCTTAGTATTTTAACACTTATCCTTTGAGACAATTGATCTAAAGCAAATTGAGTTAATTTTTATTTTCCAGTTCATAAAATGAAGCCAGCTATATAGAAACCCACTGTAAGAATGTAATCTTGCTTCTGTTTTCTCTTTTTACATAACAGCAATTTTTTTTCATCAAATAGCTGTCACATTTTTTATTGGTTTTTTTTTAAGTGTTCTCTCTTTATGTTTAGAGTTTGAAAATAAGCATTAAGGTACGAGGGTGGCAACCTTGAGCAAAGAGGTAAGAACAAGTTTATTCATATTTCATATTACTTATTATTAGTAATTACTATTACCAAAAATTTAATCACTATATGTATATGAAAAAATCTCACCAAAAAGGAACATTATAATCATAAGTGTGTTTTGCAATGCCAACAGGGAAGATAAAGTAGAGTGGGAAATTTCACCAGATTGAGGCTGAAGAAAAGCGGTCTCAAGCCATTATTGCACTTAAAATGAGTGGATGATTCTACTGTTCTGTCCAGTCTCAGGTAGCTTTCTTTCTTTGTCAAAGAATTTACTCTTCACTTATGCTGATGCAACTGAGAAGTGTCCCTTGCTTTGGGAAGTCTTTTATATTAGAACATAGAAATGTTGACATTTTATATTAGAACGTTAAATGTTAAGAATAAAACATAGAAATGTTTTGTCAGTCATTTGGTGAAAGTAGTCTATCTTGGTTTTTGGTTGCAGTAAAACACATTTGACCCACGAGGATTAAAATGCATAATTTAAGAGAAAATAAGAAATTAATTAAGACTGACTGAATTATGTCTTTTGGCTCACCTCTTTGCAGGTGCAAGTACCTGTGCTGCTCCCCAGGCAATACAATGGATAGCCAGCTCTCACCTTTAGTGGGATTGGGAATCTTCAGTATGCATGTCTGCACCCAGTACAAGGGCATGCAGCAAGACAGAGGATAAAAGTCAACAAAATGTAGGGTTTTTTAACAAGTAGCTCTTTCAATATAGCAAAGAAAAAGGCTACCTGCTAAGCACAAATAATTTTTTCTTGGCACTGTCTTTCTAGTAGGGTTAGATGAGACTTGTGGAATGTTCTGAGTTGTACAGTGAAGTAAATCTATTCTATACTGACTACTCTGGAGCAATCAAAATCTACTATGTGATAGTCACCCTCTCCTAAGTAAGTCACATGAAACTCAATTTTTAAGGAAACTTTAAAATCTATTATTAGTAGTAATTTTTTAAACCCTGTCTATGTTTATAGTGGATCATGTGGTCTAAAGCAATTGTTTTTGTAGAAGGGAGAAGGCACAACTGTTGGCAGGGATATAATTACATTAATTAATTAGTGAGATTGTGAGGATAGGAGAAAAGAAAATTCATAAGTTCAGTTCAGCTTTTAAAGCCGTGTATTGTGGAATTGTCTTTCACATGAAAGTCATCAAATAAAGCCTAAGAGTCTGATTAGCTCAGTGTACTTCTGTCTTCCATATGACTTTTGATTTGTGTGTTGGGCCCTAAGTCTCTCACAGGCTCAGCTATGTGTTCAGTGAAGGTGTTTATAGAGGGCTGTAAGGGGGTGAGTGTCTAAATGGAACAGTGAGATTCTTGTAAACTCTGTCCTGTTGCTGCTAAACCACACCACCTTCCAGAGAGGCCTGGGTTCTTTTTCCTCACCCCCAAACCCATTGAATGCCATGTTTGCAGAAGCATATGGCTTCCTGTGTGGCTCAGTGCCTGAGCCTGGGTGTGATTGCCAGAGTAATAAATTCTTCTACCTATTCCTGTCTCAGGCCTCAGTCTGGAAGTGGTGACAGCCCATTTCTGCTGTATATCTCTGTTTACTACTGTCGCCTGGCATATCAGAATCAAGTTTGGGGTTTTATATTATTATTTTCCTCTATGAATGCAAGTTTTTCCATATTATCAGGCAAGTGAATCTTGGCATAATTCCTTTTAAAATTAGTTTTAAATCTTAATTTCCTAGGGGTGGTTTTTAATACTAAGTAGAGGGCATTATAGCAAAACTTTTTTTGCTCTCTTACATAAAATTTGATTACAGCAGATGAGAACTTTGTTTTTTAATGAAGTGAATGACATTTATTAACTACCCTATCACTGTTTCAAAATAAATCAGAAAATGTGAACAAAATAAAAATAACTAATCTACAGAGATGGTTGTCTTCTGTGAATCATCTAATGCCATCTATCTCAGATTGGTGTTTCAGGAACAATTAGTGAGGATTTTTCACTTTGTGACATGGCACAGTGAGGGCAGATAAGTCCAATTAGTACTTTTCCCAGCAGACAAAGTGTTTTAATTAGTTTTTAAGAAATAGAAAGGGGGTGTCTGATATAGTATCATGGGAAAGAACTCTTGACTTTCTCCCTCTCCTATGCCATACTGCACATACAAATATACAGTGATCTTTCAGCAAACAATGGAATAAAACATATAAGAGTCTGATTAAATTTTATTCTGAATCATGAAAAAAATCTCTCCTTAGAAGAAATAGAAAAAAACTATATTAAAGGAAAAATATTAACTTTGTCTTTAAAAACAATTTCTTTTTTAGGAAAGAATGTATAATTTGTAGATTTTTGGGTTTTTTAATTGATACTTTTTGTGATGCTTGACTTCATGTTGTATGAAAGTTAATGTTTATTGGATATTAATATTTATTGGGTGTAGCAGTGTTTACTGTTTAAATATTTTAAAAATTTAATTATTTTTTGTTTACTGTAATTGCTTTTCTCTGAAGACAAGATAGTCTCCAAGAAGTTTGTGTTCTGAATGTAGTGCCACAGTGCAAGGGGTTTGACTGAAATTCCATTTTCAAGTGGCTATATACTCCATCTATTAGCTGCTTGTACTTGCTTTCACCCAATTATCTTCTACTTCCCCTCAGTTTGAGACAGTGGTTTAGAAAACCATTCAGATAACAAGATCAATGATTAAATGATTTGGTTCAAAAAGATATCTGAAGTGATTTCTTTGACAAGGTCATTTTTAAACAAAATATATTTAGTCCATTGACTTGCAAGCACACTCCTTTAACAGTTGTGTCAGCTGAACAGAAGGAACAAAAGAAAGCGCTCCAGCACTATGGTGGCAAGGAGTCCTTAAGCTGGCTTTGCTGCCAAAGTCCAAGTATATGTAACTTTGGATATAAAAAGGTATGCAAAATTTTCCTTTCCTTTCCCCTTTCCTTTCCTTTCCTTTCCTTTCCTTTCCTTTCCTTTCCTTTCCTTTCCTTTCCTTTCCTTTCCTTTCCTTCCCTTCCCTTCCCTT
>VWYP01034172.1:0-31660 GCA_013400435.1 Pycnonotus jocosus | reverse complement strand
TTTCCCCTTTCCCTTTTTCTCTTCTCTTTTCCCCCTTTCACTTTTTCTCTTCTCTTTTCCCTTTCATCTTCCTTTTCCTGTCCTGTAGTATTTTTTTCATTAACTGAAAATCAGCATTTAGAAAATAAAATTAGAACAATAGTCTTTTTAGAAGTCTTTGGAGAAAGATAAAATAAAGAGTTTTAATGTCGGTTTCTACTGATAAGGTACCAATCTTCTGTGATGATAGACTAGTGATTTTTTTATCTACATGTTTCCCAGTTTGTTCACAAAATACCAAGCCATGAAATGTCTAGACTTTTCTTTGCAAATACATTTTTTACAGGCAATTTATACTGCTATCTGAAGCTCTGCTGCTTGAACAGGCAGGCTGCTTTTGAGTGGGAAAGTGAAGTATGTAGACAACACTTGCCACGCTGTGAATGCTAATGAATGATAAAGGGAAATTAAGGTTAAAATGAGAAATGCGTGGAGAGCTCATAGCAACTTTCTAGTATCTGAAGGGATTCTATAGGGAATATGGAGAGGGAATCTTTGTCAGAAACTGTAGTGATAGGATAAGGAGTAATGGGTAAAAATTAAAGGGGATATTTAGGTTAGATACTGGGAAGAAATTCTTTACTGAGAGAGTGGTGAGCCACAGCAGCAGCTTGCCCAGGGGGTTGTGAATGCCCCATCCCTGAAGAGTTGAAAGCCATGCTGGATAAAGCCCTGATCAGCCAGGTCTATCAGGTGGTGTCTCTGCCCATGGCAGCAGGGGTTGGCACTAGGTGATAGTTAAGGCCCCTTCCAACTCCTCAAGATTCTGACTCCCTGATTCTATGACTAAGGCCAGGAAGGATTTTACCAGAATTTGTGATAAAGCCCTCATTACATTGAGGCAAAAAAACCCCACCAAAAAACCCAAAAACAAAAACAAAAAAACCCCCCAACTTTTGAGTTGATTTGAATGAAATTTTACCTGCAAGTGAAATACTTCTGAACACATACTATGTGTTTGTATGGGCCCTGCTGAAGAGCTGGACGGAGTCAGAGTCAATACCTCAGAGTGAGCACTGTGAACAGCCTTCACCGAGGCCTGGTGCACAAGCCTGGCCTCACCATCCTGGTGCCATGCATGACTGCTGAGATTGTTACCCCTCTGTTCATCAAGGAGTGGTTGTAATGGGAAGTCCTTAGATGAGCAGTAGTTGTACTAGATATGCAACTTCCAAGTGTAGTCATGTTGTCAAGAGATAAAAGCTAACAATTTAGAAGGGCAAAAATTATATAAATAAGTACAGATGGCTTTGTAGTTTGTAGCTATTGTTAGACAATTGCACTGAAAATACAGGAAAACACTACCAGAATTTAAGAAATCACCCTTAGTCTTTGTGGTGACTTAAGCATTGTACTGAGTTTAGCTTGGATGTAGTTAATTTTCTTTCTAGGAGCCTGTATGGTGCTATGGCTTAGATTTGCAACCAAAGCAGTGTTGGTAGCACATCAGGGTTTATTTATTGCTTAACAGTAGAGCACAGTATCAAGACCTTCTCTGTTTCTCACTCTGCCCCTGCAGTGGGCAGGCTGGGAGTGGGCAGTGGGAAGGGGCACAAGAGGGCAGCTACTCTCAAGTGACCAGACCAATATTTCATGCCATTTAGCATGGTGCTCAGCAATAAAACCTGGGAGCAATATTTCCAAGGCAGCCATTAGTCAGGGACTAGCTGGTTATCAGTTTGGTGGTGAGTGATTTCCTTTGTGTCACTCTGGATGGGTTGAGTTTTTGTTCCTTTTTCACTTGTTAAAGAGTCAATTGACCCATAAGTTTTTCTTTGTTTTGTTCTTCCAATTTCTTTCCCTCTTCCAGTTGAGGAAGTGAGAAGATGGTGGTCTAACTGCTGGCTGGAGCTGGTCTCCAATAATCATGAAGCTTGAAATTTTACCCTTATTTCAATCTTGCTGAGAGGGGAACTAAAAGTAGACTATTTAGAATAAGTTTTCTTGAAACTATTGAAAGCTAGGACAGAAAGAATTTTCTGTACTTGTTCTTTGTATCAAAATCTAGTTTATTTCAAGGTAAAAAGTAAGTAATTAATTCTTAAGAGACATTTGCATTCTTTATAGAACTTTACTGAAGCTTTATGGCTTTGGTCTATTTAACAGAAATCTTTAGAAGAGTGGATGCTGGCAGCTCTAACCAGAAAAAAAAAAATCATGATGCAGTCACTATGTCATTCTACCATCATATTTTGGCTTCAAGACATTTTCTATCATTTGTTCATTTTCAGATCTTGAAATTCCTCCCACACCTCAGAAACATTTTTAGGTGATGCTGCATGCTCAGGATTCATTTCCAGCTTAAGAGAAATGTGCAAGCAAATGCTGAAGTTTTGGCAACAGATACGGAGAGACTTACTATGGTAGAAACTTCAGTCTGAAATCAATTTCTTGGAAATGGGGTAAATTCAATATGTTTAAATCGCATACTTTTTCCAATAAGAGGGAAAGAGATGCTATAATTGTTACTGAAAAGCCTAGTAGTATGATTCAGAACTAGAAAATGCAGCTCCAGCTCTATGTGATCTTATCACCAGCTCAATCAGCTCTGTCAGAAGGAATGAGAAAGAACTCTAGGAGTCTCACTTTGTACTTGTTTTTGTGAGAAGGCTAAGGAAAGGGGAAGAGGAAACTCGGTTCAAAGAAAAACAACCTAAGTTTGAGATTTCTGCAATAGTTTTATAGAACAAAGTGAGCCTGGAAAAAGATACCAGCCCACAAGATACCTATTAGCTTTAATGTACTCTGTAAAATTTTTTTTTAATTAAATTTCCTGTCTTATGAACAATGAAATCAGCAGAGGAATATTTGAAGCAGTATAAGATTTGGAGGGCTGCATTCTTCCCTTGATTCATTCACTGCTAAGGGTTGTATATTGATTCACACAGTCTCAGGGTCTGACTCTGTCACTTCATTAAGATCACTTGTTCCCCTGCTACTCTGCACAGAAACAAAAATAAAGGGAAAAACTGTCTTCCTGAGTTCTTAGGACACCATTAAACACCATGTGTATCAGTGAGTACGTGGGATGGTGTTTTGATTCCTATACCTGCTTTGCTGCCCAGACCAACAGGTCCGTACTGAAAATTGGAAGCAGGGAGTATGCTAGAAAACAGCCAGGGAAAAGACAAGATGGAGCAATTGTTTTGGGATTTTTCTCAACTAGCAGAATCTTTCTTACATGGCAATAAACTAAACCTTGGAACCCTACAGTAAGGTTGGGAGAAAAGATCAGAGAGTTGTGAACTATTTTCCTACCTCCTCCTTTTTGCTGCCCAGCTGCATAGCAGCAGAATGTTTAGTCTTTAATGCTAAGTCTGCATCTCAAAGTTGAAAAGGTCTGAGTGCTGGAGTGCAAGTCTATTGGTTTTGATAAATTTCATTTTCCCCTCTCTTAGGTGTGAAGATAAGATTACAATGAAGATTTTGTGAGGTTAGAGGTCATTGTAGGCATTTCCCAAGAGGAACAGGAAAAGGAAATACGTTTTAATACTGTACTTAAGTTGCTATTAATTTCATTTATTCAGAATGTTCAACAGACAGCAGATGCATATTACCTAAGCAGAGGATTTTATCAATAAGAAAGTTCAGTGTTTAGCCACTGGTTTAGGCTCAGTGCACACAAGAGCAACTGCCCTTATATTATATTCACTCATTTTAAAAGCACTCCTTAAACAATAAGGAATCTGAAACTTACAAAAATCTATTTCAAGACAGTACGAGTTTGAAGCAATGAAGAATTTAACAATGAAACCTAGAGCACTGTTCTCCAGTAAACAGTGAATCATTTAAGATCAAATTGCAATGAAATTTAGTAATGTATTGGCTTAGTTTATATTATGAATCAATATAATTTTTTAAATGCAAAATTTAGAACTTTGACAAAGTATAAGGAAAAATAAGGAAATGATCAAGTACAACACAGGCTATTCAGAAAACTTTAATAGAATATGAGCATTTCTCTTTTGATTTTATTTGGCAGAAGGGAGAAACTTGCACTTTCCTTTTACATGCTCTTGAAATTCAGGTTTGCTCATAAATTTACTCAATAGATTCTTCCAAAGGAACTATATATTGGGATTTTTGTTTATCTCTGGAAGAAGTGTAGGATTATATGTCTTATCACAAAAGAGCAATTTTGGTCAAATCCATTTTGGGGATATTGTTGTAGTGATGATTAAGTGGTTTGAACCCCTTGGGTTTCACCAACCCACCAGAAATCTGGTATTTCTTCCTCCTCCAGTATTCAATATTCCTACAGCCACTTCTCTTGATCCTCAAAACATTTCCTCATGTATATTTCCTAGATCTCAGTATAACATTATTTTTCTCAAACATAAAAAATGGTCTTGCTCACTTCCTGAAATTGTGCGAAAAATAGCAATGAATTTGAATTTTTGATGAATTTGGAGACCTAGTGTGTAATGAAAGTATACAAAATACAATATTAGTCACCAAAATACAGATGAGTCACTACTTACTGCCTGGCCAGAGAGGCTAAAGGGTGCTTTGACTTTCTACCACAAATATCAAAAGAGTTGCCTAAAGTTCACATGACAGAAAGGTATCAGTGTTTCAATTGAACCAACCATCACAGAATCACAGAATATTCTGAGTTGGAATGGACCATCAAGGATCATCAAAGTCCAACTCCTGGACCAGTTCAGGACACCCCAAGAATATCATCATGTGCCAGAGAATTTTGTCCGAATATTCCTGAACTCTGTCAGGCTGGTTCTGTGACCACTTCCCTGGGGAGCCTGTTCCAGTGCCCAACCACCCTCTGGGTGAAGAAATTTTTCATCATATCCAGCCTAAATCTCTCCTGACAGAACTTCAGGCCACTCTTTTGTGTTCTGTCACTAGTCACCACAGAGAAGACATCAGTGCCTGCCCCTCCCTTTCCCCTCATGAGGAATCTGTAGACTTTGTTGAGGTCTGACCTCAGTTGCCTCTTCTTGAGGCTGAACAGATCAAGTGATCTCAGCTGCTCCTCATACGGCTGCCCTTCCAGGTCCTTCATTATCCTCATAGCCCTCCTTTGGACACTCTCTTATAGTTTTATAACTTTCTAATATTGTGGCACCCAAAACTGCCTCAGGACCCGAGGTGAGGCCACCCCAGCTCAGTGAAGAGCAGGACAATCCCCTCCCTTGCCCAGCTGGTGATGCTGTGCCTGATGCCCCCCAGGACACGGTTGGCCCTCCCAGGACACTGCTGACTCATATCCAGCTTGCCATGGACCAGGACCCCCAGGTCACTTTCCACAGAACTGCTCTCCTGCCTCTCCTTCTCCAGTCTGTACACACAACCAGGGCTGCCCCATGCCAGATGCAGAATCTGGCTCTTTCTCTTGTTGAACTTCATGTGGTTTGTGATTGCCCATCTTTTTAATATGTTGAGGTTTCCCTGCAGGACTTCTCTGCCTTCAAGGGAATCAACAGCTCCTCCCAATTTTATATCATCTGCAAACTTGATATCCCTTCTAACGTTGCATCAAAGTTGCTTATGAAGATTTTGAAGAGCACGGGGCCTGCCATGGAGAACTCCACCAGTGGCAGGTCACCAGTCTGATGTCACCCCAGCCACTATCAGCCTTTGTGCCTGACCTGTGAGCCAGTTGCTCAGCCATTGCATGTGTTTATTCATCTGAATCCCAGACATTTTATCCAGAAAGATGTGTAAGTATCAAATACTTACTAAAATCCAGAAAGATTATATTAACATTGTGCAGGCCTGTTTCCTGTGGAAGACTTATGGTTTCATTTGCACAGAATCACATTTTTTAAGTCTACAAAGGTTTCTGAAAATATTTGATATGCACCAGAAAACTGAGCTCAGTGTTCAGGTTTGCCTATCTTTTCTCAGAAATTCAGACAGGAGGACTAATGCTATCATTGTTTTGAAGGACTATTTGGAAAGCCTAAATTCAGTTTTCTCGTTGCTCTGGGGTAATGCACTCATGGTATTTATTTTTTATTTTTTACTTTTCTGCAGGAGGTTTTTGCTAGCAGGCAGCTGATTAACCCCAGTTGTGTTATTCTTCATCACTGTGTAGAACCTGTGCTGTTTGCTGAACTCAGTATAAGAGTTATGGGACAAAGAAGAACATAACTAGAAGAAAACGTAAGGTTGGAGACCAAGCACTCTTTCTGGTTTTTGTGCAGTATGGTTCTCCAATATTAGTGTCTATGTTGTGAACTGTGCTATACAGCCCAGTCAAAGGTGACAGAAGGATTGTGTGGTGACAGAAGGTCTGGGAGGGACCTTTCCTGAGGCCTCCCCAGCATGGTCCAGGGACACTCCTTAAGCTTTCCCTGGTGTTCAGCTTGTACCTGAAGGAAAACAGAGTGGTGTAGTTAAGTAAACTTAACATAGATTAGAATTCATAGCCAGTAAAAGCACATTAAGATAATTCAAGAGTGCTGGAAATGGGGAGGTTTTCCATCACCACAGAGAAATGGTGAAGAAGAGAGGCAAAAGTTGTGTTTTCTAGTAAAAGAAAAATAATGTTGAATTAAAAGTGCAGTGGCAACATAATGAGAAAATTATGTGCATATATTCCAGATATTAATTCGCAAAATTCAGTGCTAGAGGGCATATAATTAATTGATACTTTAAAATTACCTTCACAGTTTGTATATTACCTTAGTCTTTCTTTTGATGTTTGGACATCATTATATACAAGATCATGAAAGTATTGTATCAACTTTCATAGTAAAAGGTTCTCTGGAAATTTTGTGTTTGCAAACTAAAGGTATTAAAAGTTAAAACAATGTTGGTTTTTATTACAAATTAATCCTAAATTTGCAACTGATAATTTCACAATAACATTTTCTGGTTGCTTTTAATTTTATCACCGTAATCTTAGAGAGAAAACTACATATATTTCATCCAAAACCCACAGTCTGGATTATACTTGTCTGTTTTGCTTTTCTTCAGTAGAGTTTTGCTTTTGATCTTAACTGGACTACAAATTGGTTGTCTTTGCATACAAAACTACCTTAGTGTCACTCTCTCCTAGAAATTGAACAGCATGCATATTTTTTGAAGGGCCTCACTCTAATCCCACATGAAATCATGGTAAGTCATTTGTGATTCAATGAGCTTCTCCACTGTCATGCATAGAAACAGAAAGTCCATGGAGTACCAAAATTCACCTGTCATGCTGAATAGCTTTGTTTCACTCTTGACCCCATCCTTTTCTTCTGTTTAATGCCTTTGTTTATTTTCAAAATTTCAAGTTTTTGTTTCTTTTCTTTTCTTTTCTTTTCTTTTTTTTTTTTTAAGAGAAGAAACTATCTTTCTTGCTGTGTACAACATCTAGCAAAATGTTATCTTCCTTTTCTGGCCTAGTACAGTGACAGGAAGAATAGGAAATAATTAATTAATAGGATTTTAAAAAAATCCATACTATTAGTCATTGAATTCTTTGTAGGTTTGGTTAATGAAATCCAGGTCAAAGCAATCCCTACTCCTACCTTATTGTGTTAAAGAACAGATTTTTTTTTTTTCCTTCATAAGACACTTGAACATGCATGGAAGCAGCTGTGTGGAGAACACATTCTTTAAAATGTCTGAACGTAAGCTCTGTAGAAGAAGAAAATAAAATCAAGAAACAAAAAATCAATTTTACTGCTGCTAAGGTCTTTAGAAATATTGTGCAGAGAGATTATTAAACTGATGTGAATAGAAGGTAGAGCCTTGGGGTCATTCTAATTGACCGAGGACAGCTTTCACATTAGAGGTTTTGAAACATGAGGTTCATTAATGCTTACCTTCAGATACCATGGATGCTAATGTGGAAGCTAAGGGAAGATGAATATTCCTCTCTTTGGCTACAATCTAATGGTTTTTTTTTTTCACTGCACCAACATGACAACAGGCAGTCATAGTGTGGCAACTGGAGCAGAATCCACAGGTGACTGTTAGTCTTAGAATAAGAATTATGATCCAATAATTTAAATCCTAGGGTTTTTTTTAAAGATTTGATTTAGATTTAGTCATTAGATTAGTCTTGTGGATTGTAATAATCCTCTGCCTCTATTCAGTTTTGGGCTGATAATATGCTGCAGAGGTTCTTTAAGATAAGTTGAAGTCGCAGGGGAATTCAGCATCAAGCTGTCATTTTGCTGCAGGACCAGGGTGTTCCCTTTTGAATTGTTTGAAACACAGTAAGAAATTTGTGTGTATTATGCTGTCAGTCCTGCTCAAAATGCTCTGGTGAGGGTAGCACAGTTCTGTGCTGCTATTGGGCTGGCGGTTCATTGGTTTATTTCTTTCATCATAGTAAGAAACACTATTTATTCTATTACTTAGAGCATATGTAAGAAACCATATGTCTTCTAGATGTGGATAGGTGCTGAGGATTTCAGGCAGATCACAGTCCTATCCATCTGGAGAGGGAGAGAACCCTGTCTTTCCAGACACTTGGGCAGAGAGCTGACCCAAAGAAATTTCAATCTCAGCACCTGCTTCCTTTTGTCAAAATAAAAGGGGGGCAGAGGTGTGTGAGGACAGATCTTCAGACTTTCTTTTGCCTTGTCACTTAGTTTATGTGATAATGAAAAGCCCCGTGAAGTTGTTTTGATTTTGGCAGGCTGTGAGCCATATAAATTATTTGGTCTCATGTTCTGCTTAGCACAAGAGGTTCTATTGCTCCTGTGTGTGAGGAGGAGAGGTTGTGTTTGCTCCTTGAAGTCTTTGGTGAAGAGCAACAGAATAGATTGGAGAAGCTAGAAAGAGTGGAAAAGGGATGGAGCTTACCAGAACTATAATATTTCTGGTTTTTAAAGAGAAGTAACTTAATCTGCCAGTGTGTAGTGATGATATTTGTTTCTAGGGAAAAAAACACATGAAACCAGGCTTTTGTCCCCCATGGAAGAACATAAGTCTATGAAAAATGAAGACCAGAAGTTATTCAAAGAAATTCATGTAGTCAAAATATCTCTAAATTTGATCTTTAACTTCTATTTGCCACTGGGGACAATGCTGCATTTCTTTTCACTCTCCTGTGATTCAGTCAGTCCAACTGACTCACACAATCAGCCTCTCCAAAGGAATGGTTGCTGTGGACATGGCTGCCTCCCATTCACATGTTGAAAGGAGACATTCCCCATCATAAGATTGGGGCTGAAACCAAATGACACTGATCTGCTTCAGCAATTCAGCTGGGGATGCACTTGGGGTAATTTAGGTAGAAGAGTCTCATATGTTAAAACACAACATCCAAAAGTTTGGTTCCTGGTTCTGTCATGAAATCTCAGCGAAACTGGTGCCGACAGCTTTCCTGACATATGAAATAGTTAACATATTCAGCTGAATTTACTTGGGAAATTGTAGAAGCTTGTCAAATTCTGGCTTTTCTTCACAAGTTACATTCCAAATAAATACATGCTGAATAAGTTAAGATGCAACACTGACGTTCTGATATTTTAATAGTAGATTTTTTAGTCAAAACTTATGAAGTCTTAAGAAACAAAACTCACAGCTGAATGACATTATGCTTAAAATATCATTGTATTTACTAATCTTTCATTTTTTAAAAACTCCGATAGAATCCTTTTTCCTTTTTAGAGACTGGAGAAAAGGGAAAGAACAAATTAGACTAAATAAAAGTTGAGAAAAGAGAATATATTTAACATTGTGTAGTGGTTAAAATAACAGGAAAAATAATAAATAAGAATGTTCTGAATTGGAAACTAGCTCTGAGTCTCATTAAAACCTTAACTGCTTTAGGCTTTCCCTTCTCTCACCTGCCACCCACTGATGACCTATGAGTCACCAACTATTCCAGCTTCATCAGAAACCTTTATTAAATTATTTTAAACCTTAAAGCGTTGTGTGATAAGAAAAAAACAACACATAATCTTTTATAGTTTTGAATTATAAGATTATCTGTAGATAACAGAAATCTCATTTTCCATTTATGCATCTATATGTATATATGTATTAACTACTGCAATATACATAATTGTATAGTTTCAAAGCTCATTAATACAGTAAATGATGAAAACTGATGATATTTTAGCTCATCACAATTCACTGTTCATAAATCAATCCTTTCAGAAATTAACTAGAGGACTTTCAGATTTACTCAGAGTATCAGCCTCTGGGCAGCAAACCGTGTTCATCAGGAAATGCAATTCTTTTATTTTATGCTGGTTAGTACAACTCAAAAGGGTTATTGATTTAATTTTTTTTAATTCAATAACAATGAATAATAGTAAAGGCACTGTTTCATCATTGTTTTTCTCTGTTAACAAGAGCTTGGCTGTAGTCATTGCCCAGATGCTTCTCAACAATCATATGTACAAGTTAACTACTTGCTGTTTGTCTCATCAAGACACAGAAAACATCTCTGTGAATAATTGCAAAGTCATTGAATCTTAGTCTCTTATTGATTTGATGCAACTGCTCAGGCAGGCAGCTGGAGCTGAGTGAATTAAATAGTAGGTGTGGTTCCTAACCACCACACTATCCAAAAACTGAGATGCATTGCAATGCTGCTTGGTTCCTGCTGTGTGCCCTGCAGAGCAGTCACTGGGAGTCCCTGCCTTCAGGAGAGGATTTGCAGATCTGGTTTCTGTAGTGGGAAGGAATCACTGTTAGTTACAACTCAGCTGAGGGGTGAGTCCACATCCTCTTCACATGCACTTTTCACATGTACTCTTCAAAACAGGATTTTTCTAATGGATGACTTTGATGATTCCTCATTTGTCATTTCAGATGTTACTTATTTTGCCTCCAGAGTACTGTTCAGTCAGGGTTTCTAGCCAACCCTTCTTTGCTACCCTCCCCTAGAGTATGGGCTAGTGTAAGTGCAAATCAAATTTCCCTAAAATCACAGGACAAAGGAGCATGCCCAAAAAAGGACTCGATGGGTTACATCAAATATTCAAAATATCAGTAGCAAAGTGGCTGATGCTTTGCAGTGTGCACAAATAGAGTGAGGTGAGGATGAGGAATACATAGGGGTTTAGGCTTCCTTATGGTGAAGCACTTGTTTAAGTTCAAGCATATGAATAAACTTTCAGAAATTATTACACTTGCTTTAAGTTGCATTTAAGCATGTGACTGATAAGGTTAGGAAATTCATCCTGTCTGAATGTCTTCATCAATAGATAAGAGAATTGTTTAGATATGACTCATGTGATGGAAAGAGCCATTGAGAAATCATTGTCAGTACCAAAATATAAATTTTTTGCTGTGTGAACTAGAAACACTGATATACTGGTATAACTTCTTCCTCTTGCTTAATCTGGATTATGTCATGGTATATAGGTTTAAATTTTTCTTTTTTGTACTTTTTTTTCTTTCTTTCTTTTTTTAAAAATATATATATACACATAATTAGGTGGAAAAAAAGTGATTCAATTTTGCCTTTAAGATAAGCTTTACTTATGACAAATCTCCTCTCTGGTCAGCTGTAAAGCTGATTTCAGTATGTTGATTAGGAGAGAATCAAGTCCACCCACTGTGGCATATTTCCACTTTTGTTCTTCTTTTCCAACATACTTTCCTCTCTTCACACAATTATGTATTTCTTCCTTATTTCTTAGGGTTTTTTTGTTATAACTTCCATTTGTACTTTATCCTGGTTTTATTTCCTATTAATGTGTAATGCTCTTTTTTTTCCCTTCCCATTTGACTGGTCTTCTCATTGCTTTTTGGAGAAGTTAAAATGTATCTCCTCCATATCTAGAAATGCTCAAAGATTTCATGTTAATTTATGGGTTTATTACAGAGTCTCTGCTCCAAATCTATTTTGCATCATGTCTGCCTGTTGTGCTAAAATCTAAAAATCTCAAAATGTGTCTATCATAAAACATGTCCCAATCTTAGAACTAGCTGTTTTCAAAAAGCTTGATTAAAAAAAAAAAAAGAGTCATAGAATTGCCTGATCTTTAAAGCTACAGACATTTCCACAGAAAAAGAAGACACGTTGCTGGTAGATGAGAGGCTGTACCTGACCTGGCCATGGGCACTTGCAGCCCAGAGAGTCAAATGTGCCCTGGGCTGCATCCAGAGCACCGTGGGCAGCAGGGCGAGGGAGGGGATCCTGCCCCTCTGCTCTGCTCTGCACTGGTGAGNATTGCCTGATCTTTAAAGCTACAGACATTTCCACAGAAAAAGAAGACACGTTGCTGGTAGATGAGAGGCTGTACCTGACCTGGCCATGGGCACTTGCAGCCCAGAGAGTCAAATGTGCCCTGGGCTGCATCCAGAGCACCGTGGGCAGCAGGGCGAGGGAGGGGATCCTGCCCCTCTGCTCTGCTCTGCACTGGTGAGATCCCACCTGGAGCTCTGCATCCGGCTCTGAAATCCCAGCACAGGACAGACAGGAACCTGTTGGAGTGAGTTCAAATCCACCAAGATGGTTGCACAGATGGAACACCTCTCCTATGAGGAAAGGCTGGGAGAGCTGGGGTTGTTCAGCCTGGAGAAGCAAAGGCTTTGGGGTGACCTAACCATGGCCTTGCAATACCTTACCTACAGGAAAGGTGGAGAGGGGCTTCTTCTGTGGGTGAGTACTGACAGGAAACAGTGGAATGGCTTCAAACCGAAGAAGTTTAGATTAGACATTAGGAAGAAATTCTGTTCTGTGAGATTGATGAGGGACTGGAACAGGCTGCCCAGAGAAGCTGTGGGTGCCCCATCCATGGGAGCGTTCAAGACCAGGCTGGATGGAGATCTGAGCAACCTGATCAGTGAAAGGCATAGCTGCCCATGGCAGGGGGTTTGGAACTAGATGGTTTTTACGATCCTTTTCAACTCAAACTATTCTATGAGTCTATAATTTTACAAATCTATGTCAGAAAACTATCTTTTAAGAAAATGATTAAATGTCTGCTTGAACAACCTATGTGAAAACAAGAGATTTGACTGTAGATCTAGAATTATTAATAGTTAGAACACAGGGAATAATGGCTACATGCTTCTGCTGAACCACAGACCCCCCTTTCCCTGAGGTAGATCACCAAAACACATTGCATTTTAAAATTAATTATTTGCAAAGATAAACAAAATAATTTATGGGATATTTTATGTAGATCTAAGAACTTTTGATCCTTTTCTCAACTTGTAATAATATAGATTATCTCAACTGCTGACCTTCACAAGACCATATTTGATGTCACTGAGTTCTACTGAAATGACTGCTTGCTCATTATGTTTGTAGCACACCGATTTTTTTAATCCTCACACCACAGCAGTAGATACTGTCCTTTCATTTTTATAAGCACCTTGTAAAACACTGAGTGTTATTAGGGTAGAAACATCTTTTACGGCTTTTCTGGAAGCCTAGTATGACTTCTTCTGAAATAATACAGGATATCAAAAAAGAAAAGTTCTACAGGATTTCTGGAGTAAAAGGTATAGAGGAAGGAAGGGGTGCTTTTCTTCCCACAAAACTATGGTCATGCATGAATTACTGCCCTGGCTTCAGCTAGAGTAGTTACTTTTCTTCCCAGTAGCTGGTACACTGCTGTGTTTTGGATTTAGTGTGAGAATGAGTGATACCATGTTGATACCACACTGATGTTTTGGTTGTTCATAAGTAGGGCTTACCCTAAATCCAGGACTTTCCAGTCTCCCATGCCCTGCCAGTGAGCAGGTGCACAAGAGGCTGGAAGGGAACATGGCTGGGACAGGTGACCTGAAGTTGCCAGAGGAATCTTCATCCATAAAAGATCATCCCCAGTATATAAACTGGAGGGAGGGGGGAGAGTTGGCCAGGAGTCACAGGTGACTGCTTGGGATGGGCTGGCATGGCTGGTGAACAATGGTATTATTGCACATCGTTTCTTTCTCTTGGGTTTTATTCTCCCTCTCTCATGTTGTTGTCTCCTTTTCCATTACAAATATTGTTGTTATTAAATTTGATTTTGTTTCAGTTATTAAACTGTCCCTAGCCCACAGGTTTTAATTTCTTTTCCTGATTCTCCTCCCCATCCCACAGTGGGACTGGGTGGCGGGGCCAGAGGCGAGTGTGGTGATCAAGAAGCTGCATGGTACTTAGTTGCCACCTGGAGTTAAACTATGACAATGATCACAAATGAGAAGTTGTATTTTCCTGCCTTTCTCTGCTCCTGGAAGAAAGTGACCTGCCACTCTCTTTTCACTGGGCCCTGGTGTTTGTTTGTTTGTTTGCTTGTTTTTAACAGTGTCCTTTTTGTCTCTGTGATTGAAAAAGTTAATGATCCTTAATTTTCTCTCTCCTATTCTTGTGGTCTAATACTCCACAGTATCATAGAAACTTCTATGTTTCTTAGGTCAAAATCTAGATCAGTTGCCTAAGAATGACCTTTTGGCTCTTACTGTACTCTCTAACAAATGTAGATTTTACTCTGTAAAGCTCTTTCATGTAGGCTGAGCTTATTCCAATTAAAATAACTCAAGTCTTAATAAACAAAATTGGAGGTGGGAGGAAGTTCTGGATTAATTTTGGCCTACTATAACAAGCTTTGTAAATAACACATTATCCATGTTGGAATTATCTCTACCACTGTTTAGGTATAAAAATAACAAAACAAATGGGTCTATAGTGATAATTCTGTCTTGTGCTGTCAAAGTAGCTGTACTTGTCTGTCTTCCAAGAAAAAAAACCCCTTGAAAAGCAACATGTCTTTTAAAATAACAAGGAGAAAACAGTACAGTAGTTAAATTCCTGCAATCTATCTGAACGACAAGTGATACAATATTTTTTTAACTATAGTAAAAGTAAACTAGAGACAACCCACAGACATGGGCATTTGGTGAGTGGGTAGCAGTACAGTCATGCCTGAGGAGTAATGGCATTGTAATTGGTATTTTTTGCTTTTGCTCTCGCTCTATGCAACTTCCAGCAAGAGGGTACTCTTCTGCCCCCACAACTCCTCTTATCTGCATGGACTGGGGGAGTGCAGACAACTGAGAGAATTTCTAAAACACTCCAAAGAATATCAAACTTTTCTCCCAAGATGTTTAACTATAAGACATATCTGTTTTGTTGTTGTGAAGCTGAGCTACCTCAGTGTGAAGCCTTCAGGAACTCTCCATAAACATACAGGGGTGCACCAAGTTCTCTATAGCCTTCTCCTTCAGATTACTTTATTCCCACAGTAATTGCCGCCTTACCTCTCAGCATCTTTGTGCCAAAGGATGGGGAAAATAGATGGCCTTGCACTGCGAGTTAGCAGATAATCTCAGGCTCTTCTCATATGTATATTGGGGGATAATGTTTCCAAAACAGATCACATTTTTTTTCTAAAACATCCTACTCACCAGCCTCTAGGGTCATGTTCACAATCTTACTTACTGTTACACAGTTGGTAAGAAGAATCCTGTGGAACACATTTGACCTTTATGTGGAAAATTTGTCACAGTGGCTGGGGAACACTGTAAAATGTATAGGTTTGACTCTCTTGAAGTCATCAACTCCCCAGAAAAGTAATTTTTTCACCCACAGATTTCTCTGTTCTACTCTCACATCAATGAATCTGACTGGCAGATATTTTGCAGGGAAAGATTCTGGGGGAAACTATGTGTTTTGTTGGCTTTATTATTAGGCTGTGTATTCTTCTGGCTGCTCTTCAAGAGTCTGAGAACAGAACTGAGATAAAATATTTCTTATCCTAAAGTTGTGGAAGTTGCTATTCTAAACTTAGATTGGATTTAGTTTTGCTCTCCTCTCCAAATTTAAGACTGAATGTACGTGCAAGACTGGTTAACTTTGATGGTAAGCCTGATTTGACTCTTTGTGTTTGTAGCACAGCCAACTGTGTTTACTTTTAGGTGCAGACCTTAAGTTTACCAACATTTAATTATTCACCTGTGCTTTCTGTTATGGGACGTACTTTCCCCTACACCTTTGCCGAAAATGGGAGTGGCAGTCAGGGCTGTCTGTTAAGCACTGCTATTTCTGCCAATATTTTATGGGATCAGACTTTGCAATGCACACATTAATTAAAGCACTACAGAAAAGTCAATGCTATAGACTGACACTAATCAGGGGAAATGTCAGCTTCTTATTGAATGAAACAATGCAGTTAGGCTTGTGATTGCAGAGATTGTATGACTAATGAAAAATACAGAGCCTGATGCAGATAGCCAGCCTTTCTTTAGTGCAGTAGTAATCATTAGAGGTGTTAGCAGTAGTGTTGCCCCAAGGCATAGACATGCAGTACTGTGTCTTTTAGTGAAAGCTGGCTACAGTGTGAAGAGCATTACAGAAAGAAGACAGAACTGGTGTTCTTGGTTTTGCCTATGCAAAATGGAATCCTAGTGAAATACACTTAGGGACACCTAGAAATTTAGGGAAAAAATTACATGTATTTTATTTATGTTTTGTACATACATATCTCTATCTGTATATATATCTCCAATGAATCTGGCCACACAAACCTAAACCTGCAGCAAAAGTGATATAAAATTGCATCTTGAATCTTTCTCTAAACCAGTATGACAATGGTTGAAGAAATGGAAAAAATCCATGTGAAAAAAAAATGTAAATAGTCTGAAGACCTTATCAAATGTGTTGTATTTTATAAATGTCAATTAATTTTTCTAGGAAAGACCTAGGTAACAAAAATGTCCACAATTGTGGTGATGCAACACATGAGCACAACTTTTCCTAGCAACTGAAATGTTCCTGCTGTAGATAGTGGTTAAAAATTCAGTTTGTACATATTATTGAAGAAAATAAAAGCCCAAATATATTCTTCCCTTCTAACTCTCCAAAAGACAAATACAGAGCTGCTGGAAAATTTAAGACACAAAGACACAAAATAAATCAGTGTTTTAAAGGGTTTTTATTTGACATCAGATAATGTTTGCTGCTGGGAATATTCTTTCACAAAGGGTTGGCTATAGAAGAAATTAAAAATATTTTGAAAATTGATATATTTAAAACTTGATATTTTAATATATATTTGTATTTAAAACTGAGATATTTAAAAGTCATCCTTTTTTTAATTAAGAAATAGAGGTAGAAAAATATTTCGGTTTCCATGAATATGAGAAGTAAAAATACTCAGAGTGTGAACAAAACCCATAATATCTGTTACAATCTGGGCATGATCACTAGATTATTGGATTTCTATTTGATGATTTCATTTATATTTCTCTGAAGTTTTCAGTGCTGCCAAACCCTGATCTTCTTTCAGGAATACAGAGAAGCCGGTACTATTTCCTTTAAAAATGTATGCCTACAAATTTTATCCATGCAAGTTTGTCCCATTGTTAGGAAAGCTCAGTGATAGTAGGAGAATTCATGCCTATATCCAGTTTGTAAATATTTTTCATGAAAGTTGCTGCTGCTACCAACAAAAAGCCTCCATGTGTGCTATTGTGATTTGCTATTTTTGTTTCTATCCAAATCTGAAATACTTATCAAGAATCCAGTTTGGTTACATAAACTGAATTTAAATAGTTTTGTTCAAGTTTTGTGTTTATTTTTTCTTAATTTCAAATTAATAGCAATTATTTGCAAATTTTTAAATATGTTGGTTATGGTTTCAAAGTACCAGTCATACCATAATACTCTCTGGTATACAGCCAAAATGTTAAATGGCAAAGCTTTAAATGTTAATTTTAAAAAAGAATTGCTATCTCCTGTTACCCTGTGTGGCAACAAATAAGTGTGTGTATGCTAAGTATGCCAGTTCATCCTTACTCACGAAAATACTGAAATTCTGTTGTGCTGCAATATGCTTTCAAAGTTGTAGTAGACACAGCAGTAGCAAGCTCTACTCTATGGAAAACATAGCATAAATATACTTTTACACTTTTACTTTGACAATCATTTTTAATCTTCAAGAAACAGTAACAGAAAAAGCATATAAAACTTGATATTTAATTGTTAGTATTTATACCAGTGGAAAATAAAATTATTACAGGCATGCACCTATTTCTAGGAGCTAACTAATGAATTGAAAATTTGTTGAAATGTTAACTTCTAAGTTACAGTTCAATTTGTGCTTCATTTTAAGTAATGGCATTAAAATTGGTAGGATCACATAGCACAAGGTACAGAAAAACACTATGGAATCCAATGAAGAAGTAAGAGAAATTTTAAAAAAATATACAAAAGTTTTAAAGTTGATTAATGAATGGACCTACCTATCAAGACATCAGTTCTCTATATTTTATCAGACTAATTTAGGTGATTTTCTGTGTGTATATTGTGTGTCAGTCTGACTGACCATAAATGAAAATGTCATAATGATTTTTAGTCAGGTAATGATGATGTATTGAGAATCTCTGATGGTGACATCTGTATTACTTGTTGAAGTGAACATGTACATTATGGTGTGTTTGCACATCTAGAGTAAATTCTTACATTCCATGCGGATTTCTATTGGACAGCAGAGGCTTCAGGAGAGGGAACATTACATGTGCTGTATTTTTGGAATTACGGGCTGCAAGATCCTTTTTCAGCTTTCTATGGCTTTTAAATAGCAAGAGATTCCTGTGAAAGCCTGTTTACTGTAGCAATTGAATGTCTTCAAGAATTGTAGGGTAACTTCTCTTATTTGAGAAGTCATGGAGGTCCAATGATGTTTGCAGAGACTGGAAAAGTAGAAACATAATCCCTGTTTTTAGAAAGGGAAAAAAGGAAGACCTGGGGTACTAGTCTGGTCCATCTCACCTCTGTGCCTTGCAGGATCATGGAGTAGGTCCTTCTGGAGATCAAGGTATGGATAATGAAAAATAAGAAGGTGATTGGTGGCGGCTAACATGGTTTCACTAAGGTTAAATCATACATGAAAAATTTGGTGCTCTTCTACACTGGGATTACCACATTGGTTGATGAGGGAAGAGCAACTGACCTGTGCAAAGCATTTGACACTGTCCTGCATGACTTGTCTCTACGCTGGAGAAACATGGATTTTGATGGATGGATCACGAGGTGGATAAGGAACTGTCTGGATGGTCATAGTCACGGAGCTGTGGTTACAGTTTGATGACCAGGTGGAGATAAGTGGCATTGCTAAGAGGTCGGTATTGGGATCAGCACTGTTTAACACCTCCAGTGGCAGCCTGGACAGTGGGATAGAATACACCCTCACCAGTTTTACCCATGACATCAAGCTGTGTGGGGCAGACAACACTCTGCAGGGAAGCAATGCCATCCAGAGGGGTTTTGACAGGCTTGAGAGGCGAACTCTTGGAGGGGAGGAATCTGTGAAGGTGATTGGAAGGCTGGAGGACCTCTCCTGTGAAGACAGGCTGAGAAAGCTGGGATTGTTAACCCTGGAGAAGAGAAGGGTCTCAGGGAACTTCCAGCAGCCTTCCAGTGCCTAAAGGAGCTGCAAGAGAGCTGGAGAGGGACTTTTCACAAGGGCCTGTAGTGACAGAACAAGGGGGAGCGGTTTGAAACTGAAAGAGGTCAGGGTTAGATTAGATATTGGGAAGGAATTCTTTACTATGAGAGAGGTGATGCACTGGCACAGGTTGCCCAGAGAAGATGTGCCTCTCTGGAAATATTCAAGTGAATGCAGGATAGGGCCTTGAGCAAGTTGGTCTAGTTGCACATGGGAGGGAGATGGAATTAGGTGATCCTCAAGGTCCCTTCCAACCCAAACAATTCTGTGATTCTGGGAATAGTTATAGTACTGACTGAGATCTTTAGTTAGGATTAAATTATCACTGAGTACAAGATCAGCATTCTGAAATAGTTCTGAATATTTCCTCCCTGTAATATAAGCAAAATTACAAATTACTATGAAAAGTACAGATGAGGCCATATAATAAAAGCTGTGAAAATGAGATGAGCAGGCTACTTTTCATCTTAGCTATGGCTTATCAATATGCTTCATTCTGTATAAGATGTAAAATAAGCTCTCTATTCTGAATGTTTGAACTCTACATTAATAGGAAATACATGTCAAACATTTGCCTAAAACTGTGCTCTTCTATTAAGAGACCTGAATTTTAAAGTTCTGATCTTTCAGTTGCAACCAGTGCAACCTCAACATAATCCAAAAGAAGAGAAATGCTTTAGTAATGACCTGTTTTGATCCTGGCCTGTATAAAACCAGCGTGATCAGGGCAATGATTTCCCCCCTGCACTCAGCACTGGTGAGGCTCAGGAGAGACCTTAGTGTTCTCTACAGTTTCCTGAAAGGAGGCTGTAGCCAAGTGGGGATTAACCCTTTCTCCCAGGCACTAGCAACAGGATGAGAGGAAATGGCTTTCATCTGTGTCAGGGAAGGATCTGGTTGGATATCAGGAGGAATTTCTTCCCTGAAAAGATGATTAAGCACTAGAACAGGCTGCCCAGGGAGGTGGTGGAGTCACCATGCATGGAAGCATTCAGGAAATTGCTGGATGTGGCACTTAGTGCTGTGGTTCAGTTGTCATGGTAGTGTTGGTCCAAGATTGGAGTTGATGATCTTGGAGGTCGTTTCCAACAGTAATGATTCTATGATTCTAATTTTCTTTCTTTTTTTTTAAATTTTTTTTTTCCTCAAGAAAAGAAAAGGAGAGAAAGAAAGAGAAAAAGAAAGAAAGGAAGAACTGTGATACCTCCTTTAAATGACTTTAAGTTCTGATTGGATTTGGAAAGTACAGAACAAAAAAGCCCAATAAAACTCTAAGTGTCTGAACCCACATATTGGTCACAAGTGACAATGCTTACAGAACTCTTGGTCTGACAAAGAAGTGCAGCAATGCGTGGGATAACTTGAAAAGATCTTATTGTCTTCTCCCTGAAGACAATAATACTCCTTACAAGACAAGTTTTGAAAGGTTTAGATTATAAACTCAATGTTTCATTTCCATAATAGGCATAGCAGAGGAAAGATTTGCTTCTGCCCCCCAGCAGCATTCCCAAAGGTTGTTCTCTTGATGGCAATCCAGCCAGGACTATCTTCACATAATTAGATGCTCCTGAGTTGTCTCCACAGGATCTTAGTTTTTTCCACCCTGCCTTCCTACAGACAGCTTCAGTGGGTGCTGTAACTTTTTGATTCATGAGTGTCAGTCAGCCTGATGATCAGGTTAGTCACTCTGGCTACTTGCACAGTGTTTTAGGACCACACAGATCAAACTGACAGTTTCTGGCCTTCTGCTTACATGAGTTAAGGTGTGTGTCCAACCACACTGTAATTAATAATTAGGATTATCTTGGGCATGGTCTCAGCAGCTGCATTTACCACATTTACCACGTGTGAGGAACTGTATATTATGTGAACATATGCGGCCCAACGAGGGAGCAAGTGCCTCAGAGAAAGGTATTGTCTTCCCCTACAGAGTTTCTCTCTTTTCTTTGTCTCTCTTATTCCAGAAACTATATACCCTAGGGTGTCTCACAAAGAGCAGAAGAAATTTTAAAATAAGTATCTTGGAAAAGATGGGTTTCTGTGCTGGTAACTTGCATTTCTGTGGAGTGGCCAAACTGGCAATGGAGAGAGACCCCAGAGAATTCTGAAGAACTTGGAGGTGGACATTGCTGACATCTGGATATGGCATGAAGGTGTTTTTGTACAGACTATAGAATGAGGTATGGTGAAAATATCTGTTTCAGATCTGCATCTATCCAGGTTGCAAGAGTCTCCAATGCTTGTCACTCCCATTTCAACTACCATTTCCCAAGGCAGTGTTCTGATACTTGGCCATGGAAAAGGATTTTCAAGCAGGTCTTCCTGCTGAGGTGTTCAACCATGTCCTCAAGTGCTTCTGCTGCAGGGCAGCATACACAGACCATGAATTTGGCCTGTAGGCTGTTGTTGCAGGTACTCTGGTAAAGGTGTGTAGACACAATAGTTGAATTGAAAAGACTCTTCAGTGGCATGAAAGGAGAAGTTTCAAGGAGTTACAGTGCCTTTACCTAGAGTTTGAGGTAAATATCACAGATCTTTCAGGAATTGAAAGATAGGGAAGTGGGAATTGAAGTATAGGGAAGAATTTTGACTCATTATGCAGGTAGAATACTTTGAGTTATTTCACAATAGAAAGATCAACCAGATCAATCAGAGACAAATGATTTTTCCTGACAGTTTAACAAATGAATGACATCTTTTGTTTTAAATAGTAGTTCAGGTATCTCCAAGCTTTCTGTGGATTAACTTCAGCAAAATATTTCCTAAGCAATTATAAATTATAAAACATGCTCCTATGTTGACTAATTCTTTAGTTAATTTGTGAATTGTCTGTTCTTTAGACAATTACCACTATCATAGTCACTAGTTGTCACAAGACAAGAAAGGGATCCCTTCTATAGTATTAGACAGCAATCTGAAGGAATATTCATGGAGGTACAGATTTTCAGTTTTGTGGAAAGAAATTAGAGGTATCATAATTTTCTAAGCACTACTGATAAGAAAAGCAGCAAACTGGTATGAAGAAAGTATGTTGTGCATAAATATTCTGATTTCCATTTTAATATAATAATTTCCTGTTCTACTTACTGACAGAGAATCTAACTCTTGCAAGACTACAGGTACATACTGATAGCATGCTCTGGAATATGGATTTCTCATTTTTGTTTTTAGATTGTTGCTCAAAAATGTAGGAAATGAGCAATTACAGTAAATAGTTTAAATAGACTGAGTCCACATAGACCATTAGCACAGTAAAGGATGTAATGGACTCATCACTAGAATGGACTACTGAGACAGTAAGAAGAAAGAAAAGCTGTGAATTTTTTTGCAAATTATTTAGTTTACAGGTAACAGTTACATAGAAAAGGGAGAAGAAAATACAGAATTCTATTTGAATAAATTTTAAAATGGCTCAAGGTGATAGGGTATGGTGGCTAATACTCAGATTTAAGCAAGATTTCTTGAAAAAAATCCAGTAACTTTGATGTCAAAGCTCTTAAAAATAGTTGTCATAAAGATCACTAAATAAACCATTGTTTTGCTTCTTCTTAAATCAGCAAAACGTTATCAAATGTTAAAAAAAATAAAGCAAATAATTTCTGATAAATTTTCATGTATTTCTAGCAAAAATGACAACAATAAAGAAGCAGTAAAGATGAAAAACAACAACTACAAGTATATGAAGACATTCATAGACAAAAAGCTAACCTAAAATAAAAGTCTCAGCTTTCATTGAGTGAGACCTGAGACCATCAAGTGTGTATAGAGATAGTCCTATAAAATGTTCAATATTTCAAATAAAAGATGGTTGTATTGTAATGATTATCTGCTACACTGAACATATTAGTTTTTCTGTAGAATGCATTCGTCTCCTTCACTATGGACAGTGTTGTCAAGAGAAAATAAGTTTTATAAGAAGCTGCACTGGGGGAGGAGCTGAGGGCCTATAACCCCTGCTGTCCATCACGTGGATGAGCTGGAAATGGGCAGCAGCTGCCTTTTAGTGTGGTGTTCCACAGCCAGATGATTCAGTTCCATAGGAAATCCTTTTGGAACCTGACCTTGATGAAGCAATGAAGCATTAGTCTCTATGCTGCTCTCTTCTCTCGGGCTGGGAAACATTCCTGGGCAGAAGAGAGATGGGAAACAAAGAGCATTTCACAGTCCAGGTCAGGTAATGATTTCAAGGATTGGTTGCAGAGAGGGCACAGGCAGCTAGGGAGTTAAAATACATAGCACCAGCTACCCTTCATTTCATCCACAGCCACATGCTTTTGAGAAACAGAGATACATAAGGGAGCTTTGACTGCTCTCAAAAGTGGTTCTGCTACGTAAAGGTCATTGGCATGTCCCTCTAGCATAAATGGAAGCTGCTTGTCTCATCTAACCTTCTGTATATCCAAGCACTATAAAGGGCCTTACTGGGTGGATGCCCAAAATTCCACAGCAGTGTAAGCAGGTTGCCCCAGTTTCCTCACTCTGGGCATCTCCATGCCCCAGACTAGGGAAATGAAGAACCCAGTAGATGCGCTGTGAGCAACAACCATTGTGGTAATAGGTATGTGGGAAGATATTGTTTCAGCTGTCTGCATTAATTATTTACTAGTGGCCTCGTCAGGAGGAGGATCAGCTCTGAGTTTGGATATGTGGGATAATCTCATGGTCTGTCTTTGGGCAGGAAATGCAACTGGACAGTAATTTACAGAGAAATACCATAACCTCCAGCTCCCCAGAATTGACAGCACCCTGTCACATCTCATCATTATTCAAGTGTGAAACAGCTGTCCATCTCCATCCATCTCAGGTTTTCAGCCAGAAGAATTGCTGAAATACATCTTTTAAGCTTACAAGACTTTTTAAAACATGCATAAGGCTTGAACATGGAATGTTACTCAATGATTTTTATAGGCACCTTCACAGCCAATTTGTGCTCTGATGAGACTGATCAAACATCTTTTAGAAAGCAGCTCAGGTCTTTGTACAGTCTTATAAAGTGGAGTTTATTGCACCTGGTTTTTTTGATAGTATACATGTTTAGCCATACAACCATCGTTGATGTCATTTTTCTTAGTTGTATTTTGTTCTTAAAAATGAAGCTTAACAAACAAATATTTACATTTACATGTATAAAACAAGCAGTTTAGCTGGAACGTAAAATGTTAGTCTTAGCTGTTTGAAAGCAGTGAAAAGGAGAAAAAATTAATTAGGTCCAAAATAGATGGTAAAAATTGAGGGTAGAGTTTCTCAGTGGAGTTAGTAAGAGGTATTACTTAATAAAATGAGTTTCTTGTGTAAAACAGTAGGTACTCACGATCCAGAGCTCATAGTATATGCTTTTGAAGATGATGACTATGCCCCAGATGAGCTCTATACTGGTTTTATAGACAGAACACCTCTAGAAGCTGGTGTGCATCTTCTGTTTAGTTCTACTCTGAACACCCTAGTGTTGCTCTCATATGTGAACCACACTGGTTACATGGACACAGTAGAAATTATTCACTTCACACATAAAAGCTCCCAGGTTGCATCTACATCAGTGTTTTAGTTTGATATGTGATCCTGGATGTGATGGAGGCATGCCCACTAACCTGCCAAGGATCCAGTGTCTTCTGTCCATTGGATGAGTGGGAAGATGCTGCTAAAGTAGCTTTTCCAGTGGCTGTACTGCCATGCATCTCAGGCTGCCACCAAAAAAAAGGAGGATCTGAACATGTCAGTTGATTTCCTTCAGGTATACTAGAACAATAGTTCTGGAACAATGGTTTTGAAATCCCCTGGGTGTAATCCTTCCTGTTGAAATTCAGAAGGTAGAGAAAAAGTCCCAGGTTTGAAAGTGTTGTCATCAGGAGACAGAATATCTTTTGTTTTACTTTGTAGGTACTGTTTTTGTGGAACAGAAATATTCCCTATCAACTGTGTATTTGTTTGGTTTTGTTTCCTTGTTTGTTGCGTCAATAAAATCTGCACCTGTTTGTTTTGGCACCAGGAACATTTAGTTATCTGGTCTGTATAAACATTTCCCACCTGCCTTGCTTATCTCTCCTCCAGTGATAAATATCCACTACTCTTGTTGTGGGTAATTCAGGAGAGGCAAATTCTTTTGGACATCTGCAAACACTTCTTTTTTACACATGTGCTTTTGTGTTAGAAACTATGAGAGGATTTTTTTTTAATTTAAGATACATGGGGAGAAGGGAAATGCATTTCTAGATGATGTTCTGTTATGATGAGCAGGCATTAATAATTGACATTTGTGGTGAGACAGAAGGCAGTGTGCACTCTGAGGGATTGTGATGATATCATGGTAACCATGAGAGCAAAGCCCGGGTGGTCTGTGATGACGGCAGATTTGTGCATTGCTTTATACAAGCTGTTCCTCTGTTGGGTAGTTTATATTTGATGGAAATCCGTTTATTAAACTCATACGTAAAATATCTACATGTACTCCTGAAAGTTTGCTGGGGACAGGATTGGGTCAGTTCAGATGCACAAATGTGGGGAGAACAAACAGCTACTAACAAGCATCACCCCAGCGAAATGAAGCAGAATTTCTGTCCTTGTGTTACAAGGGGAATAGCTGTGCTGCAAGGGAGGAACCTGCAGATGGATGAGCCTGTTTTCCAGAACCAGTAGGTGAGATTTTCATCCTGTGTGCCCAGGATGCAGCCTGCTTTATGAGAGATTATAGACAGCTCCTATGAATTGTTGTGGTTGCAATTGCTTTTGGTAATCTCAGTCCTGTCCCAAATATAGTGCAAAGATGTATCTCCTCCGTGGTTACTGGCATGCATCTCCTTGTATTTGTGCAACTTAAAAAGAGTATGATCATACAGGGAGCTGCCTGAATTCCTCACTCACAAACCAGTGTACTGTACCTCCTGACAAAAAGAGTTTCTGAGATCTTATTTTTTTCTTGATAATTAATACACTTATCAAAGAAGTTATTATTTTCACTCTAATCATTTAGCAACTCAGTTAACGTGATAACCACCTCAAAGGGCAGCAGTTTGACTCAGGTCCCATCTTTTCAGAATGGTGAAAAGGGGCAGGTCTGGAGCTGAGTCTTTTACAGGGCAGTGAACCTCTAACCCACTTTTTGCTGAGGTGTTAGTATCTCAGTTTTGTGCTGCCTCTCCTTTTCCTTGAGGGAAGGATTCATGCTAGCAATGATACAGGGCATCATACAGAGCTGCTGCTTGCTTCAGCATGTTTAACTAAGGCCTTTTTATATTTTCTTAGTTTTCACTGATGTTCAAGTGTTCTGTTTATCTGCATGAGCTGATAAACAAACTGACTTTTGACATTGGAGAGTGAGTCTGGTGTGGGAATTTCCTCATTGGAAGAGAGGTCTCTGCCTTCACAACAGCAGTGTGGCAAAGGACCAGCCATCATTGGGTACTGCTATGCTGTAGTTATAAATATGTGTGCCTGGGAAAATAAATATGTGGCAGGATGCTGCAGAGCACTTGACATAAAATATGTTCTGGGTCTCTGCTCTGGTATGCAACCCTGCTGTATAAACCTCTGTTTTGGGTAGTACCTGTTTGGCAGTAGTATTGCTTCAGGCTAACTATGGGCAGGGTTGTCATATCTTGTTCGTCTTATCCTTTGCATAAAAGATGACAAAGTCCTGAAAAAATTTAGGCATAAGATTTATGCTCTTATCCCCAGCCTTTTGAGATATGAACTGGGTTCTTAAGTGCTGCCATTAATTGAATATTTTTGTTTGTTGATTTCTTCTTCCGCCTGAATACACTGCTTAGGCAGTTTTAAAATTCTTTTTCTTAGCTGATAGCTTAGTTTTATGGAAATACATTCACATAACTTTAGAATGCATAAATCTGGAAACTCAAATAAGCATGTAGTTACATGTTTAGAGAAAAGAGAATGTTGGTTGGAAAAAAGAAAATCTCTTCAACATTGGAGTTTTAGTTATCATTGCAACACAAGGCACTGAATAATGGTAAATCTAGGTAGTTCTTTGAATTAAGACATGATAAGCTTAGTATATAAGAAAATCTTTGATAGAATGGAAGTGGAATTAATGTGTTCTTTATAATTCCTCACTGTCCAGAGAGATGGGTAAGGATTGCTGCCTGAGTTCCTCAGTTTTTCCACATACGATATCTGTAGCCTAGTTATCTGGATTCCTTTTTAGGCTTTTCCTGTTATTATCTGGTTTTGTATTATTTCCACATAAGTTAAAGTATTTAACAAAAAAAAATTACTTAAAAATGGATAAAACCCCATAAATATAACAGAAATGTACCTCATTTCTTTTTCTCCCCCTTCCCCTGATACTCACATTCTGTGTGAAGACAAAATATTTAAGTGACCTGGGGGAGAGAGGAAGAATGGTTCAGTGACAGGAAATTCTGCACTCCATCTTTATGAATGACAGACCCATTTCAGGTAAATACAAACTTTTCTAGTGTCTGTCCAGAGAAGCTGTGGAGCTTATTGATCTTTTTCACTTGCACTTACTCCTCAGACATTCATTGCCACAAGGTAGGTTAAAAGGCAAGTTTCTACAGAGTCTGAGAATCAGACTTCAAAGTTGAATAATTTACATTATATTTTCACCCTGTTTTTTCCCCCAGGGTTGAAGAGCTATTATGTGTGGGATTTACCTACCAAAATTAACATGTTTTGTTTCTATTAGCATTCAGATTTAGCGCAGAAGAAAGTATTCATCCATTTCAACTTTCTGGTTTGTGCCAACCCAGCTTATTACAGGCTTGAAAGGCCAAAGTGAAATGCAAAAATTGGCATTAAAAAAAGCATGAAACATACAATATTGGCATAAACCCTGTATTTCCTCTTTTAGAACACAAGGTGTAAGTAAACACCATATTTTTAGTCCAATAAATGAGATCTCTTCCAAGAATAGTAAATAAAATGGCTCTTTCTCTTTGCTTTGTATAGAAACCATTTGTTGAGAACTGAGCTGTTGTATCTGAAAAGCACAATCAACAATTATTTCCTCATTTATGACAACATTATTACATCTGTTTCTCTCAGTAGGAGTGTCAGGTTAGGCTGTTTTTGCCATGATGTCAACAGTTCATTCCTGTCCTGTGGAGTTATTTTCCACAGAGTTATTTTCAGGCCAAATTGAGTTCCCTGATGAAGTTTACATGATTTCATAAGCAGTAGCTTGAAAGTAATGTGGTGGGTAAGAAGTGGAGAGGAGAATAGGTCTGTTTGAAAAGATGGTGCTGAACTTGGTGGAATGTCTGTGGAACCAGGATCTCAAAACTCTCCTTGCTAGGATGGGCTTGTTTCTTCCTACCCAAGTCTTACAGTGTGTCCAGTTAAAAAGGTTTATCTTAGAATCCAGCTCAGATATTTTGCTACACATAGCCTCTATGTTCATTGTTTGACAGTCAATGTTCAATACTGGTTTCTCATCTCACCTCTTTTTCCAAGAGTTCTTAAGATTTCCTTTTCAGATTTAGATAGTTGATCTGATCTGTTTTGCTTTATGTGAAATATTTTAGACTATGCTTTAATTCATTTCTGTGAGTTGGTTTTTTTGTCTGATTTTCAAGCACAACAAGAAAATTGTTTAAGTTTCCCAATAAAGTTTTTTGGTTTCAAGAATACCACCTAAATATTTTTCCTTTAGTTTCAATACTACATTGTGACCAAATATGTATTTTTCCAGGTTGTTTGAAATAATAATGATGTAGTTTTATATATGGATACTGTGGATTTTACCCTCCAAAACCAGATATGAACACATTTTATTTCTCTGTTTTACTTTGAAGGTTAAATTAAAGTCATAGAAGCATAGAACATGCTAAGTTGGAAGTGAACCCTAAGGAGCATTGATGACCAGCTCCTGGCCCTGCAGAGGACTACTCCAAGAATCACACCACGTACATGACAGCAGTGTGCAAAATTATTCTACTAACATTTTGGCATTATTTATGGGTGGCCGATTTACATGTGTAATATTAAAAATTAAATTTTAAATGGGAATTGTGAATTGAGGCTATGAATCTCTTTTTTCTACCAATCAGGCAATATAGCAGAATTCTTAATGTGAGATATTTTCACAAATTGCAGGGTACTAGCTGAAGATGGAGTAGAAATTTGACTGATGTTGATGGACATCTCTGCATTGGTACTGAGCAGGAATACACACCAGCTAATTATAGCATAGGATAAATCTCCCTGACTTCTCAGAGCAGTCAATGGAGAGAGAGCAACTTTTCCAAGGGACAGTTTAGAATGGGAGCCTAACGTAGCTGTTCTTATTTGTGCCCTGAAAGATCATGTGGTAGAGCCCTGTCAGCCTCTAATTATTTGTATAGCCTAAGGTTTGTATAAGATCTGATGTTATAGCAGCTAATCCTTCCTCACGTTAGTTAGATAAGTATTATGATATAAAATGACAATATTCATTTTAACTTTACATAGAGTAGAAAGTTGCAATGTTGGTGGTTTTATGAAAATGTCTGCTATAAAACTGTACAAAAGCACATTATTATTTTCAATAACCAGACATAAAGACAATAAGATTATCAGCTGAACATTTAAGCTTCCTTTTAGGTGGATTTCTTAAAGACGAATAAGGGGTCAGTGAAGGAAGAATGTGTCCCATTATTCAGTAGTTAATAGGTACCATTACTTGCTATCCCTGATTAGTAAAGCTATACTTCTTGGTTCAGACACACACACTACACACACATCTCATTTTCTGGAAAAGTAGTCTGAAAGATTTATTGCATCTTGCCTTGCATGAGTTTTAAGGGAAAAGGTTAAAAACATGTAGTAACTCTGAGTCAAGGCATTTCATGCTGTAAAATACATGAAGTCTCATGGAAGTATCACAAGTTCCAGCACTATCAGGGAAAACAGCTCTTACAGTTTCTTCTTAAATCCCTGCAAATGTCAGTTTCCTTTGGTCAAATCATAACACTATGTATTCTTGTTAGGACAATTTTTTTACCAAGGATTATATATTTCACTTTCTTGGCTCATCTTACTGCATCCTGAGGCATTTCCAGCTTTGTTCTCAGTCCAGTTATCAGTTCCACATGTCGTCAAAGGAATACAGAGGCTTTGGGTGCCTGTTTAATATGCTCCTTTTAGTTTCGCTTTCTCAATTTACTGAACAGCTGCACAGAAAAAAACCCTGAAAGCAGCCCAGATGTGTTTAAAACATGCAGTCCTATAAATAATATGCCTGCTAAAACATTACTGTCTAAACTATTAATTTAATTAAGGCAAATATAATCCTATGGCACACACCATAACATTGTAAAAATTACAAGGTCCATCACTGTCCACAACCTAAAATTTGTGTTGAAAGAAAGATGTATACTGGAATGAAGTTATCTACTAAAAAAAAAGCAAAGTAAGCTGCAACACTGTGGTATTGTCTAACATTTAATCAACATTCAGGAAGCCTGAGGCTGCTCTGGGATGTATATACTTTTCAGAAGCAGTGCTGGTTTAATTAGGCTGCATTAGTCTCCACCTCCAGCTGCTAATTCCTGCCATTCCCTTTCAGTGTGCTGGGGCAGCTAGTTGTGCAGCTGAAATGTTTGACCAACTCAATCCTATCATTTTCTCTGCTAGACACCAGTCAATGAGATCAGTTTCCCACTTTGGTTCACAGTGTGGATGAGTAAATGCTTATGCCAGGAGAAATAAAGAGATAATAAAAGGTCAGGAATGAGAGGTCAAGGTACTTTGGTCAAAGGCTGTTGAAAGTTTTAGAGACAGTAGAGAAACCTTTCACACCTTCCTATGTCAGTAAAGTTCAACTAATTCATACTTTTCATTACATGTACATCAAGAACTCTTTAATATATACATATATATCAAAGATTGTGAAGGAGTGGGCTAAAAAACCAGTCTGTCATGGCTTAGGAATGGTATTCTCCATGCCTCTCTGGAACTGGACAGCATTTTTCTTTCAAATATTCTGCCACTTTATCAGAGTCCTGTAGTTGTTCAGGGGTAAGCTTCCAAATCACTGGAGCAGAATAATCCTTCAAAAGATGACCCATTTTCTCCCACATTCCATGCCACTCATGGGGCAGATCTCCCTAGAAATCTCTTTCATGACTCTAAACATGGTGCGGATCCCACTGAGGAGACCTGGAAGACTTAAGAACAAGAATACGCTTTCCTTAACATCCAAAGGGAATTCAAGCCTCAGAAGCTGTTGTAACAGGCCTGAAGGAGGAAAAGGGGGTAAAAGGCTGGGGAAAATCATCCTCCCCTGTTCCCTGCATGGACTGGATATGATTATTAATAGATTACCAAAGGTAGAGCCCGAGGTAAGGGTAGGAGAGCAGCAC
>VWYP01034171.1:28998-46593 GCA_013400435.1 Pycnonotus jocosus | reverse complement strand
AACACAGGGACAAAGCTGCACGACTGGGATAGGAGGCACGTCAACCCAGGACACTTAAGAAAGAACAGTAGTGGTACCCAGGGGTGGGAATGCATTCACTTACCAAAGCAAGCATTTGATGGGAGGGTGTTTTTGTTTAATCCTACGCTTGCATTTATTTATTTATTCTCCATGAGAAGACTTACATTGGTTTATTTGAAAGGGACTGTACTCTGCTCTTCTCCACTTCTGCTTCCATTGGGCTAAAAGTGAGGAAAAATGCCTGTGAAGGGGAGTCACAAAATGATAGAAAGGAAAAATCTGGTTCTGCGGAGTCGTTATCCATAGGCAGTTTGGCTTTAAACTTCCTAGATTTGGTCTGTTTATACGTAGATCATGCCAGCCCTGGAATCCCAGCTTGTCATTTCATGGGAATACTGCTGTGTTTGGGACTGGACAATTGACACAGTCCGCTACAGCTAGCGGTGTTCATGTAAGGTTCTTTTGGGTGATCTCAAAGTGCAAAAGACACACGTGACAAGAGACTTCAGTTAAATCACAGCAAATGCACCTTTATTGAGTGCCATCAATCTTTTATGCATGAAGTAAAAGAGAGAGAGAGAGAGAGGAAAAAAAAAAGAGTGAGTGTGAGAGTTATAAAGAGGGAAAAGAGAAAAGAGGGGGATAGCTACCCAACTCGAGTTGTAGTCCTTGCAATTTCTCCACTGACGGCACTTCGATCCGAGGAAAGGCAGGGAGATCTCAGTGTGAGCAGGTTTGGGGAGCATCATTATTGGATTTCCGAGGCGACGGGCAGTTGGCCAAAAAGGGGGTCAAAGATCAGCAGAGGTATTGTCCATTGTGCACTGACCATGCTCAAGAGAGCAAAGTGGCAGGTACCACAGGACAGGCTGTATCCCAGGTGCCTAGCCGAGCTCCTTATTGTCCTCAAGTGTGGTATCCATGCGTATGCACTGGTCCAGTGAACACACCTGGGCTTGGCAAACACTGCCGGAACCAAGGTCCGGCTGTTGGGGGTTGTATGGTGCTCAGCAGTCCCACCCTAGCTAGGCCAGGCTCCCATTTGGGGGGGTCTCCTTGGAGATGGTCATGAGGCAGATGAAGGATCTTCAGGCCGTTTACTACAACAATGTAAGGTCATACCTTAATGATACCCACAGCCTCCTTGTTAACAAAATAAACCCAACAGCTTTAAAACTCTGTTAGCTTGAAGGATTGCTGTTTTTCTGATTGCAGTATAGTTTTTTCTGAGCGATTGAATCTATATTAATGCATGTGTAAGCAGTTCTGCATTTTTTGGATTTAAACTTTATTCTGACGTTTTGAACTTTCTTACTGACCTTCAAGTTGAGAAGTAATATTAGGGTTTTTCACTATGTTCAGAATCACATGGAAATTTCTTAATGATCACTAAGGAAACTTAAAGGGGAATTTGTTCCATTTAAATATGTGAAACTGACGCTAATACAAAGTTCTTCATTTTTTGTAGAACATAAGTGTGCTTCAGAAAAGAAAAACAAGTTTAGTAGCAATCTTTTTTCTTAACCTTCTGACTTTCTGTTGTTGTTTTCTATTAAGTTTGTATGTACCTAAAAACCACAGAATTGATAGGTGAGAGTTGTATTTTAAGAGTTGTCTGTTCTGTAGCCAAGCTGAGGTACTTAACCTAGCCATTAAAAATGCTTCCTAATTGTTCAGTTTAAAATACTGAAAAACAGCAAAAAACTGTATTAGGGATAATGAATGAGGATCACGATTATTGGAAGTTATTTACTTTATGCAGTACGGTATTTGATCTTTAACTCCCAGTGGCTTTGTTAGTGAGTTCTTCATGTATAAAATATTTGAATTATCTTGTTTTTCTATTAGGTCATTGCAACTAGGTCAACAGGAAATTGAATCCTAACTACTTGATATCAAAGTTAATTTTGATAACATAAAATAATGTTGGCTGTGTAGTAATACTGCTTTTACTTCTTTTCCTAGAAGGTAGTCAGGTGAATACATAGTCAGTGTCTTCTTCTTAGGAAGTCTGAGCCTCCATGCTTTGAAGGAGATTGGTGTTTTTTTAGTTTTAGGTGTTCCTAATTGAGTTGGTGTTACTTGTGATATGTTTTTTATTCCTTTTTATTATAGTTTAACCTAGGGCGCGATTTCTGTATATCTGTTATTTTATCAAGTCATTATCTTTTGTATGTGAATGCTCTTAATCAGTTAGAAGATTACTAACTATTCATGATGAGCTCCTGTGACTACAGTTTCTGGATCCACCCAACAGAGATTTTATGTGTTGCTTAACACAGGAGCACCCTGCCCTATAATTATAGAATATCCTGAGCTGGAAAGGGCCCATCAGGATCAGTGAGTCCAATTCCTGGCCCTGCACAATCCCAAACAGCCTCAACAATCCCATCATGTGCTTAAGAGTATTGTCTAAACACTTGAGCTCTGTCAGCCTTGGTGCTGTGACAACTGCCCTGGGGAGCCTATTCTAGTGCCCTACCCTCCTGAGTGAAAAACCTTTTCCAAGTATTTAACCTAAATCTCCCCAGACACAGCTTCCTATGACTGAAAAGGAAGCTTTTGAAATCTATTTCATAGTTTATTGAAAATGCAAGCTCCCAGGCTCATCAATGATCCATGAAATATTTGGCTACTCAGTGTGGTTTTTTCCTAGTTCTCTTGGGCTTTATACTCTGAAATACTGTGTTGATTTTGGATATAGAAAACATAGCATGTGTAAATCACAATGGATGTTGTATTGTTAGTGTAGAAAATTGAAATAATAAACCTTTCATGTTTCTTTTCCTTCTAAATCTTCATGTTTCAGATTTTGGCAAAAAAAAAATCAAACTTCATTCTAGTTACAGTGTGAACTTCCCCTCCGCATGACCTTGTGCTCCATTCTGTGAATAAGAAACACTTTGAATGTTACTTTGTTCTTAGTTAGTCTGGGAAAGAAGGATTTTAGAATTAATATCTAAATGAATCTTAATCTAACATTTTTCTGTAGCCTATCCAGAACCTTTTTACTACTTCATTTGTTCTCCTTTATTAAATAACAATGATACCCTGTCAAGGTTTGGGCTATGTATCATCTCTCTCCCCATACGGGCCACCAATTTAATGTTATGGTTTTACATTTACCAAATTTCGTCTACCAAAAATGAGATGGGATTTTGGAAGAAAAGGCAAAAACAGGCTCAACTTACAACTAACAAACAGTTTATTAACACACACTACGAAAAAAAAGGAACAGAAAGGAGAAAATGAAACCTTCAAAACCCTTCTCCTCCCCTTACCACTGTTCACTTTCTTACAAACAACATAGAGACCAAAAGCTGTGATTTTCAGTCAGTTTCACCATTTAAATATAGTCTTTCAACAATTCTTTAGGAGAGGAGTCTTCCTTATCCTATCACAGAATCTTCTTTCCACCAACAACTTAATACAGTTCTCCGGTGGGTTTGAACTCTCACAGAAACAGCCGCCTGAGAAAACCTGCTTCTATGTGGTCTCCTCCCATTAGCAGTTTTCCAAGCTGCTTATGGGTCAGAGGTGCTTCAGGCATCTGGGGTGTTACCTTTTAAAAATGAACAGCTCCAAAAAGCAAAGGATTTTTCACTTCTTCACCGATGCAGAGGCTTCTCATCTCTCTCTATTCAGGCATCTCATGGGACTTAGTCCATCACAAACACCTTTGCTNGGGGGGGAGGGGGGGGAAGAAGGGAGAAACTCACTCGAGAGATCGGAATTCTGAGCTGAGATCGGAGCAGCTCAGATCCCAGCTGCAGCCTCCACCCCCACCCTCAGCAGCCGATGGGGGGCCTGGGGCATGGCCAGGCGAGGGCTGGCTTCCCCCCACAGGGTAGGGGGGGCAGCGGGGCCTGGCCAGCCCAGGCCACCCCTCGGGCGAGGGTACCTTCTCCCGCTGGAAATGAAAAGAGCTCAAACTCCGAGCCGAGGCTCTCCTGGATATCACCCAGAAGTCGCATTTCTTCCTCCAAATGGCCAAATGACATGCCAATCAAAAAGCTAATCTTTGATTGGTCCACCAGATGGCCCAAACCACGACATACCCCAAATTAATTTCACATGTCATAAAGAAGTAATACTGAATTGTCATGCACCTTTTTTTGCAAAATTCTCTAAAATGATAGGCAGCTGCAGTATTTTATGTCAATTTTTCCCAAATGTAACTGCCCTCAAAAGGTCTGTTTATGTCAAGCTGTTTCAAGATTAGCTTTTATATTCTAATAAGAATGGAAAGTGTAATTTCAAGTTATGCTTGTGTCATTTTATTATATATGAGCTATTGCTTGTGTACAGTTATTGTTATCTGGTCTGTTAAAACAGAATTAGATTTTGCATGTTATCAGAGCTACAGCTCTGAAGCTAAATGTTCTCTATAGCCTGCACTCTGTTGTGACCAGCTACTTTAGTTAAGGATGCTGGAGAACTGGGAGGATGCCTTTCAGGTCCTCTCAAGTGCTTTGAGGTGCCACCTCTTCCTGTTTGCCCCTCTCCCTTCTTCCAGCAATGTGGCTTATAAGGAAGGTGTCTATGATACTGCTCATTGGCTAAAAATCCTTTTGTTGTCAACTGCATGTCACAAGAGAAAATCTGAACAGTGTCTTCATTGTGTTTTGGCCTGTGTGTCACACTAGATGTGGAATGCCCAAAAATTCCTCTAGAGATTGAGTCTTGGTAGATGATACCTTATTGTGGTACTGATGCCTAGAACTACCATTTTTTTCCGTCTGTCCCTCTGCTATAGAATTTCCTTATTCTCTCAAGAGTTCTGTTTATGGTATGACTGTCAACTGTAGCTGAGGATGAAATGGGATAAAATAGCACCTTTGGGGAAAACTTGATGAAGAACTCATTGATATGGCCTTTCATTTGGCAAAGCAGGTTTGTTTTAATGTACTGCTAGAAGGAAAGTGTTTGTTTTGCTGAACTGGAACATCAACTTGTTTGACTCTCTTGTCTGATGTGGCAGGTTCAGATTTCTTTCTGAGCAAGAAGGGGTTTGCTGCAATAAAGTACCTGAATACCTGTTTAGGCAGCTGTGGTCTGAAGCTTTGGTTAGGCAATATATTTTAAAAAGACTTTTTAACCATGACAGTCCAAACAAATGTCTTATTTGAATAATTGAATCCTTTGTACACAATCACAAGACTGGTTGAGGTTAAAAGGGACTACAGTGGATCCTCCCTGCTCAGGCATGATTATGCCAGAGCACATTGTACAGGGTTGCATCCAGATGGTTCTGGAATATCTCCAGTGAGGGAGACTCCACACCCTCTCTGGGTATCTGTTCTAGTGCCAGTCACTGCACGGGAAGGAAGCTCTTCATCATGTTCAGGTGGAACTTTCTGTGCATCCATTTCTTCCTGTTGCCTTTTGGCCGGTTGCTGGGCACCACTGAGCAGAGCATGGTCAATGCTCTGACCACTCCCTGCAGGTACTGACAAACATTGATGTGTGATGGCTACAGCTGGTCTGTAAGCTGCAGAGATAAATTGGCCATAAGAGACACCAGCTCTACCAGCCTAATTCATTAGAGAATAGAAGTAAACAAGTCCCTGGGTATGGTAATGATATGATAAGTTGGAATCAAACTCAAACAGGGGAGTCCAGCCAATCCCATTCAGTCATGAATGCAGATATCTAATTGGCCAGTGAACTGGATCGCATTAAGACCTCAATCAATCAAGTGTGTAAGTGTAGGAAATTTGAACCCCCTATAAAAGGGGGCTCCCATCAATAAACTTTGGCTGTTGTCGCATTAACCTCTGTGTGTTCTGTTGTGTGCCTGTCTCCAACAACTGTGACATTGATAAAGTCCCTTCTCAGTCATCTCCTCACGAGGCTGAACAGTCTCAGCTCCCTCAGTCTTTCCTCATAAGGAAGATGCTACAATCCATTCATCATCTTTATTGCCTTTAATAGGTGCATAGCAGCGATTTGACTTCAAAAGCAGTCAAGGCTTCCTGCTGTCCTGTTGGGTCAGTCTTGGCCTGAGTGTGAGTTTGTTGGCAAGGTGTCTACTCTGCATGACTTTTAAGAGGAGCATCGAGACAGAAGTTCAGCTGCCTGGGCAGTTAGAGCAGAGACACTTGAGGGAAGAGGCAGCACCACCAATAGATGTTGCAGTGAAGCACATTTTGTATCTATTCTCCACTTTTGATTATTAACACTGCTAGAGGCTTATCTGCAATGCTTCCTTGCTGCTGAAGTCAGATGAACTGCATGGCATAACGCCAATTTTTGTCTGCTCTTTTGAAAGTTTTTGCTCCTGATTTGCTAACCTGTTACTTTAAGCTCTCTGTTTTCCTGTGTTGTGTGTAACTGTCCAAATAGAATTTGAGTTCTCCTGAGCAGTGCCCACTTCAGCTCACTTAATGTTTTCTCTGAGTGGGAACTCATAAGATATATTTCAGCTAATATACACATTGTCAAACGTATATATATATATATATAATACACTGACTTTCTTTAATCTCATTCTCATGTTGTCTTACACATTTGGGATAGATGCTTTGCCATCACATTTTTTTCAGTGATGGTTCAAATAGACACTTTTGACCAGGGGCAAAAGTCTGCAAAGGATTTCATTGTAGAAAAAACTTTTATAGGCTTTTTAGATGTATTACAAAATGTTCCACTCCAGTAGTTAATCTTAATTTACTCCATCTTGTTTGCTCATACTTACCGTAGGTCTACAATATGATATATTTAGTGTTCTTGTAGGATTTAATGTATTATTTACTGTTGCTCACCTTACTCTAAAATCCATTTACTTTTTCTCAGTTATTTTTTATCTGTTTATGGGATACAGGATACTTGAATTAAAAAAAGAATCATTCTGATACTGGAGATTAAACTAAGACACTACGTAGTGTTTCTGAGCATATAGTCCATGCAAATAGCAAATATTATTATATGTTCCTCCATATTTGCATGGAACATATTGTTTATATTATTCTATAAGGGAAGGATTCAGTTCTCATCAGAACATGATCTTACATGTTAATTCTGACTTGGCATCTGTCCATAATGACTTATTTACAACAAAGACAAAAAAATAAAACAGGTTGAAGTGAATCACTTGATAAAATATGAACATCTTCTACCAGCTCTCAATAACTACTGTTGTGTTCACTCAGTTAATTCTTAAAATGAGAACTTGAGAAAAGCAGTTTTATTATAAAGAGGGTGAGGTTTTTGTAGGTAGTAATATTTATATAAAAGATTTATGTGACATTGCACATTCACAGAAATTGTTGACTTCCACTGAATGCAGAAAGTATGTTATGCTGACTTCTGTATTATTGGGTGTTCTCATGAGAGCACAATGCAATTAGTGACAATACAGAGCTTTTGTTTCTTAGTTATTCAGAACAATTCAGCTCCATCATTAGTAACAGTTATAACTTTCACATCCTACCCTTGAAGATAGGAGAATTGGGGTCCTGGTGAACAGAATCCTATCCCTTTTCCTCTCTTGGTGTCTTTAATGATAGAAGCCAGAAATTGTATTTGCATTGTGCTTCTTTTAGAAACTCTTTTTTAATACCTGGAGTGGGTCCAAAAATTTTGCATACCAGTGAGGCATGTCATTTCTCTAATCTAATGTACTGTCTTCCTCATTAGGCAGCCTGTCTTCTCCTCACAGAATACTCTAAACAAAACCAGCGCCAAAAAGAAACCCTGAGGTGTGGTATTTTTACTTCCTTCCAGACAGAGTACGGCTGTGAGTACGCTACAGCCAGGAGCCATTACCTATACAGCTCCACAGCAGAGTTTTTCACCGAACTAGGCCTGCATCCAGGAAAACCATAACATTGCAACTTGGATACAAAGGTGTGTTGCAAGAGGGAGGTAGTGTTGCATCCCTTGCTAAAGTTAAGGTGGATGGTATCTACTGCTCTGTTCTTAACTCACCAATTTTGCTGTTTCATCCTAGAAGGCAAATTAGGTTGATCAAGCACAATTTACTGTTGTTAGGTCTGTTTTGGCTATTGTTAATCATCATCATCTCCATGTACTCAGAAATGTCTTTCAGTAGGACTTGGTTAATGATTTTCCCAGAAACTGAAGTGAGGCAGACTGGCCTGTAATTCCCCAAAGCATCTTTCTTGCAATGTGGTTGCAGTTTCTGCATTTTCCAGAAGTGAGGAAAAATGCTCTCAGACTCTGTACCCTAGAATATATAAATCAGTCAGATTTTGCTTTAAACCTTGTGTTTTAATGTGGTTTATAAATCAGAGGACTTAAAACTTCAAACCATGAAGGTGTTTATTGGAAAACAAGTATATGGTAGCCACAGACAAGTTTCAAGAAGTTCTCTGTTGCTGTAATACTTAAAACCTGGCTTACAAACCATTCAGAACTGTCCTTAACATGAAGAAATGCCAGTGTTTATCAGTTTTCTGTTGCTAATAATTAGTATTTTATTTCTAAAAAGTGTTGCTGTCTGAATGCTGATTGTGACACTGCATTCAGTCTGTGTGGCTACTGCTTTTATCTTCCTTGATTTACATGTGTAGATAGGCTCCTCTCTTTCTCCCAAGCTGTCCCATCCTGACTCCTTGTGGCTGAGCTGCCAGGCCACACTGCCATCCTTCCTACGAGATGGGTAAAGGCTTTGCCGTGCATAGAACCAAGTTATGTTTTGTAAGGTAATTGTTAATTTGATAGCTTGTAAACTTTGCAAAGCCTCAAAGCAGTTTCTTGGTTTTCTGTGTCATCGGTAATATGGCATAGTCCTTCTCCCATGAGTAGTAACAATTCCAGAAAGTTTGGTCAGGACTCCACAGTGTTACAGGAAGTGCAGCTTAGGATGTTATTAATCAAATAACCAAAAAGGTATTCCTGCAAAGTTGATCTTCAGCTGCTGCTTATGGAGTTATTTATTTCAAATGCTGCTTATAGGGTTACTTGTTCACTCATGATAGCCTTTGCACAAGATAGTATTGCAAAAACATTTACTGCCTGAACTTGATTTTTTACTAATTTCTGTTCTTTGTCAGAAGAGAGACAAGGAGAGGAACAACTGGATTAAATTACTACTGAAGTAGAAGGAATCCAAATTTTTATTTAAAAATGAGCCATATGAAGGTGTTTGGGAAGGGGAAGCAGGGGAACAGAATTGAAATCTTGCTGAAGTAAACATGTCCTTGTTTAAAATGTGTTATATTCCTCATTAAAATGTTAGCATTTGAAATGGCTTTTGATCACCAAACCTTGAATGTCTGAAGTATTTTCATTCTTTCCACCTATCTATGGTCGTTACACCCTCTAGACATCAAGAATTAGCAGGCTGTTCTCTAGCCTTACTCGTAATACCAGAAGCTTGACTCCAATTACCAAGAATTGCCAATGAGAAACATCTCATCATATAATAATGCAAAGCACAGCATGATTACTGGTCCCAGTTGTACTGAATTATTCTTAAGCATTTTGTCTCTGCCATCTTTCCATTTGGTTGGTGTCTTTAGCAAGTCACTGGTATGAATACATAAGGTGTTAAAGAATTCATTAATCCAAATTGCTTCTCAGTGGATGTTGTTCCCATTTTCCAAGTACATCTTGCATCTTGAAGTGGATTAAGTATCCCTTCAGCCAGAGGGATGGCACAAAATTTTAAACTGGTTGGAAATTCGCATTTGCCGGTCTTGCTGCAACGCATGTCTGCTGCGTGCTGTGAGGAGGGGAGCAGGAACTCTCAGCTGACGTGCAACTCCTTGTGCAGCTTGGCAGTAACAAAATATGATGTTAATAGCTGCTTCATTAAACATTTTGCATTTGGTAGCATTTATGAAGCCTAATATGTTTTGAAGTTTAGACACAATTTCAGCTTGTGAAAACCTGAAGGCAGCTGGGGAGAAAAAAAAAAACATTGACAAATACAAGATTCCTGAAGGTTTGAGATGTATCTCCTCTTTAGAAATACCACTAAATTTTATTTAGTATTTATATTTAAATATAAGGAAGGGCACTAAAATGGGTCCTGCAGTATCAGTCATCTTTATCAAATCATGGTATACGGTTTTGTTAATAATTTCTGTAAAGGTCTTGGAAATGTTTTTATTTTGTAAGACAGTGGTGTCTTTGTTCTGTCTTGACGTTTGTGGAAATCAACCTCATTAAAAACTCACTGAGTACAGAGACGAGAGCTTTGAATAACCCGATTCCTTTCATACTGTGGAGTTAGCATGTGCAAGTAGGCTCTTCTATTTCCCCCTAACTTGAGTTATGCCATGTTGTAGTGTATAATCATGATTTGTAAATGGTTCTTCCCAATCCCCTGAACCCCCCTATCCCACCCCCTGGTGGTATCACCCTGTCTTGTCAATCACCCTGGTTTATCCTCTCCTATTTGACAAGGTGCCCGGGTGCCACCCTTCCCATTGTGGTGTAGAGTGCCCTTGGCCTTGACCACGCCCCTCCACCTTCCCATTGGATCTGGACCCCCCTGGTTCAGGTTTCACCCAGGGTGACATGGGAGGTCCAGAGTCCATTCTGATTCATTCTGCCTTTCATCCCCATGGAATAAACATCTCCTAACCAAAGCAGAATCCGCTCTTCATTTCACCAAGCCTCAGCCCACGTGGCACCTAGAGATTGAACCCCACAAACTATCTAGTGGAGCAGGGCAGAGAAGCCTCTGCTAGCCGGTAGCAGAAAGCCCTCGGCATCCACAATGCCATGCTGTGCTATTTATTGTCCTGCCTGACAGGGCTGTACAGAAGCTCATCAGTCATAAAAAAAAGTGTAATTGGAAGAAAACTTAAGTACGTGAGTACAGGGAGTAAAGGGAATCTCAGTAGTCAGAAGACGACAACATATCAGCCAATTAATATTTTGAGATGCAAAATAAATCAGAAAAAAAATCAAAGTGTACTTTATATAAAAGAAGAGCCTGAAGATTATCAAGAGAATGTGTTTCTGCAAAATAATTCACACCACATGAACTTTTTTCTTAGTATCGGTGATTTTTTTCATTAACAGTATCTCAACACTAGACTGATGATGCTGGCATAAAGACTTTTAGTGGTGTACAGATGTAATTTTTCTGTCCTGAGGATGAAGTAGGTTCTTTCTTGAGGTAAAAGCTGGTCCTTTACTAAGAAAACATGCAGCACCCATATTTATGACATTCTTGTTTTCTCCTCTTGAGCCTTCCTGGGTTAGTGAGTCTAGATAGTTCTTTTGACCTCTAGCGTGGGGGTGTCAGGGTTGGTACCCCAACATTCGGTGGTTTAAAGTCTTTTTGCTCTCTAAGGGGCTGTGAGTTTTGAGCCAGATGCAGAAAAGAAAGAAGCAGAATCTTCAGGTTCTTATTTCAAGGTCTTTTGCCTTGTTTATTATTTATCTCATTAATTGCTCTGTTCCCAGCCGAAGCCCGTTCTGTTGCTCTCACATCTGAAGGCTCCCAAAGAATCCTGAAGACTCCTCGGCCCGGGCCCGTCACTGTCCTTTTATCACAATTATGATGTGTCAATTGTTTATATTTACCTACCAATACCTGCTACCTTTACTAAACAGGTTGTCTCTACTCTGACCCAATCTCCTTGAACTATATAGTGCCCCTGTCAGAGCACACAGTGGAGATGAAGAAGAAGGAAAAAAGCTCTGAGCCATGCCCAGAAATCTCCGTCTTGTCCCCATTCACCCCCATTCTAAAAACCCAAAACTACAGATTTTTCACCCAGTGATAAACTAAACTACTATCTTTTCACACTCTTGTGACTTGTAATGTCTTCTCCAGTGGTGGTAATTTTTCCCATGGACTGAAATCGAAGGCAGCGTCTTCCTGGGCTCTGTGCCAGGGTCTCAGACCCCCATGTACAGAGGTCAAACCCCCCTGGACACCCCCCTCTACAGGGCTCAAACCTTCCTGCTCAGTTCCGTGACTGCTTTGCCGAGGTTTCTCACCCTCCAGGGCTATCAGAGGAATGCCCTGGACTCCGACACGGGGGTACTTGGGAAATATGCCTCTTTAGAAGAAAACCTGTCTTTTCAGCCAGATCCCCAAATACCTTGTGTCCATATTGGTATACTTCGTTTTACCTGGCTGACTCAGCAGATACTGACTTTGAGGTCCTGGGATGTGCTCGATGATGGCTTTTGTTAGCTAAGCACTATGAAAAGAAGTAGATGTGGAGACAAAAGGCATTTGGTAGATTTATACACTGGATGATGGAGAATTGCTCTGTATTAAAGCACTGTCACAAAAAAAAGGATAAGACTAGAAAAATCTTACCTTGCTGAAAGGAGCATACTCAAATAACTGGAGTCTTCTGCACCATTCTGGATATAGGAAGTCCTCAACATATGACACGTGGTTCAGAGGTATTTTGGTTCTTTTCCCTTTTGTTTCCTATTTCTTGCAGTCTTGCACCCTACATGTCACCCTAAGTACTTGACAGGGATGTGTTCACTTCATTGTGGAAGAAAAAGAATTCTACCTGTTTTGTAGGAAGAGGAGAAATATTTATGAACATCTCAGGTTTTGCTTTTCGATTTTCAGGAACATGGAGGTCAAGATAATTTTACCTCTTGTCCCTTGCACTCCTTTCCAGGCTGAGGTGGTCAGTGCTTTAAGGAGCATTTCTGTGTTTCTTTTACTGCCCCTTGCTGTACACAGCTGTACAGAGACAGAATGTTTTGCAATCCAAATGGCAGTGGCATGTAATGGCAGGGCTATAACTACATCTTTTAGGCAGTATTGTGTAATCAGCCTCTGAGGGCACGTGGTTTGTTTTAAGTAAAAGTGCTGTTATCTTTGAAGGTACCACTGTCCTATATTACTCATGGATTTTTTTCCCCCTACTGGATTGTGGCCAGAATTCTGCCCAGGATTCTTGACAAAATCTTAGTAAATCTGCACAAAATGGTCTCATTAAACTTTTCAAATTTCAGATCTGTTCCTTAGAATTTTCTGGTACTCTTCTTTTTCTAGGCTTACTCCTTTATGTGAATTTTACTGACTTTTCTGTAGATAAAATAATTTCCAGTAGTTTTTTGTTTTTCTGTCCTCCCATTTGAGAAGCCCAGTAATTCCCTCTTATTCTGTATGCAAGATCAAGCAGTCTTTTATAACTTACTTTGGCTCTCAGCACCTTCCAACTTCTTATGGCTGGCTCTTCTTAGCACTGCAGTAGACCTGTTTTAGCCAGACATGCTGCTGTCAGTTTAGGATGGGTCCTGGAATCTCAAAAAACCAACCTCCCTACTTGAAAAAACACCAGACCTTCCCACCAATTGCTCTGCAGCAAGCACCCACTCATGGCATCCTTCACTTTATAATCTTTTTTACCACTGTAAGTAGCTATGCTTCAGTCACCAATGTGTTCAGCAGCCTTCCAGAGCAGCTGAGCATGTTTTCTTACAGATTTGTCAGACAGAATTACTGCCATGATAGAGTGGAAAGGGATCTAGAGAGTCTGCTGGGGCTGTAGAAAAGAGAGGGGAAGAAGCATTAAGCAATTAAGTACAGGGTGGGAAGACAAGAAAAGGTTTTTACTTGAGCAGAATCACGTAAGAGCTCTGCGACTGAGGCAGGATGGAGTCAGGCTATCCAGACTTCATTATTCCTGCTGTTTTCTAACTCAAGAATTCCAATAAATTAGGCAGAATTATGTAATTGGGAGGGAAGGGGTTGTGTCTGAAACAGATACTCTCTCGTTTGTGGGAGAAGCATTGCAGGTATAACCTGTGTGCCAAGGAACTGGAAGGGAGAGCAGCTCTGTCCAGAAATTTGTCATCTTCCCGAGGTAAATTTTGCAGCCTGCTTTTGGGCCTGTTTCTTGGTAAATCATGTTTGAGAGACAAACTCTTGATTTGTGGTGCAGGGCGAGCAAGTTTGCTGGTGTGAGTGGTCGGTACCTAGAGGAAGAAAACTGAAGGGAAAATGCCTCAGAGAGCCTTTTCTGAGGTGACCTTTGCTGCTGGTCACACTGATAACTTCTGGGATGGTGTTTTTTTTACTTTGTAGGCCTTTTAGGAAGGTGGAACAGGAACAGGAATCCATGTGGCATGGTGCTAAGGTAAAATAGGCTTTAGCACAGCTCTTTCATGTTGCATTACTGAGCAAGAGAGGGACAGAAAAGGCATCTTACTGAACTCACAGCAAAATTTTTCTTTAAAGATTGGGGAGACAAGTAAAATGCATAAGAAAAGTAAATGAACTTAAAAGTTGCAATAAACTGCTGAGGTGCTGTGGACTTTTGAAGCATGTTTATTTGCTTCGTTTATAAAGATGCCAGTGTGTGGTGATGTGCATTTAAATCTTCTTGCATGTGAACACACATATCTGGTAGTGGTATAATGCATCAAATCTGGTATTGTGTTCTATCTGGGGAGTAAGACATATCAGAAAATTCAGTCAGGCAACAAAATAGCAAAGTGAGCTGAAATTCCATTTATGTCTCTGATGGAAGAACTACACAGGAAAAAAGAAAAAGGTTTGAGAAATAACCTTTTTAAATGTATGGTGTGTCTTGGTTTGAAAGACAGGTGTCTGGACAATTCAAATCCCTTCCCTCCAAATTATTATAATTTAGACAAAAAAGTCAATTAAAGGATTTTTTTTTTTTCAGGCAGTATTATGGAAATAAGAAATAACAGCTCTTTGCTAGTATGTATAACAAAGCAGACAACAAAAAACAGCTACAGCATTAACAATGAAACAGTAGTACCAAGAATCCTGAAAGCCTTGTCTCCCAAAACCCAAGACAGTTTGGTCTCAATGGCTCGGTGGTTCCTGCACAGAGCTGGGAAGAATGCAATGTCGGGGGCTGGTAGCTGGAACGGCAGGGGGTCCCTGGCAGGCGGGGGGGTGGGGGGCGGGGTGGCAGGGTGCAGGTCACACTGTAGCAAAAAGAACAGTGCAGAAGAAAAAACGGTTGTGGCCCAGTGGCCTGCCAGGGGTGGCTCAGCTCCAGCCGGGCAGGCTGAGGAGCTCAGAATTCCCGGTCACATGAGCAGACAGTGGTAGACTTTCCCGGGACTGGTGCTCTTTTTCCAGTGACAGTGGAACGGCCTGTCTGTGTCCTCTCCGAATGAGTGCCCGAGAGCGAGAGAGGGAAGCTTCCTCCAACTCTGCCTTTTACCTGCCTCCCCTCGCCCCTTCCCCCCTCTCAGAGCAACCCTTTTTGTATTGGTTAATGTCCTTCAAGTACCTGGCATTTGTCTCTTAGTAATCACGGGAAAAATAAATTCCTTAAGCAAAAAGGAAAAAGGAAAAACCTAAACCCCAACAGGTACCCTATGAGAATGAAGACATAGTAAGCACCACAGATAAATTATATGTATATTTCTTCATATATAGTTAGTTGTTTTAGTCCAGACAAATGTACTTTGATGGATTATACCTAAAGGATTTTAGCCCTTTGACTTTAGAGTTCTGTGTGAGTTATTTTGACTTGCCAAAAATTACAGTAGATCATGTGATATATCAAGGCTGGAGCTCCTTGTGGTGCACATGTGGATATTTAGATATCAGTGAGTCCATTCCAGAAGGGTTCCCTTGACCTCAGTCTCATGTTCCAAGCGCGCTGCATGTTGTGTGCCATCGCAGTGTCTGTGGAAAATACCTTAATTGCCATGATTTCATAGCACCATTCTAAGAGCATCAAGACACTAACGTATAGTACAACCAAAATTACCAGTCAGTTCTTAATCTAATAGGAGGGCTTTGCTCATCCAAATAATTGCCTTTTGTAGTCTAGAATAGTGAAGGTGATTTGCTTGAGAGTCGTTGTATCAGAGTGTATTTTTTGCTATGAGTGATGGGTTGATACTATGCCTGCTAAGGAACAGAGCAATACCACACCACCCATCCATTCCCCCTCCCAACTATAGTTATGGAAAAAAATTGCTTGGTACTTTAAGGATGAAGGGTAAATATTGAGATCAGTGTTGTTTTTGGCTAAGCCTCTGGAAGACAGAAGAATTGCAACTGTTCCCACTTCATGCACCGGAGGTGGATGCACAGGTCAATGCTGTCACTTTTGCTCCTGTCCTTGAAATTCGTGTTTGCATTGCTTTCTGTCTGCGATGCTGTGGGTCTCTAACTGAAATTCATGTTACAGGCTACAGATAAAATGGAAGTGGGAACAGTTTTACTACAGAACTCTTTTTGGAGGCAGTGTTACAGGCAGGACTCAAGCGTCTTTTCATTGGGAAAATATAGATGTTTCAGGCTGCTGGGGCACGTATACACTTCATCAGCACCACCTTGCATTCATGTTGGCTGATGGATGGGTTTTAGGGAGAGGCCTCTAACTTCCATTTAAAATTAAATTTGAAATTGAAGAACTCTACAGATTCCTTGTTTACTATAGGCTGTTACATCTTTCAAACTAGAATGAAGATCTTTAACCATATAGCTTAACATGTGACGTGTCAAGTTTAGAGGATGGCTATGCCGGGGGCTGGAGCAGGCATCCATCCCTGCCGGGGGCTGGGCACAGCAGCAAACTCTTCTTCAAACCGTATTTTGACTGCCACAGCCTCTTCTCTTCATCTGTAGATACTGAGTCTAATACAGTGACGAGCACTATGACTGGTTCCTTTTATCGCTAGATAATTGTGCTTACTAAACCATTTTACTGAAAATTTTTGAAGTTCTAGGTGCTTTGCATCTTCTCTGCTTTTCTGGACTTCCGAAGAAAAGAAAAAGCGTTTTCAAGAAAGCATTGTTGAAAATGGAACATTCAGGCCAGTACATTTGGCTGGCTCTCTCATGCAGATTGCAGCTTACTTTCAATCACCAGTGTTATAAATGAGAAAACATAAAGATTTAGGTAAACATCATGCTTAATAAAAATTCCTAAAGCTACATATCTGCTTAAATAGATGTAATACTGTATGCATAATATAATATGTACTAAAGAAATGTGGCTTGTGAGCACAAGAGCCGGCAGAGGTGTTGGAGCTAGGGAGCTAGGCAGAGCAAAGCTCCAGAGCAGCAAGACAGGAAAAGGGTTGATCTGTTCCTTGGTGCATCATGCCAACTGTGGGATGGCTCTGGATAATCTATACAAAGTCACAGGGAAGTGACACATTTCTCGGAATATTCTCAAATATGTACGCAGGCATTTGGGCTTGTAAATTTGTTTTAGCAGGGTCTTTGTTTTCATAGGTGACATGAAAATGAACCCTTGACCCCCGAGAGCCTCAGCATGTGCACTGCTTCCTCATGCAAAATTTAGCACAGGCTTTGTTTGAAAGTACTTCTCTGAACATGCTTACTTTTTGGTTTGGAGCCCAGCCATCTGCTAGCAAGTGTTTGGTTTTGTCATGGATTTTCTTTTATTAACTTTATCATCTTATTTTTGGTTTCTTTCTGTGCAGTGTTGGTGGGATTTTCACATTTCATCTAGTTTATGGAGTGTCTGGAAAATCTGCTGATCAGGACTGTGTCTCACACAGCGATTTTATTTTGCACTACTTTTCCTTGATACCTTTCATTACACAGATAGGGCAATCATCTTGTTAGGAGTGTGATGACTTGCTGAGCCTTCTTCTTCCTAGAGAAGATGTTGGAGGTTAGGATTTTTTCTTTTTTTTTTTTTTTTT
>VWYP01034171.1:0-28971 GCA_013400435.1 Pycnonotus jocosus | reverse complement strand
GTATTTTTTTTTTTTTTTTTTTTTTTTCTTTTTTTCTTTTTTTTTTTCCTCTTAGGGAGTTTTCCTCCCATTTGTTGCATAAGAGATGGCAACAATGGGTGCTTTAGAGACACAAACGATGTGGCCAAGGGGAAGAAGATGCAGTTGGCTGCAGTCTCTTATCTAGGGAGTGAGCTTGGTAGCTGGGGGGTTTTCTCTTGGGAAATGCAGCGATATATACCAGGAGACTTGGCTGGGGGTCAGGGGTTGGGCTCAGCACCCTCTCTGTGTTTGACTCTCAGGATCAGAGAGGAGACAATTGTGGTTGTGATGACAGACTGCTGCTCCCTGAGGGATTTGCTGCCACTGCAGAGTTTTTGTCCTTCACTGCTTCTTCTGGGTGAGCCTCTGCTCACAAGAGTGGCTGTTGAACTCAGGCCTTTTCAACATTCGGCCTCACTGGGAAGGGGACCTTGCCCCCCTCCCCCTCTCTGGAGGGAGCATCTCCCAGCTGCTTGCGGAAGCTTGCTTGCCACTGCTCAGCTGTGCTGTTTCATGCTGGTACTTTGGGCTTTTTGCTATGCTTTAACTCGACATCCCATGTCCTCCCAGAGCCCCCCTGCTCCTGTCACAGCTTTGGGGTCTTTGCTGCCCTTTATTTTGCCACCCTGAGTGCGCTCGCCTCTGCTATTCCAACCTGCTGCTCCAAGGTTCCTGCTATAGTCCATTTTCCCACCCGGAGTGGCCCTGAGACTGGCTGCTGCCTGTGAGTTTGCAAAGGGAGCTCCTTTCCTTGCTCTCTCTCTGCCTGAGTTGCCACTGCCATGTGCAGAGGGGGCTGAGCACACTCTGCAGCGCCTCCTGCACCTGCAGGGGCATAATCACACCTGCCTTGCCTGGCTAGGAGCCACCAGTGCCCCTGCCAGCTGTGGCCCATAACTACACCAAAGGGGAAAGTACCAGGGAGCTGAGAGAAGGCTGTTTATTGGGTTTCTGGTTTTGTTTCTTGTTGCTGCCATTGTTATTGTTTATTTGTCTTGTTACACATATATACACTAGTAAAGAACTGTTACTCCTTTTCCCATATCTTTGCCTGAAAGTCCTGTAATTTCAAAGGTAGAATAATTTGGAGGGAAGTGGTTCATATTTTCCATCCCAGGAAGGTTCCTGGCAGACGTCTATCTTAAACCAAACCAGAAGATTTTAAAGATTGTGTGAATGGTAGCCTTCACAGTAATCCCAGTTCTTTTGTTAGAGGTTGATTCTTAATGAATTTCTTAGTATTTGCTGTGTTGAAAAATGAAATTTCTGCACCAGAGCTTCTGTCCAGAATTTCTGTAAGACTTTAGCAAAAAATTGCTGTTGTTCCAAGAGTGTTTTTCAGATGATAGAATATCCTTGACTGAAATAAAGTTATTAAATATTAAAATGTGGCATTATAACTTCTGGCAAAACTGTTTTTGAACAATGTGAGCTGCTAACCTGTTGTGATACCCCAGGATGGGGCAATAAAAGAAGTCTGCTATGAACACAGTGGAGAACTGGACATCAGGAGGGGAATTAATGGCGTTATGGGGGGCAATAAATATTTCTAAAACAAAATTAAAATGTGACTTACTATGTTGGCACAATATGTGTTGTGGTGATGCGCAGTTAAAAGTGGAAAGTTTAGCAAGAAGCAACTTGCAGGATGTTGAGCAGGATATTGGCAGCCTTCAGCTAAATCAATGGGCACATGGTAGTGGGTTTTAATATGGTAACACAGACTCTACTCAGAATTCCACTGTGGGGCTGTGTTCTCCAGATGGCCAGAAACCCATAAGCCAGCAGGGTCTGATTTTGTACAACCCTTGCCTGCAATAGTGGGGGAGCAGCTACTGGAACACAAGTAGCTGTTACACTGGCATATTGGATAACCTCAGAGAATGTAGTGATTTATAAACTCATCAACAGACAAATTGTGCCATCACAGTTTATTATTAAAGTACCTCTGCACAGGACAGATTTCCAGCTGTAATCAAAATACAAGAGATGCTGAAGAAGGCAGAAAAGTACTGTAAAACAGTTATAAATATAAGGCAGACAGAGGTAGTGTTGATGATGGCAATGATACCAGTGCTTTGTGGTTGATACAAATTTTGCAAGCCTCCCTGTCCAGGTGTGGTCAGCGTTTACCTGACTTCCGGGGGCGGAGTGGGCAAAGTGCTGGTAAGGACAAGGGAACAGCTTGGGGCCAAGGCAGTGCTGCTACCTAGGGAAGTGCTTTTCCTGCTTAAGCACCACAGGCAGGGTGTTGAGGACCAACCCAAAATGATGTGAAGTTAGTATGTTGCTGTGTTGGAATTAAAATTGAAGTTGAATTTGGCAATCCTAACACCTGATAGTAGAAATTACAACCAACACTGGGCTGGGTTGCTCCATCAGTTAAAGAAATGCAGTATTGCACAGCTCTCTCTGTCATGGTGTGTACTGGCAAAGAAAAATAGTATTACATTTTTTTCTTATTTTCAGAACCTCTCTTTGGAGGTGCAGGATTGCTCTTCTTTCATGTGTGCTTATTACCCAGTGTAATCTGTGGGTTACTCACTCAAAAAAGCAAAGAATCCTTGAAATCTTATGACTCAGCGTAATTGAAAGTTAAACATGTACGGGAACGATACAGGTGGAAGCTTGCCTGCAAGCCTGAAGTGCTAGAAGTGTTTCTTTCTGATGGATTTGTGTTTCTATTAGACTATTCCAAGCAAATGAAACACTGCAGTTGTCAAATTACTTCAGTCAAGTTTGCCAAACTGCTACTTGAACATTAATTTTTAAAAAGAACAACAAAAATAGAACAAAAGTTTAAAGCTTTGCATTTAAACTTGAAAGGAATGAAAAAAGTTTCTAGAACATGGGCTCTGTGTATGTCTAAATAGTCGACAGAGTTAAATTTTATTTGTCATAAAAATAGAATTGAAGGCAATAGAAATCATATGTAAAGTTGCAAATTATTGCAATTGCCTAGATTTTCACACACCTAATTTACTATAATTCTACATATTGAGGAAATATTACCATGAGCAACCATCCTTCTCCCCAGGTTCTCTGTTCCTTCCAAAAGGCAGAGGAGGGCTTGTTCCAATGGATTGTTTATTTCTGTGAAATTAAGAAATTGTTTACAACATGGAGCCTCATCTGAAATGAGAATTTGGGCTACAGGGTGCTGTTGCCTTGTTTGCAAACAATATGATTCTATAAAGCAATGCACATTTTCTGTATGCTAGTCAAATCTAACACTGTATCTTCACTGACATCTGATCATCTACTATTTCTGTAGTGTATTGTTATGAGTTGGTTGATATAATTAGATGCTCAAAAATTAATGTACTTTATTTTAAATTAGGTTACATACTCATGCATACTTTAACAACACTGCAGCCCAAGCTGCATTGCCCAGAACTTTGGACATACAGCTTTCCATCTTCCATTTGCTGGCTGTAACTCAGTGGTACATCTGATTGTGTTACTTTTCACAGAATCATAGAGTGGGTCAAGTTAGAACAGACCACAATGGGCCATTTGGTTCAACCTCTCTGCTCAAGTAGGATCGTCCCAGAGCACATGGCACAGGATTACATCCAGGTAGTTCTGGAATATCTCGAGTAAGGGAGACTCCACACTGTCTCTGGGTGGTCTGTTCCAGTGCCTGGTCACTGCACAGGAAAGAAATTCTTCCTCAAGTTCAAGTGGAACTTCCTTTGGATCCATTTCTGCCTGTTGCCTCTTGTCCTGTTGCTGGGCACCACTGAGGAGAGCATGGTCTAAGCTCGGACTACTCTCTGCAGACACTGACGGACATTGATGAGGTCCTCTCTCAGTTGTTTCTTCTCAAAGGCCCCAGCTCTCTCGGCCTCCTGTTGCTGGGCACCACTGAGGAGAGCATGGTCTAAGCTCGGACTACTCTCTGCAGACACTGACGGACATTGATGAGGTCCTCTCTCAGTTGTTTCTTCTCAAAGGCCCCAGCTCTCTCGGCCTTTCCTTATAAGAGAGATGCTCCATTCCTTCATCATCTCTGCAACCTCCACTGGACCCATACCAGGAACTCCATGTCTTTCTTGGACTGAGGAGCTCAGAACTGGACACAGCACTCCAGATGTACCTCAGCAGGGCTGAGTAGACTGCAGTTCTGCATGAAGTCATCATACTCCTGAGTCTTCAGCAAAGTCTCTTGCGCTTGCCCACTGCTCAGGAACTTGATTAAATTAAAGCATTCATTAACTGTTGCCAATTACTTGTGGCCTGAGAAAGTTCAGGTATGTTTCAGGCTGGTCCCCAAAAAGCTGCAAATTGATGTGAATTTCACTGCAGGACTTGTGTGTGACACTGCTGGGACCGGAGATTTTGTTAAATGAAAATGCAAATTTTGTATTTAGGGTTACCAGAAAGTGTACCTACTCATTATTTTTGCAAGGTAATTTTGGATGCCTCTAGAAGATGCTTCTGTTAATTTGCAGGCATTAGGGTGGGCTAGGGAAGGATAAAAATAACTTTTTTTTTCCCTCCTAGTTAACTATCTGAGTTACGGAAACTAGTTACTAGTTCCTAGTTGACTGATTGACTTTAGGGGCTTCAGATCAAAGGCACTGAAATGCAGCAAGGAATTTAGTGTGAAATACACGTCTTGGTATGGTATATAGCAAAGGTATATATTTGTTGAATTCTGCTTTTTTCCTATATATTGGGTGTTGGTTATTTTTAAAACTGACTTTTTAATTGTAAGCCTTAAAGGCTTCTTCATCAAGATCCTGAGATAACTATCTACTCAACAGTAAACTTGTAGCCTGTGAGATATGTGGTTATATTTGTTAAAGTTGTTAAGGCTTATGTTCACCAGAAGGCCCTGTAGGGAATGCACGGCTGCAGGCTAGACAGTTAGAGGTCAGTTGGGGGTGCGAGGCAGTTATGAGGAGAAATGTGTGGACAGCACATGAATGGGAAGCTGATTACGTGATAGGACATGTGGACAGCAGACTGCAACTGAGCAGCCAGTGAGTGCTCTTGTTCTGTTAAGTTCTGGTTCTGTCCAGTGGAAACAAAAGCTGTGTAAGGGGAGAGATTTCTACAATAAAGGAATCTTCTTCGGATGCATAAGAGGGTCCATGTCTCTTGGTTCCCCATTGCTACAGTAGGCATCTCATTTTGATCAATTAACCTATTATTATATCCTAGACACTATTGAACCATCTTGATTCTTTAATATAATACAGACTGGAGTTTTTTGTAGGCTACAGACAAGTGGGCTTTAGGGAGCTGATTTATGCCAGCTGAGTCATGTGGTTTCACAATCCAGTATCTGTTCAGTATATACACTTCTCTAAAGTACTCTTTAATTTTCCCTTTCAGAAATATCTTTGAGAGGGTTTGGGATTATTTAATTGCAATGCCAGAATTGTACAAAATTACAGTGATTTTAGTCTAATAAGTCATGTTACTTAGCACGTGAGTGTCTGAGTACTGATGCTGTGAGCAGTGTTTATTTCATAAGCATGTAAATTTTTGTTCTGCTGTTGAAGATGGAACAATCCCTTTGGTCAGTTATGTCCTTGGGAAAAAGGGTTCCTCACCCACTTCAATCTGACCAGATATTCTGGTGATCATGAATCATCTTGTTTCCTGGCTGATGAGCTCTACTTGCTTATCAACCTTCTGGACTAACCTGAATTCATCTGGCTGGTGAAATGAGGATGCAATGAAGGGGCTGCAGCAACCAAAATAACTAAGTTGTCTGTGTTGCTGTTAGCACTGTATCAATGGAAATATTCTCAAATGCTTTGAAACAAGATGTTGGTATCATTTGTTTTATGTAGAACACCAAAGTATTTCAGAACATGTCATACCTTCTCCCTACTGCTATTAAGATGCAAAAGGTAGTTATCCCTCCTTGCCCCTGTAGTACCCTTCCTAGAACTAGATTTGCCAACTCCTGACTTCATGTTGCACTACACGTATCTTCAATGGGTTCTGCAAATACATCTGAGATCAAAGGCTGGAGCTCCTTTCCAATGGCAGGTTGGAAGAAGATCATAATTGAAACACCATCTAGAAACTCTTCCATTCTCTGCAATCCTGCTACTCATTCACAAAAGCTGCTAGGAGTAGCTAGAGGTTTAACAGGATGAGATATTGGGAGCAAAATTAATATTTCTTGGGTGTTCATTTCTTTTCTTTTCCTTTCCAGTGGGCGAGTTTGTGAGTGATGCCCTTCTGGTGCCAGACAAGTGCAAGTTCCTTCACCAGGAAAGAATGGATGTGTGTGAAACTCACCTGCACTGGCATACTGTTGCTAAAGAGGTATATTCATATGTCTCAAAATTTCCTGTCTTTCTTCTTTAAAGCTTTGTCACTCGTCTGAGGATGACTTTAAATATAGCAGTGACATAGAAAACAAAAAGCAGTACTTTCAAATGTTTGAGTGAATGGCATTTTGGGGATTTTTATAAGGTAGGAAATGGGAGTCAGAGCACAATAGAGTCCATGACTGAATACTTACCATTGACCTTTGAACATTGACCCGCTTTCATAACGCTATTTTTTTCTTCATATTCACTCACAAACTCACTGTTTTCTGCTTTCTCCATTTTCCTGTGTTAGCACTGGAACTAAATGCATAGGTTTTGCCTTGAATCATCCTGGGTGGATATTATCCACTATTTATCATGGATATTGGTATGCCAGATGCCCACAGAGATCAAACAGGCCTCAGGGAGTGCACTATGTCAAATTCAGCAGAAAAGGGTAGGAGAGCTGATGAAACTAGGACTAGCCAAAGGCATTTTGCAGGCACAGAGTTTTTACAATTTAGCAATACTTTACTGAAAATAGAAATATACTTAGTGTTACAATTGCTAATGTGTTTTGAACTTTTTTCCTTATGTAGAGAGATTTAGAAATAAAAGCTGAGATGAGTTTCCAGGATTTCTGATGGCTGGGTTTTTTGGAACCTCTTAGCTTGTATGTTATTCCACCTTCTGGAGATGAAATCTGAAATGTGATCAGCAGCTTTTCAAATTTTCCGTTCTTGCTTGAATTATACTTAAGTGAAACATCCAGGGCATCAACCTTCACACAGGGAAATTCTAGTTTATTTTGACTACTTGCAAACTTGAAATGGCAATAGCCTGGAAGAACATAAACACTGTGTGCCACTGAACTACTTTCATTTTTTCACCTGTCATACATCACTATATCTTAAAGGTATAATTATGCCCAACTGACTGTTTTCTGAACAAGGTTAGGTGGTACTGTAGTTATCAAACCAGACACATTGTGTTTCCAGTGTAAGAGGTATTTCAAATGTTGATTTACCTTGTAGTGAAGTCTTAAATAGCAGTAATGCATCAGGATTGGGATTAATACATAAAATAATTATTCTGTCATCACGTTTTCTGTTTAGGAGGCAGATCCTGTGAGGATTTTAGACAGGAAGATATGGAGTTATCATGTATATAGGAGGAGACAAGCCTTTTATTCTGGGAAAGACTGATAGAAGAGCTTGTTGCTTACAGTGGACAGAGGTAGGGAGCTGCTTACAGTCAAGTAGTGAATGCAAGTGTGACCTTTGTAAGTCGTGTTTCAAGTATCAGAGATTATGCTTCTTAAGGCAGTATGCAGCCCCTTCATATTTTCTCAAGGTCTCTGACATTTTTTAGTCTTCCTCCATGTCAATATTGTTGCTGCTTTTTTTCCCCCTCTTTTCTGCAGTCCTGTGGTGAGAAGAGCATGAATCTGCACGACTATGGCATGCTGCTGCCCTGTGGAATTGACAAGTTTCGTGGTGTGGAGTTTGTCTGCTGCCCGTTAGCAGAGGAAAGTGACAATCTTGATTCAGCTGATGCTGAAGATGATGATTCAGATGTCTGGTGGGGAGGTGCAGATGCAGACTATGCAGATGGAAGGTACAGTAACTACAGTACCTCTCAACTTCTTATTAAGATGCAAAAAATCTGTCAAAAAGACCTTAGCATAGAGGAGACTTTGCACCTTATACATGAACTTGCATTTACAGTGGTTGAAAGCATCAGTGTTCTACTCCTTTTATTTTTAGCTTTCTACAGAAAGGTTTAGTGTTAAAATAAACACTTTTGAGACACACTTTTTAGTGCCTTTATAATTTCTTCAGTGAGAATTATTGCCATACTTAAAAATGTTTAAATTCATATTTTTTGACAAATAAATGACAAATGGTGTACTCCTAAGATGCTTCATCTGCATGCTGGGGTACTACAGCAGATATCAGCCAACATCACCAGTGAAGGTTTTGAAATGCCTTCGTTCGTAATAGGCATTAGCTATGTACTGTTTCTGCTGTAAGAATATTTTTCTGCTAACAATTAATTTCTAAACATAATCTAAAAGAAAATGTGTTTTATTATCTAGGCTTTGACATATTTGTTAATGTGCTGCTGTTGAGAAAGGAACATGAAAGTTTCCTTTGCAAGGTAGTGATGGGTGAGAAGATATCATCCCTGTCCTTAGCCTTCCCATCCCCTTTGCATGTAGGTTAATTTTGAGCCAGATATGGATTATAACTGTTGTAACACTTAATGGTAACTGAGTGGTCTGGTGCTGTTAAAGCCTTTTCATACCACTCTCCTGAGCATGTCAGACAGTAGTTGGAAGAGCAGAGTACCATGTCATGGCCTTGCAACTGGATGCCAACAACTTGCAAAGATGGCTTTCTTCATAAACTGAGATCAGTGTTCAAATTCTGTTTGCTCTCCAGGCTTTCATCACTTTATACTGTGCCAATGCAGTGCTTCTACTTCTTTTTTTTACTAATAATGCACAAAATCTAAAATTTGGGGATGATTGCAAGTGACTTAAAGGAGTACTGAGAAAATAAATGGAGGACCAAGTTATGTGAATAATGCAGAAAGTTAATAAGTCCGAATTGTGTTATGTTTGGATTTGTTAATAATCTAGATGGAAACAATTCAAAGAACAATGCAGAGATGAAGGACAGAGATTGAATTGCTGTAATTTGATGCAATGAGGTGGCATTAAGACCTAGAATAATGAGAACCTGTATCATGGTGGGCAACTAATTCTTTCCTGACAAAGTATTAGTAAGTGTTACAAGGTGACATTTGTGAATAATGGAATAAGTTTAAAATAAATATTTCCCCATGGTAATTTCCAGTTCTTTGTCATAAACAGGAGTGAATGGTCAGACTTGATGCAAAAGCCTATATCAAAGAACTTTGCATATTCCATATTGATATCTTTGGACTTCTGATTTGTACTTTTAACATCTGTCAGTGTCACTATTTATAACCCTTTCAGTAGGATTTGTAAAGCTGCCTTTGAACTGTTGCTTGTGGTAGCTGAGGGCTTTCCTGCTACCGGCTAGCAGAAGTTTCTCAGCCCTGCTCCACTTGGAAGTGCGTGGGGTTCAATCTCTAACTGCCACGTGGTCTGAGGCTTGGTAAAATGAAGAGCGGATTCTGCTGTGGTTAGGAAGATGTTTATTCCATGGGAATGGAAGGCAGAATGAATCAGAATGAGTTCTGGACCACTTATGTCACTTTGGGTGAAACCTGAACCAGGGGGATCTTGGTCCAATGGGGAAGGTAGAGGGGAGTGGTCGGGGGCCAGGGCACTTTACACTACAATGGGAAGGGTGACACCTGGGCACCTTGCCAAATAGGAGAGGATCAACCAGGGTGATTGACAAGACAGGGTGATACCACCAGGGGGTGGGATAGGGGATGTCAGGAGATTGGGAAGAACCATTTACAAATCATGATTATACACTGCAACAGTTGCTGTGTCATTTCTGTATATTTAATTTAGATTTTGATTTGGTGTGTAAATGTTCTCTCATTCTAAGACATTAGTGCAGACCTTGTACTAATTGAAATGTGTGGTTTTTCATTATGTGAATATATATATATATATGCAAGATAGATCTATCCATCTATCATATATATTACATATCTTATATATGTACCATATTTATTATATATACACCTATATATAAAGTATGTATTACACATATAAGATCAAAAATGCCAAAATTATTTTAAATAAAAGAGCTCACAGGGGTATAGAGTACTTCTGTTTGTAAGACAGATATCTGCTTTATTTCTCTTTTTTGTGTTTGTCACTGAATATTTAATTTACTATTGTAGTCCATTTTCTTCCTCATAAGGCAGTTTAATATCTGAAGAGATGAGTTCAATAATAACTTCATAAATTTTGTATTCTCTAGGAATGGGAGCTGTAATTGCATTCCAGTCCATTTCTGAAATTCCAAGCAAATAGTGATTTATTTTTTAACCTCTCCTCCCACAGAAGTGCTTGCAAAAGGAAAATGGAACATCCTTCTGTGAGGCACTTGTCCTTCATCTGCAGATGAAGAGCGAAGCAATGGTGGTTATTTTAGACTGACTCACTCGTATTTCTTGCTGCCTCTTAAGCCAAGTGCATTTAAGCTGTGGGTAGTGGAGCCAGAAATACCCTTGAACTTTAGTTATATATATGATACATTAAAAAAAGAATTCTTACATGGCAGTACATGGTAATTCAAATTTTTTGTGTGTGTATATTTATTCATATCTGAGCATATGTTTGTGTGGCTATCAATACATATATGCATTAGTCCTAAACTGATTGTGAGGGAGAAAGGAAATGTAAGGTAGGAGAACACTTTGCTAGTGCTAAATTACAAATATTCTCTGCTATTAAAGCATCTCTGTTTGAAGTGCTTACTCAAGTCTACATTTGTCACCTTACATGGGTCAAGCACCATGTTTGAGGTGACCAGGTGACCTGAAAAGCAGATGATTATATTCCTGTTTGTTGAAACAATGACAAAGCAGAATCCAACAAATGTAGGTGATCTATTTTGAGATAACTTTGTATCTCAAGCTATGAGATCTAAATTTTAAAATATTTGCATTTATGGTTTTGAATGTGAAGAGGAAAGCACATTGCAGCCATTCAGTGAATAAATGCCCATTTTCAGACTGTCGCGAGTTGTCCCTAAGGCACCGTATCTTATGTGTTTGCTTTGTCAAGGGTGTTTTCTTCTCTGCAAGGGGAAGAAAAACTCAGCTGTATATTGTAGCCACACTGTTAGAGGGCGTGTGAAGGCAGCTTCGGCTGCGATACCTCATAGTTGGGTGTCCTTCTTACCCAATATCTGACCACGACCTGGGTCTGGATGCAAAAGGATGTGACTTCTTTGTGGTGTGGCTTGTTGGCAGTACTTGGAGGAAGGTGGGAGGGTGTATTTTGATGATCTATATATCCGTTTTACTCATGAGGTCAAAAGGCAAGATCCACATGTGCTTTTGAAATTGTCTTGCCATGCTCATCCTGACAGTCTGTAACTCTGACAAAGAGGTCACTAGCATTTTTAAGCAGTGGAGTTCCTTGTTGCTATCCACACTGTTATTTATTTTTTACCTTGAAATCTGCCTGAGGGACAGTCAGGTGTAGCTGACTTTCAGTGTAACTGCAGACCTCTGCCTGCATAGCTGCAGCTCAGTCAAGTGACCTGCAAGCACTGGCTGCCCTTGTGACTCAGCACAGCCTGCTGGCCCTCCTGCCTGTGTGTGGGAGCTCACTGGAAGATTTGATGTTCTTGATGTCCAAAATTGAACATCTTTAGGAGTGATGGCCTAGATGGAAACTTCCAGGTTTTCTCTGTTGTCTTTGGTTTGAAAGACAGGTGTCTGCTAAGGAAGGTAGGAGCCTCCCTTGAAATGGAAAATGTAAACCCATTTTCTCTGAATTATTGTAATTTTTGAAATTAAGAGGGCTCTCAGGCAAAGATATGAGACTAGGAATAACAGGTCTTTATTAGTATGTATACGAACAGATAAGGCACAGGCAAACAGGCAAAACAAACAGGCCAATAAACAACAACAACTATGGCATTAACAACAAATAGAACCACAAACCCACTGATAGCCTTCTCAGCCACAGGCACTTTCCCCTTTGGTGCAGTTCCGGTCACAGCCAGCAGGGGCGCTGGCGGCTCCCAGTGGGTAGGGCAGGTGCGATGATTCCCCCGCTGCTGCAGGGGGCGCTGTGGTGCGATCGCAGGGAGCACGTGGCAATGGAGGCTTGGCCAAAATGGGAGGGGATGGAAGAGAGGCTTTGTTTTACAAAACCCTGGGGCAGTTGATCCTGGTGCCTCAGCAGGACTCTTGGAAGTAACGATGTGGACTGGCAGGATATCTTGGCAGTGGGGCTACAGTGCAGTGAAAAATTCAGTGCACTGCCAAAGAAACAGCAGGGGTGGGGCAGCAGCTGCCAGGCTCCCAGCAGAGCAGGGAGAGGCAAGCTCAAGATGCCGGGCAGCTGAGCAGATAGTAATAGGTCTCTTTTTTAGTGAGGTAGGTGATAATAAGGTCTCAATGCAGTGTCTGCTCTCACAAACAGAGGTTCACCTCACAGCAGAAGAAACAGATGGAGTCCGGCAGCAGCAATGAATTCCCTTCCCAAAGCATCAGCTCCAGCTGTCCTACGAAGCCGAGAGAGAAAGAGAGCTAGGAGTTTTCCCAAACCCATCTTTTACTTGGCCAAATCTAGGGGTATCTCTGCCCCTCAGAGAGAAACTCCTAGGTAAGAGAAGTGCAACCAAATGCCTTCCTCCCCTGAGCTTGGCCACTTCTTTTGTTTTTCTTAAGTACCCAGTTGTTAATGTTTCCTAGCAACCTATGGGGGAAAATTCTATACATAAAAAGGAACAAAAGGAAAGAACCTAACCCCCAACATCAGTAGCAATAGGACACGCATAAAGATGCTTGACTAGTTAGCAGGCAGAAGAAAATCAGAAGGCTTTATTGTCTAATTCCTGACACCTTTTATAAGGTGTCATACAGACTAACAGTGTTGGTGAATAGGAACAACACCTCCTCAGTCCCATTGGTTAAACTAAAGAAATGGCAAAACAGAAGGTTGTTTTGAGAAACTGCTGGTTGTTTGCCGAATTTGTTTTGAGAGAAGTTAGTTGTTGACAGCTTTTCCCTTGGGAAAAATCAGCAACTGCTTAGCAGGCAAAAGTCTCTTGAAAAATTATGTCCACAAACATCTTGCCAACATCTGTCTCATATCCGCCTCTCCTTATCTTCTTGTCAGTGTATGTCGGACCTCACAGGCTTTCCTTCTCATTAGGAAAGCAGTCTGCTGTCATTTTTCTTCTTACACAGCAGGAAAATGGAAGCACTATAAGTCTCATTATTGAGAGTTGTTGAGAGTTGTGTGGAAAGCTTTTCCTAAACTCCCATAGTTCAGGAGCAGGAGATGGTCCCTTAACTTCATCCAAGTCTTTCTAGACCATTTATATATATTTTCAAGGTCCAAAATAGGAGATTGCATTTCTCATTGTTTTCCTCTCAGTAGATTAGGCAAAATTAATTTTATCTGTTTGGTGAAAAAAGGTATAAAATGCTGATATAACAGTGGGATAGTGTTGTAAATGCTGCATTGTGGGGAGTTGCGTGTTTTTTAATGGTTTGATTTACAGTTTATGAGAAACTTCTGCCAAGCAAAATTTTCTGGTTTGTTCATACTTTCCATTAGCGTAGTTAATATACAGTAGCTTTTTTACTACAGTAGATAATCAAAAAGAACACAGTCTATTTTATGCTGATAATTAGGCATCTGTAAAATAAAACTAAAACAAATTCATCCCATATAGTAGGATAATCATGTTCTCTGGTTTTTCAACCCTGTACCAGACTGAGCTTAAGGATGAGTGCTCGTCTACCAGATGCTGAAAAAAACCCCCAAAGTAGTTGAAATTATGTATCTTTTTGACTCATTACAGAAGTTTGGGGGGTTTTTGTCAGTAGTGCTATAAATGGATCAGAAACAAAGTTAAAATCAAACAATTTATTTTCACAAATCCCCAAATCAATTTCAAAATATCCACAACCAATTTAAAATAGCCACAATCAATAGGAGCAACACTGGTGCTGGATGGCAGCAGGATACAGTGACAAGGGTGCTATTCCACAACCACCACACCTTTGTGTCCCAGAGCCCGGGTTTTATGGAGTTTTTCTGCCCGAAGGCCAGTTTATTGTGATTTTCTGTTCAAGATACATATTCATACACTTTTTCTCTTGCTGATTTAGTTTTGAAGAGACTTCCTGGAAGGGTTTGTTTCTCTGAGTGGATTTCTGGGAACCAGACGCCTGGAGTGATGTGATCAGTTTTCTTTGCCCACCTTCCTAGATTGGTATCAGGCATTGATTGTTGAGTTGAAGAGCCATCTCCAGTCTGGCCAGGCCCTTTCTGTTGCAAATTCTTATCTANAAAACACAAATGCATATTCATAACTCTGGTACATCCCATTCTTCGCTTTTTATGGTAATGAGTTAAAAAGCTATTAAGCATGCATAGTTTGTTCTTTGAAATGGGTTGGTGGTCCCTTTTATGGGTCAGGGGTCCAACATGAGGAAGTAAGATGAGTCTTCCTCGCTTTGACTTTTTAACCTTTCAGTGTTACGTGACAGCTGGGCCCTTGCTTTTCCTGTTTTTCTAGGACTGTTTGATTTATGATTGTATTGTATTCTTGGATTCTATTGATTAGTCCTTCTGGTTATCAGAACACACAAACATAATATGACAAGCCTCATGATTTACCAGTTCCTTAAGTCCGGCTTCTGTTAGCAAAGGGGAAATCTATCTACCTTACCTCAGCAATATCTAGTCTAACTAAAAATTCTTAACCTTTTAAAATTAGTGTCTCAATACATTATCACAGTAGTATCTGGATTTTTTTTTTTTTAATTGCCTCCTTCAGTTATAATCCAAGAAATCTTGAAGGGCATTTAAAGAGGTGGCCGATTTTTGTTGTGTTGAAAGCAGCATTGTATATGTGCCTGTTATGCTGAACAGCTTCCAGGTGACACCCTGTGCTTCTGTGGGGAAGAGGGGTGACAGGGCCCAGAAGAATTGCTTTGCTTAATAATTCGTTACAAAATCTGCACTTAATATTGAGGAAGTGTATATTTAATTTCTTTCACTTTGTAGCTCTTCTTACATATTCATCTACGTCTTTCATGGTACAAGGATGTCAACACACGTGATACCCACTGTCTTCTCTTCAGAAACATCTGCAAATTAACCTCACCATCAAATTAGTTACTATATAAATTCCCCAGACTGCTGCCATTAAATCACACTGTCACAAACTGGGGTTAAATTGATTGCAGTTTTACAGTGCCCTGACCTTTTACAACAACACACAGACTTCTGTCCCTGCTGCCTTGCAGAAGGTAGGCAGACAGGCAACTGGCATATCTGCCTGTGGCACAAGTTTATGAAAAATGCCTTAAAGTCTCAAGAGTGACACATAAGCAAATAAGTGTAATAGTAGATAAGAGTTTGCGTAAGAATTTTAAAAGTCAAATTTAATGGGATTTAGTTGTTTCACTTCACACTTGAGGAAAATTCTCTTGCCTTTTTTAAGTGTTACTTTGACTACTAAATGTTACTTTTCGTTTGGGTCTCTGCATGCCAAAGCAGTGGGAAGTATATTTCAGGCAGGAGTCAGGAAGATGTTGATATTTTAACTACAAATAAAGTTGAAAGCAAGTAAATGCTACAAACTCCATGGTGTTCTCTGTGCTCATGGTGTTCACTGGCAAGGACTGTCCAAAACATGAAATGCTCTTGCACTTTCTCTTCCCATTACATCTCCCTGTGTTCTTCAAACTCTTCTTTTTCCCATTTATCTCTCCATCTACCCCCAGAAAAAAAGTATTTGGAAATACAGCAGGAAAAGAGACCCCTTAGTGCAGAATTGTTTGACCACGTTATATTTTATATTATCTGATCAGGGAGACAAGTAATCAAAAAGCTCTGATCTTCCGTATCTATTGCTTTGATGAATACTCTGTTTTCTTTGGCATTTGCTGGAGAAAGCAAAGTCAGCTCGAACATGGAGAAAAAAAGGATAAACTAGGAAAAATCAAAAGGTGGTGGTGGTGTTTTAAGTACAGCTGGAGGGAAGAGGCCAGCTTGGATACCTGGAGTAAAGCCAGGCTGTGGCTCTGTGAGCCCTGGAGTATTACAGCCCCCCTCAGTGGGAAGGGCTGTATGGCTACAAACTAGCTGGATAATGGAGGGTTGTGAAGGAGGAAATCATGGGAGATGACCAGATCTTTCAGAGATTCTTACTACTTAAATCCTTCATTTTCTGCGTGTTTCCTCATGCTTGTATCTGGTATGCAGTGACACGGTGTATGTTGATGGTTCTTCTCTCTGTCCTCCTTCTTTCCCATTGTTCTTGATAGTGTCTTGTGACATTGAGTCAAAAATCTGAGCCTTAATTGGAAGTCCACCTCTGAGTCCAAAAGATTTGCCTGCAAAAGTAGGATCACAGAATGATCAAAATTGGAAGAGACCTTCAAGATCATCTCGTCCAATTGTGAACATTATAACCGACAGCACCGTCAAAATCACCCCTAAACCAAATCCTCAAGTGCCACATCCAGATGTCCCTTGATCAGTTCCAGAGACGGTGACTCCACCACCTCCCTTGACAACTTATTCCAATGCCCGACCACTCCCTCAGTCTTTTTCTGATACTTAATCTAAACTTCCATGAAAGAACTTATGGTCATTTCCTCTCATCCTTTCACTTGAGACATGGCAGAAGAGATGCACCTCCACTTCACTACACCCTCTTTTCGTGGAGTTGTAAAGAGATAAAGTTGCCCCTGAGCCTCCTTTTTTCTAGGCTGAGCCCACCCTCGTTTCGATGTCTTGGGATGATTTTATGGTTAGTGTATTCCCTTATTGTCTGCTCTATGCCCAAAAAATGGTTACTGTAGCTTTAAGGTGGGTCTGGGTGGTAGGAGTCGGTGCCTTGGGCCTCTTGTGTGAAAAAGCCTCACTCCCCCAGCATCCGTGGTGCTGTGTGGACTTCATTCTCTTTTTTTGCTTGCTTTTTTGTCAGCTTAGGCAAGAAGGGGTTTTTTCCCTTTCCCCAGCCATGGAGAGACTGCAGCTGCAATCCACTGACAGCTTTTTTTTCCAAGTGAATTGGATGGTTTGGATTTGGTCTGAGTGAGGTGGAGAAGTTCCTCAGGAACTTTCTTCCTTCTTTCACATCAACTGAGTGCATTTTGTGCAAATTTGATCTTCTTTCAAAATAAAATTTGGTTGATGGTATCATGGAGCGAGCAAGTTTACAGTGTTATTCAGCTGTCAAAATATGGTATGCTAATATTGACTTTTCCTTTTTCTCTAGACATTTCTTTAGCATTTCTTACTATCTGGGACATACCAGAGTCCCTGATTCTTTCTTTTCTATTTAAAGGGAAGGAAGGGAGATTGAGAAACAAGTGACTGTTTTCCTTATAGTGTTCTCAAATAAAATGTTCTCGCATGTTACCTTGAACTAATTTTGTTGCTGACACATCATGATAATTTTCTTCATTTAGCGATGACAAGGTGGTAGAAGAACAAGCAGAGGAAGATGATGAGCTAACTGTTGTGGAAGATGAAGAGGCTGATGACGATGATGATGGTGGTGATGAAATTGAAGAGACAGGAGAAGAGTATGAGGAGGCAACCGAAAGAACTACCAGTATTGCAACCACTACCACCACAACTACAGAGTCTGTGGAAGAGGTTGTCAGAGGTAAATTCTGAAAAACCAATCCTGCTGCTTTGCATATTTGCCCTTGTCAACAACAACAAAAAAATGTTCCAAACAGCAAAATGCCCAAAGTTGAAGTATTGCTGTGCTTTGGCTCCTGTAATTTGCGTGTTTCATCCCCTCTCCTTTCCCATTACAAATACTCTGTGGCATTAGTTCTGCCACAACCCTTTGGGGTTTAGAAGTGTGTTTGTTGTGTGTGTGTAAACAGGAGGGTTGGTTTTATTTTAAAGTAGCATTAAATAAAATTCAACTACTATATGTAGCAAGTAGAACAGGAAAGTGTGTATGCTTTATCATGCACATGAGTTACAGAAGGATAGGGAGTACCAGTTCCAAGCAGGAGGTAGCTCAAGCTGGTTTGGTCTCTCTTTGGTTTTGGTAACAGCGTGATGGGTTATTTTGTGTGATTTTGTTAGATACTTGTTTGCTATATTTCTCCATGAATTAGTAATTCAGTAAAGTTAGACATATTTAAAATAGCTATGCAGAAAAATGAACCTAAAGTAATGAGTTTTACTGTGTGGGGAAGAAGGAAATAGGAAAAAATAGGATGCATGGAGTGAGAAATAACTCTTCATTTCTAAAATTTAATTTTCATAATATTTTTTAGTTATTAACAGGACTGCATTTTAAACTCTGAATTTTACACTAGTTCATGGTCAGCATAGCAACATAGTTTTTTTAAATGCCTCATTTCTCCTACAATGCATATTGCAATTAATTATCCTTATTTTTCTATTTTAATGATACGGTTCAGTGTCGTATAAATCTAAATGAAATAGATCCCAATTATTCTACAGTGCTTGCATCTTTACTGATAAATGCTGGAGATGGTGGCAGGAAATGAGATTAAAGACTACATTTGAAAAGAAAGGTGTTGTGACATGCAGGAGGCAGAGGGAAAATGATAGAAATTGGAGCTGTTGTGAAATGAGGCAGAAAACATCTGACCTGCCTCCTTTCCTCTCCCCATGCTTCCCTATCCCCTGCCTCTGCTCCAGTGGTAGTGGAGTCCCACATTTTGCATGTGGCAGTGTCCCTTTCTCTTGAGCCTTTTTTTCAGTGTTTGTCAGAGCAGAGGGTGCTGGGTGCAGTGCGTCACACGAAGGTACAGAAGCATGCCCAGGGGATGCTTTGGGAAAAGCAGAGTTACTTGGTAATATTTTTCTGTTCAGGATTCCCACATTTTGCATGTGGCAGTATCCCTTTCTCTTGAGCCTTTTTTCCCAGAGATGTCAGAGCAGAGGGTGCTGGGTGCAGTGCGTCACACGAAGGTACAGAAGCATGCCCAGGGGATGCTTTGGGAAAAGCAGAGTTACTTGGTTATATTTTTCTGTTCAGTCTACATGGAGCACTAAAGCTTTGCTAAAATCACTTGCAAATGTTTCTTTCTAAGGCTGGCCACTCAATCTTGTGTGTTTTAGTCTTATATAACTGTAGAGTGTTTTGCTCAGTTGTTGGAGAACCTTTTCAGTGAGGAGCGGGTAGGAGGAGTTTATGTCTTTAAACCAATCAAACGTTTCCATGTGAGCTTTTATCTCTTGGGGATAAAATGCCCTGTTCTCACTGGCAAATGAATATTGAAAGAAAAAAGAAAAAGAAAAGAAAGAAAAAGCACACTTGACTTTAAAGGGATTTTGGATGAGCGGAAATGAGGACAAATTTGGTAGACCATGTTTCCTTACTGAGGGTGATGTTTCAAAGAGGTTGAGATTTATAGCTTTCGGAAAAGTAGTGTACGATCACCTGAATATAAAGCATAACGGATGAAAGATGAGGTAAACTACTGATGTGACCTTTTAGAAGCCCTTTAGAAATGTATATATTTGCTGACCATTAAATGGTAGCATATTGTTATTCCCAAGTCTAACATTTCCCACCTTGGGTGACTGTGAGAGAAATATGCATTGGTTAAGTGATGTGAGGACAACGTTTTACCAATGCAAGTTTTCAGCACAGTTCTGCCACAAGTCTTTGGGCTTCTTGACCTTCAGCCTTCCTGGGGCACATGTGGTGTAGGGACTATCATGGAGAGTAGGTGGTACCTGACAGAGCTGCACTATGCAAAGTGCTTGCTTATTTATTAAAGTAGAAGTGTCCATATGACATAGCCTTGGTCCTTGCTTTTGCTTCCCTGGCTACACACAAGAGAAAGCTTCTTACAGGGACCTTGTCCTCCTTGTGCAGGCAGCAGATCCAGCATGGGAACTTCTGTCATGAGCATCTTGCTGATGCGAACACAAAAGTTTGTATGTGTCATTATACATGAAAGAGGCAGAGGGATCTTGTTGAGAACGTGTATTAAGAAGTGGTCTTTACTACAGAGACACCTTGAAAGCCTCTCTAGAAGGATTGAAGTGTCAGAGCTTCATTCATGTGGACTGAGCTCTATTCCAGGCTGCCTTGCCCAAGCAGTAGTTGTAAAACATCCTAGGATACTCTTCACAACCCTTTACACCCAGTTTTATGAAGCTATAACTAACATCGTATGTTTATCATTAAAGAACACACAGAGTGGGTTTATCCAGTTTAAGAGGAGTTGCTTTTCAAATGGACAACAGTTGTAAAGCCATAAGGAAGGATCTAATTGTGGGCTGGTAGTGAGCCCTTTTTCAGCCAAATCAGTGGAATATCTGCCATCATATATAAATAATTAAAAAGCATAAATGCAGTGTTATACTTTAAAGATACTTGAGCTATTGTAGAATGAATTTTTCAGGTGGTTTTATTTCTGTGCATATTTGAATGAATCATGACCAAAATAGTAATAGTAGAACCACTTACAAACTTACTTTCAGTGAAAAGGAAATTAATCTTGCCTAGAGAATGAGAAAACTCCATTGGCAGGAGATTTTCATTCAGTTTCTGCAGCAACCACATTTCTATATGTTTATTTAAAAATGTGAATAAACTTTCCATTGCTCAGTATTTGCCAGTATTCACTTTCCTACCGCTTGTGAGGGAACATCTTTACTCTCAATTCATATGGCATATAGCAGCAGACCCAGTTTAAACTTTTAGATATGCTCTTGCTGGGCTTCAGATGTTAAATCTAGATGATTGTGGGTCTAAGATTAGAGGGATTCAGATGGTGAAATTAGTGTGAAATACACATTTTTCACCTTTGGTCATGGGGAGATATTAGCACTGAACTTGAGCTGAAGAAAATATGAAGCCCTGCTCTTGATTTTTGTGTCTATGTGGATCAAGGGAAGTGACTCTGATGGCCAGGATTTAGGCAAGGGAGTGGTTTAATATCTGCTGTCATTGCCATTGTGTTATGGGTGTTGCAGAGCTACTCCCAAGGATCCAGGCTCCCTGTGATTTTTCCCTGTGATTGTGTGATGGAGGCAAGCAGGAGCACTGTTTCCTCCGTCATGTGCAGTTGTTTGGGATTTTGTTTCTGCTGTCCTTCTGCACAGGACAGCAGAAGGACATAGGATGTGACAAGGAAAATTAGTGTCTCCTGGCATACAACGAAGAATAAGCAGTTTTGGCTTAGTGCTTCCCATCTCTATCATAGTCAATCAGATCTCATTAGAGGACAGCAGCGAGATCAGCCCAGCAGCCTGTCACAAAGCACTTGGTAGCTTCTCTGCACACCTGCCAGCAGATGTGGAGGAATTGGCAGCATAAGCCACACCTGCCTCCTCCAGCAGTGTAATACTTCCCTTTATCAGTTGGTTTTCACTGATTCAGCTGGATTTCTTTAGGCAGTTAGGAAACAATCTAAGCAGTGCTTCTTCATGTGACATTTTAACTGTATTTACAGTCTGGAATTACAAGTGAGAGAGCATATGCTGGTTTCCTAGCAAGAGAAAAGTAGCCTGATGTTGGTATGGTAGTGTCATTAATCCATCATGTGTGGTTTTTTCCTGAAGATTTTTAACTGAAAGACTTAAAACCCATTCAAGGACTCCTACTATATATTGTAAAGCAAGAGAGATTAACCCCAATTGCCAGACTTGTCAGCTGGGAATTTTGGGACAATATTAGTAGTGTATGCTACGTTAATTGGGGTTTTTTTCCCTGACTTCGTAGCTTTGCCTCACTTTAATAGAATCATAGACTGGCCTGCTTTAGAAGGAACCTGGACTATCACCCAGTTCCAACCCTCTGCCATGGGGAGGGACACCTTACTCTAGACCAAGGTGCTCTAAGGCCTAACCGTCTTGGCCTCAAACACTTCGAGAGATGGCACGTCCACAGTTTACCAGGGCAACTTTTCCTTGAAAGGTTATCATCTTTGTACTATAGTGGTAGTTCCTTGTTCTTCTTCCTTACCTTCAAGACTATTCAGTATGCTTTGTTTAGAGAGGGATGATGTGTGAAAACATGATTGGTTGTTTTATAAATAGTACACATTAAGATAAATCTGCTGGGGTTTTTTGCTATCAGATCTTCATCTTCATCTACTGGTAGATCTTCATCTACTCTAGTTAGGAAATGAGAGCTGATAAAATTAACCTAATGGATTTGCATTTATAGCTTCTAATTAGACATTTTACTTTAAAGCACAGCTATTCCACCATAATATAATACTTTATTATATGTTGCAATTGGAGGAAATCTTTTTTTATAATCTGGTGATCTTGCTGATGGAGATGCAATATAGTACTACCTTTTTGGGTCAAGGGCAAAAGTACTGAAATACTAAACATAGTAATAATGTTATTTTATGTAAACCTGGAATGTGGAAAGTAGTTTCATTTGAAATATATCCTGCCGGAAAAAAATTACCAAGAATGTTTCCCTAGAAAAGACATAATTTTATTATATTGAAGCAGTAATTAATTGCATTTGTTTTTGCTGAATATTTTGCTGTATAAAAAGACTGGAATGCATATCTGGGCTAATCCTCATACTCATTGTCATGCCATGTTACCAGAATTGTGATGTTATGTGGAAATATTCCCTTTTCTAAAACACATAAATTCATGAAACAATATTAACCTAGATTTAAAATCAAGCTGGATTTTTTGTTTGCATTCTGGCCATCAGTGGTAACTTTATGGCACCTTAGTTCCAAATGTAGTTCTCTTGTGCACAAGAAATAAAACATATATTTTCACATATTTGTTCTACTTCAGAACTATAAGGCTTTGTATTCTAGCCAAGCATACCATTAATTCTTAAAAAATATTCTAAATACGCTCTTGCAGCAGCTTAAGAATAAACATTATAGAGAGAACTTCATCTTGATTACACAGGATGGAAATTACAATTTAAGGATATTTAACAGCTTTAGAGGAGCTGTCCTCAGTATTGCATTGAGAAGTCATCATTTTGCTTTTTAAACTTTTCTCTGTAAAAAGCATTTTAGCAATTGCTTAGCTTGTGCACCAACTTTAGTCCCAGAGCATATGCCAGCTTCACAGCTGTCTTCTCCTAATTCCAAAAATTTCTTCTGAAATTAGCTCTTTGAATACTCAAACTAAAATTTGGTTGCCTCTTCTAACTGTATATTCAGAATGTGGAAGTTTTGTTTCAGTGAAATTATCTTCAAATATTCCCTTTTGATGGATTCATTGAGTAAAAACAGTTGTGCCTTTTTAGAACACAAAGAGTATAACTGAAAGTATAACAGTGCATTTGCTCTTGCCCAATTTTTCTCAGCTAATTTAAAAAATAAAGACTAATATAAAGGCATATATATTAATATTCTCAAACTATAGCTCAATTCCTGAAGATATGGAAGCCAAAATTACTCCAGTTGTGATATTTTATATATTAGTGCCTGAAGAAAGGGAGCATATACTCATGATACACATTTGAGAGGTTTATTCCATTGGCCTCTCTTGCATTTATCAGTTACTTACTCTGTTCTTTAGCAAGATATAAATGGTAAAATAAAAGATCTGATCCCATGTATTTAAGCAATTGAATATTTGAGGTCCTCATTTAAGAGGTGTTCAGGTACCATGTGATTGTGACACAGTTTGAACAGACAGCAAACACACACTAGTGCTCATGGGCTTGCTCAGACTCTCAGTATGATTTAGTTGTGTGTACTTGATTGTATCAGCTTCAAACTTGCAGAGCTGGTAGTACAGAAAGGCTCATCAATGGAATATATTTTCCATTACTGTGGCTATATTTATCAAGACCTTGCAGTATTTATTAGTCAACATGATGGTATCTTTCTTCTGTAGCATTAAAGTAAATGGGTTTCTCAGAGGTGCAAACTAGACATGGGAAACCAACTTCCAAGACAGGTCACAGTTAGTAACCTAATTCCTCCTGTTGGTCCCTTTTTTCTTAGATCTCTTCAAATTTAATTTCTGATTTAAGGTTTGAGGCTGACTGCCAGCATTAAATGAGCTTAGTTCTCATGATAATGTAAATAAATTCAAACCCTGAAAAAATATTGAATAAATTTTATATTCACAGTGATAGAAATATGTAAATGTAGCTTTAATTCTTCTCCCTATTAGAAGTTCACATTTTATTTCCAATTTCTCATTTGAAAATGTTATTGTTAAGAATTTAAGTCCCATGAGGGAAAAAAAAGCATGGAGTTGAGATTTTGAAATAAAGCAATGAGAATTCACTTTGATTTGAAATTGGTTTTCTTCAAGTAGCAGGGAAAAAATAATAATGAAAAGTTTAAACTGACATTCAGAACTGTATTTTATATTTCCCTGTGTAAAAAGTGATCATCAAAAATATCTAAGATGTTTGCACATAAATTCTAATGAGCTCTACTTACAGCATTTTTGTCACTATTGCATTAGGGATGGGTGGATAACAACACAGACACCAAATCTTCTCAGAAGGCATATAGCACAGTTTATTAGAAATCACATCTTTTTATTGACTGTTTTGAGACAGCTGGACATGATTGGTCCTTTAATCAACACCCCTCACCATCACTGGCTAATTAGAAGCAACACCCCTTCGTAAACATCTTGCAAGTCAACACGTGCAAAACACCGGGTGCAAGGATTGTTTTAATTCTTTCATGAGCTTTCTTGCGGCTTCCCAGACCAATGTATGGGAAAGTTATGTGACCTTCTCTCTCACAGGTCCTGCTGCTGTGTGATGCATGAAAATTCCTCTCTGACCAGGCTGTCAGCATCCACACATTTTGGTAAATGAGTGCTTATGGCAGTACTTTGTTTAAAATCTGTATAAATCAAAGTCCACATACTTAAAGACTGTATTTCCTAGGGTGCTGAAGTCTGTGCTTTTCAAAGAAAAAAATAACACAGTCCGTGCCAATATTTAATGTAACTGATTAGTTTTAAGTATTTAACTATTTAATTTAAAAGCAAATCAACAAGCTTTGCCATAGCATTTCCTTCAGGGAGTGGTGCTTGCTTGGTTAGAAATTGGGTTTGGCCTGCCATGCTGCAATAAGTACTAGAAGCTTGGAATGGGGAAAGTTGACTTACACTTTCCTGATTATCTCAAAAACAATTTGTCATGTCTGAGGTTTTGGAGAACAAAGGTATTGGCACCTGTGATTTAGGACACAGGACGAGGGAAATTTGGCTATTGTAGTAGGATGGTTTGAAAACTCTGAAGTGTCTAAAAGCAAGTGTTTGTGAACCTGGGTTGTTGCAAAGGCTTGCCCTCCCTAATTGTATCCAATTTTTTGAAGCTAAAGGCAAAGTTTGTCTTTGAAGGGGAAAGAGTGAGCAAGTTCCTTAAAGAAAGCAAAGCTCACTGTTAATGCCGTACTACATACAAATTATTTGTGGTATCAAGTAAAACTGAATTGCACATTTGCAAAAAGTAGCTCATGTTTGCCTCAATTTTCAGCAACAGAATCAAAATACGAAGCAAAGGCAGCTTTTAATTTTTTAATTAATCATGCTCACCATAGTCCTTCCCAATTTGGGTTCATCCCTCCTGCCCACAGCTTTTAATTTTTTGATTAATCATTTAGCTCAATCCACTACATTAATTAGTGCTGTATCTTGAATAATTGAACCCAACCTGCTACAGCAGTGCATGCTGCCTGCCTGCTTCTTATATCTGCTAAAATACCATAGTTCACCCCTTGTAGACATTAATTGCTACACTTGGCAGCAGCAGAAGGAAGGGGAAGTGGTGTTTGGATTAGTAGCCCTGTTGAGAAAACCTGTTGAGTTTCGCATCTCAGCGCTTCATTTCCGTCTTCTCAGCTGAGGTGTTGCAGCTGAGAACCAAATACAGTGGCTTTTTCTTGTAAGGACAAGTGATGGATGGGCATATAGAGAGGTGCAGGAGGAGTATCTGGCCCACAAACAGGAGTGATGGGACCACTGCCCAGGAATAAAAGCTGGTTTAAAAATGTACATTTGCCCCAAAGCAGGGGTGAAGGAGTGCTATTCTGAGCCCTCCACAGAGAATGGCAGACAGGCATGGGGACATTGGGAAAGGAATGAATGACAGCAGTGACACATTTCCTAGACTGGACTGGCTCCACACTTCCCTCAAAAAGAGCAGTCATGAAACAGTAAACCAGAGCACTTCCCCCTCTCTCGTTTATTCTTCAGTTAGGTCATAAAAATTAGAAAACAACTGAGAATTTCTCTCTGTGGTGACCTAAGTACCATGTAGGTCTCACCAAGGGCAGTAGGGTTGGCAGTGCAGGCTGGAGCGAAGGATGTCCCTCCCCTGATGGGAGATGACAGGTCAGGCAGGGGGCCTGTCAAGGGCTGCGACAGTGGGCTGCAAAGCTTCAGGCATCAACTTGAAGATCAAGTGCATCTTCATGTGTATAAATGACTTAGTTCACCAACAAGACAATTCCAATGTCTGGTCTGATGGACAATTACCTTTGCTTTCGTGTATTCAAATCTCTGTTGCTACTTCTGTGAGATAGTACCTATAGGAAATTTCAGAATAAATCTGTAGTTTCCAACCTGATAACAGCGCAAAATAAATCAGTCTGTATAGCAAAACAAGTATTGCGAGGGAAACCTAGAAGTGTGGCTAGAGGCTGGCCCACAATCAGCATTTAATTGAAGACTGAATGGTTCAGACCTTGGTATTTTCAGAAATTACATTTCCTGTCAGTGAATTCTTTAGATTGTACTTGTTTTATATCAGAAGTCGCAATTGATTTTCAATTTACATGTGACAGCTTTTCCAAAACTATGCAAAGTTAGCTTTTTGTCAAGATTTGACTGTGTAATTGGGTGGTGTGGCTGGATTTGGTTTTAAAATAAATCAGGAGAACTACTTGTATACTAAAAATGGTCTATAATTAATCACATGGAAAAACAGAATTAATTGTAATGAATGTGCTGTGCAATTAATGATACTTATTTTGTTTTTTCTTCAAGTAAAAAACACAGTATTCTTTCCACCATAATTTCTTCATACAGCATTTTTAGCACATCCTTGATGGTTGTATACTCTTGGATCTGTTTCTCTTAGACTAAATGTATGCTTTCTGAAATTGATTCTTGACAGTATTTATAGTTAGAATACATAAATAAGTTAAATGCATGTAAAATTGTACCTATATTGTATATTTAAGGAAATGTAGGTCGTATTGCCAGTAGCAATTTGATATAAAAACCTATTTATAAGTAGCAGCGCTTCTGAGGATAATGAATTGATGGATCAGGACAGACACTGAACAGCAGGATTCTTTGTAGCCAACATTTGAGAGCTGGTGAGCATGCAGGGGATTTCCAGTGCTAGTGCAGTGATTTTTCTTCCTACCTTTCAACTCTTAGGAATCTGCTTTCCACAAAATTCAAATTTATGCAGAGAATTTAGATGCCTCTAGCTGAAGGTGGCAGTTTGTTTGCCAGGTAGTGTGTGGGATGAAAGTTAATGAGGGGTTTATTGGTGTGTCATAGTATGTGTATTTGAAATTACTTGTGCAGCACATTGAAAGATAAAACTGGTTTTGTCTGTTTGGAACATTATTGGTAAAGGGCTATACCTTTACATGTGTCTTCCTTTAATTTCTGTGGTTTGGTTCTTCCCTCAGATTTCCCTGTGTTGCAGGATGTAGGCAGAGACTTTAGCAGCTCACAGTGAACACAAGCACAAATAATTTTGGGTTTTTTCCTTTAGGTATATTCACTGGGGGTGAAATTTTCTCCCATGAATGATTCAAACTACAGCAGTAATTTTATATATGTAAGCCTTTTAACTGTGAATTAAAAACCTTGTGCTGGGTGGCTTGCAAAAGGGAGTTTCTTTATCACTGGCTACAATGGTGTCTGAAGAGAATTTGTTTTCCATTATAATGTATAAATAATTGTTTCTTTGTTTGTTTTCTTTTGTATAATTTGGTAGGGGAGGGTATATAGAGCTAAAAAAGAACAAGAGAAAATGTGTCTCCTACTTTCAGGTACCAAGTAAGCTGCTTGGGCAGGAATCCACCCAGGGCTATTGGCAAAACCACCAGTCAGTTGGTGGTTGTGCCCTCTGGCTGGAAGCAGATGAAGTTCCACATTTGTTTGAGGGCAACACCTCTTAATGTATGCAGATAAAGTTGCTAAAAACATTAGGTATAGGCAGGCTAAAGAGACTTTGTGGTGGGAATATGTGTCAGTTCAAAATTTACCTTCATTATCTTTGGAAAAGTGTTTCCTATTTCTCAAAACACTTCCTTGGTGCATCTCCTTCCAAAGCACTGTCTTGGTGCATCTCCTTCCCCGCTTGATTGTGTGGACACAGAGAGACACCTAATTAAGAAGCCAAGACAATACCATTTCCATGCTAAATGTGGTTCCTCCGGGTCTCCTGTGACTAGAGGTGTGCTCTGAGCAAGCCGAGACTGGGCCGTGCCGCGCGATGATCTCCCGCTGGTACTTTGACGTGGCTGAAGGAAAGTGTGCACCCTTCTTTTACGGCGGCTGTGGTGGGAACCGGAACAACTTTGACTCGGAGGAATACTGCATGGCAGTCTGTGGCAGCATCAGTAAGTGCCCTCCACGGTGCCCGCCATGAGGGGAGCGGGCCTGGGCTCACACTAACCCCAGCCGCGGTCTGTCCACACCTCTGCTCACCACTTGGGCCTCCTTGGCCTCTTGCTAACCTGGCATGGTAGTGGGTGACTTCTTGGCACTGTAGACGGGCTCTGAGTTGGGGGCTGAGAGCTTAACACCTCCTCAGGTGGGGCCTTCGCACCCGTCTTCTCCCTGTTCTCTATCAAAGTGTACTGATGTTTCATGCGTCTGTGTGCATGTACAATGCATGTGCAGGAAAAACCACTAACTTTAGGGAAGCCTCAGGTAAGTTGAAAAATAGCTCATATTTTTTACAGTGTATACTCATGTGTTTCTGATTTTTTTTTTCAAAGCTAAAAAATATTAGAATGCACATTTCCAGGTTTTTTTGGCTTTGTTTGTGTCCTGGTTTAGAGGACA
>VWYP01034170.1:0-109695 GCA_013400435.1 Pycnonotus jocosus | reverse complement strand
GCAGTTCAGGCTTCCCTTCCTGCGGTATCTATCCAGGACATGGTGTTAGCTGAATAGCAGAACCTACAGCTTGGATGGTGACTCTCTCATGAGCATTGCATGGCTCAGCAAAGCGGGTCTGGAAGTGTCAAACACGGAAATGAACACAGGATAATGATGGCAAATGGGGTCTGCTACTGAGGCTCGTTCCTCAACCAAAGAAAAAAATGTTCATTTTTGGTTTGCTTTTTTTCTCAAGGCTTTCTGAAGGCTGGGATGCTGAACAGGCCATTGATATAAGCTAATGATCAACAGCACTGATTATTCTTCAATGTCATATATTTCTGATAAAAATAAGATAACCATTTGCTTCTATAAAGGGATCAAAAAATCCTGAGTGAATGTAACTATTGTTTAAAAAGGCTGTGGTCTGAATCAGATGGTATTTGATATGCACTTAATGCATTTGAAACTCATGTCTGTAATGAACCCATGACTTTTATTGCTAACTGCTGAAAATGAATTATCCCTTAAAACTCTGTGCATCTGGATAAATGGCCTATTGTTCTGATCCAGCATGTTAGTCATTATGAGCACTACTCACAGATGTGTAAGCCAGGAACACAGAACTGCTTCCTTCAGTTAGAGGTGCGATACTGCTCAAGGTCTACATCAGCATCACAGAGTACACGCACAACAGCTGAAGGTGGATGATCTGGTTTTAAAAATCACTGTTGTCATACTGCAGCTAGTGAATATCAAAAGGACAAAACTTGTGCTATTTGGTAGCAGAAACCCCATTTACCTCAAGATGTCCTTCTGTGGTGTCTTATTTGTCTATTTTGTTTTTGCTTTTTGCTGGTGGATACTGCAGCTACATTCTGAGCCAGTGCTTGGAAGCAGCTTATTTACTGCCTTGCACCTCTCATTGCTACAGCAACCAGTGCTCTGTAGAGCTGTGTGTACTTAGAGCGAGATCAGTGCTCACACTGGGGCTGTCTCCCTGCAGATGCTGTTGGGATTCAGAGGCAGATTCTGTTTCACACAGGAGCTTGCGGCTGGCCACACTTCGCCTTGCTGTGTGTACCTTCCAGGGGACAATGTCAGGCTTACTGATTCACAGTTTAGGGGGAGAGAGCAGGTCCTAACAAAGCTTCAAAAAGAGTCATTCCAGCTTTTCTTCAGGCAGTAGCATCCTGGTTTTCCATAGTGGTTTGCTTGTGTGATGCAGCAGAGAAGTTCTCCAAAGAGCCTCAACAGAAATGAATGCTCTTTGTTATAAGGAAACCGTCATGCCACAAAGCCAAATCTAAAGTATTTGTGAGTAAAAAGTAAACTGTCATCTAGATTAATCTCTAGGTTCTGCATTTGGAAGCAAATAGGTCAGTGCACAGGCTTTGTGTCCTGTTGGTCAGACAGGTGGCACAACACAAGTGTGTAAAGCTGTGTTTCCCCTGACTGTGCTCTGCTGCCCCTGGAAGCTGCATGGTGTTGCTAATAGCACGCTTTTCTCATTCTCCCACTCGATCTGTCATGACACCTTTGCAACATCCTGTGTGCTGCTGATGCATTGCTCTGGCATCCTACCAACCTCCCAGCCTGCGGTCCTTCAGTTCCGACAGGTCCCACACGCTGAGCCACGCCTCCTACCTGCGCGACAGCGCCATGATCGACGACACCGTGGTCATCCCCAGCCAGCAGGTGAGCAAACCTCCCAACGCCCCTCCGTGGCTGCACAGATCGGGAAACAGGGAAGGGTTTCACTGCAGATTGTTCTGGTGAGACTGTGTGGTGCATGCTGCTTAGTTCGTTTGAGCACAAATCTATTTTCTAGGAGTATTTAATGGTGTTCTCAACTGTGCAGTATTGAACTCTACAAAACAACAACAAAAAAAAGGATAAGCTGTGTGAATATAGGACAGGGACTGTGTTCCTAATGTTCTCCATTTTAACTGATGTTTGAATGTTGCTAATAGACGTCATGCTACACATTCAGGGGACGTAATGAACTCATAGCCATTGTCCTTCCTAAAAGACACTGTCTCGAAACATGCTTGTAGTTAAAAAAAAAAAAAAGAGATTTAGGAAATGCCTTCTCAGTTAAATCATAGCATTCATTTCACTGGGACCACTAAAATAGGATTACTTTAGGGAAATACAAAATGTTACAGTAAGGGTTTCTAGTATCTTAATACTGTTAGTACTCCGTTGTTTTAAAAGAAAAGGTTTAAGTGCTTTAGGCATTGCTATGCAAAATACATCTTATTTTTGTTCATTAATTGATTTCATTGTAGTAAACTGGGGTTATTTTGCTTCCCAAGGTAACAACTCTGGCCAAAGAAGCTGAAAGGAATTCATATCGCTTAAGCTTGGGCCCAGAAATCTTGGACAATGTGGCTCTTTCTTCCAGCCCTATTCATTCAGGGTGAGTGCATCAATTAGCATTACATTACAAAGCGAGAAACAGAGTACCTGCAGTGACACCAGCTTCAACTAATGCTTAACTAGGAGCTGTATTTTAATTCATTGCCTCCTTGAGCTGCCAATAAATTGTTATGATCTTTTAAGCTCTGACAAACAAGCAAGCCTGAGTACCAAGACTATTCACTGCAATCGCTGCAAGTGACTGAGCCCTCAGTCAAGTTCAAGGGGAATCAATGCGATAAATGACACATACACACAGGCATTAGTGTGCATTTTATGGAGAAATAAGTACAATGCCTTTCAGAGTTAATACTAATTGATACCAAGTGCTTAATCACTCCAGATGGTCAGTACTTACCATGCTGGTGGAGTAGTTGAGGTGAGCACCAGCTCCTGTGTTTGCCTTCTGAATTACATGAATATACAAGCAACCTAATCATCACGTGTTTGGCACATATTTGCTCACTTTCTTCATGTACAACTGACTCTTTGTAAGCATTTGCATTTAGGCAAACTCACTGTCATGGCATAAGGTAGGTCAAAATGCAGGCCCAGCCAAGATTATATTTACAAACCTTATCCTGGCTGGCCTTAAAATCTGTGACTACATTTGTTTTAAATGCTCTTACTTGCTGTGTTTTAAATAATTTCAGTCTTCACACTGAATTCTACATTTGTGTCCTGCCATCAGATTGGATGGGGAACGTGCAGGTGAATTCAGAAGAAACTGGAGTAACTAAAAAGCATTTAGTCTCTGTGGGCTGTGTACATAGCATAACTGGGCAGTACAGGTGCAAAGATTTTTTTTTGTGAATCTTGAATGAGTTTGCTGCTGTCTTACAGCCTATATTTTTAAAAAATAGCACTGGAGTCCTATTTGGAATAAGAGTCAGTTCAGATCTAGAGGGGGAACAATACTGCCAGATTGACTTACATGACACAATGAGAATATTTTTTGTTAGCTGATCGTAGGATAGTTGATTGTGACCAGAGTTGTTTGGATTTGCTTCCCATGAGCTCCCAAACGAACAAATGAAATGAATATACTTAATATGTAACATATGTATCTGCTTATATATATATACTGATATGAAAGCTTTAAAATTGCTTTGATGCTTTATTCTAACGATAGAGAGTTTACAGATTTTTTTTTTCCAAAGGATGCATTAATTTGCCCTTTCCAAAAGGTAGGTCTTTCCTGTGATTGCAGAGGTTGAACTAAATACTTTCTAGAAGAGTGGCATTTATTTCTTGGATGTGCAATTATTTTGTTGTTTTCTTTTAAAAATTATGAGTGATGTTCCCATCTTTTGGGATGACCAGGATGTAGGATAAAATATCTGATTTTAATAGGAGCAACACTCTCTACAGCCTTATATGAAATACTGAATTTTAACACAATACAAATTATGTTCTTCTTTCTATATATATGCACTAACCTGACACTAAATATTGTAACAAAGAAATCTTTAATAACAATTCCTCAGCCTTTGAAAAAGACTGTACAACACTTCATTTTTATCTTGTTTAGATTGGTCTGAGTCATTAACTTATCATGGACTGTTGGGGTGCATCTGTTTTCTTAGAAAAGCACATTGACTAGTAGAGTTTTGCTTGTAAGACCTTATTTTAAAAGTGAAACAGCTATAGAAGTTCATGATTGTTGCACTCACTCTGCTGGAACAACAAATGTATTTGTGATTCATAGCCCTGTTGTTGGCCACATGCAGACACGTACTGTTAGTGAGTTCTTACGAAGCAGCAGCACTGCTGACATTTAGGGCATGCGGTGAACTAATAGTTACCTATCACAAAAAGAAACTCAGAATTTTCAAAGAAATCCCAGATAAGCATTGTCAGGGTCCTATGCAAGGACACGGCCTTTGCATAACTAACCAGATCTTCTTCCATGTCTGAAATTTCAGAAGGGAAAATGTTTTAACCATCCATTTAATTTTTAAATATAACTATTCCTTCAATATGTTGATAATTTCATCAGGAAGGAAGAAGAAGTAAGTTCTTTGGTCAGAGTGTTTGGCAATCATTTTGAAACCCCAAAAATATTTCTCTGCTGAGAGGTAATGCTCTTGTAAGGCTCAAAATCTCAACATAAAGGTCTCCTGGTCATTTTATCCAGCTGACAGTTTCCAAATAGTTTTCTAATTTGGCTGAAGAAAAAAAAAGTATAAATTCCTGCACTTAAACTCCCTTTCAAGCAAATCAGATTTTCTTCTTCTCATAAAACTACTTGATCTTACATGTTGAGCAAAGTTACAGATCTCTGAGTATGCCAAAAAGTTTGGGTGCTGAATATCCCAAAAAGAGAGTTTTATGACCTTGCTGCTGATATTAGGGGATACCATTTATAGTTTCCTGCTGGAATGTGAAAGACAGAACTACTGCCTACATAAATGCAAATATGTTTCACAGTTTTAGTCTCATACCACACAATATCCTATTGTGGAACAATATGTGTATTTTTATTAAGTCAGAATGCAAAAGAAATATCACCAAATATGCATGAATAGTGGAGATAAGAGTGACTGTAAGATTTTTAAAGTATTAATGATGTGCAAAACTATGTTCTCTTACCTGTGTTCTGGTGATACAGTGAAATTGGTTGTATAGATTCTAAGAATTTTCCTGACAGCTGTGTGGAGGCACAGTAGATAAGAGAGCAAATCTGACATGTTGTCAGGATTGTGGCACTGTGAGGAGGGAGCTTTGGGTCTATGCTTTGATATTAACTTGGTATTGTGTTCTAGAGCAAATACACAGCAGGTTTTCCAACTCTGACTCACAGTACAACTCCTGTTTGATGAAAGGTCCTGATTACTTTTATATAATTTGCTGAAGAAGACCCTGTTTGACTATCGGATGGTCAGAGTGTCACTACTTGTACCTTGAAATAAATTACACAGTTGGGATATTATTATTGAGTTTATCTTGCTGAAAGTCATTGTTTCCGCCAATGAAAAGATGAAGGATTGGGCAGCTCGTACTGTGACAAATAATGTGAATTATCATTCTTAGCTGCATGTCTGCAAAAAAGGAGGCTGGATCCTTGTTAACCAGGTAAACAAAATACATTTCAAGTGTTGTATTTTGAATCCATAATATTTTTTTTCCTGATGTGAGATTGATTTCCTGGAAATCGTTATGGAAACAGGACCTGGCAGCGACCAGCTGATAGTCATTTCTTAAATCTGAAAGTCTAAATTATTTCAAATTATGCTTCAGCTTTATGGCCTTTGTTCAGAAAGTTACATTGAGGAAAAACAGTGTGTTTCATTATTAGCAAAGCATGTTAATGGAAGAAAATGGCAATGGAGATCCATGTAATAAAAAGGGACATTGAAAAGCTAATTGTCCACGTGACACTAAGCAGATTACTGAGAGTCTAAACAGGTCAAAATGAGAGTTTGAAATTCGTTGTTTTGTAGAACAAAAGGAGGACAAGAAACATGTTGAAATGGAAGGAAGTGGAGGATAATGTATCGATAGAGGATTTTAAGAAAAGAAAAATATGATTTATTGTACTGGCAGGAGTGCTGGCTGGAATTACCTTAGGTTCCTTACCATTTGGTATCCCACAGTCCACCTTTTTAGATGTGGATACCTAAACCAAACGGCATTTCCCCTTATCTGCTTCTGAAAGTTTTACTCAGAATCCAACTGTGCATTTTAGGTGTCTGACTTCCAGTGTGAGAATGCCTGTAGAGAGCCCAGATCCCTCCAGTTTCACTGCTGTACTGGTAGTGGCCACCTGGAACTGAGGGTGTTTACATAGGCTTGTTTTCCATACTCACTTCTACCTTCCCACATGTGAGGAATATGCACATATATGTATATGTTCATGTGTTTGCTTTAGAAATCTGTTTCATTTTTCCAGTATTTCATTTAACTCATTCTTTTTTCCCCCCCTTTCTGTTCCTTTTTGATGTTAAACCATCTATTCTATTGCAGATGCTCTTCTCCATGTCTTGATCTTGACAACAGCAGGTGAACTTCTGCATAATTTCTTTCTTTAATACATTGCACTTCTCACCCACCCTATTTATCCTCCCCCTTACCTCACTTCAGGATGCTTTAGTGTTTTGACAGTGCCCATTAGCCAAGAGAAAAAAATAAACTAACCAGCAGTAATAGTTATGCATGGCACTACTTTTCTTATACAGTAAGTGTCCACTTTCTCCCATCTGCTTTGGTATCTATAACAAGACAATTCTGGACACTTAATAAGCCCACTGCAAAAATTCTTAACAAAGCTCCTTATACCATCCTGGCTTGTTTTAACCATTGGTGTATTTAACCATACGTTTTCTTTGTTGGTAGCGTGGTTTAATATTAATATTTCAAGAAGTAGTCCCTCCCAAAGAATTCAGCACTGTAATTACTATATTAGTAAGTGGGCCTTTTATATTTACTTGTCTGTATAAAGAATATTGCAGAGCCACACTCTAAGCCACATTTTTCAAATTGTGCCACCATATTTGAACTATCAGAACAACAGCCCAGACTTAGTGTATCTTGCTTTTCATGCCACACCTACTTTTTGTGTGACAGTAAATTAGTGCGTGAACCACTGGCACATTACATCCTGCACTGAGCACCTGAAGCTGTTCACCTCCTTCAGCCTAACCCTAGAAAGGTGAAATTTGCCTTAAACATTAAGCTCTGAAAAATTATGAAGTGGCTAATTAAACCCCCAAACTACAAACCCATCTTTTTAGGCCGTGTCACTGAATTTCTCAGCAGCTGACTAATGCAGTGAAGAGAATGTTGTCAGAAGTTAATATTGTAGTGGTTTGCTATGTTAGGATCATGTTTTTTGTCCTCCTGGAATGTGAATTTTGCCTTGTTTCTGGATGGCATAGTTGCAGCCTGCTGGAAAGCACTCTGAGGTAGTTGAATGACTTTGCTGTTGACTTCAGTGGGAGCTGGATCAAGGCCTTTTTTCTGAGTTTCAGCCTGTCTCTGTTTCCTTCTCCCGCTGAACACTTTCCGATGGCTGAAGCACCCTGATTGTTTGTTTCTGCTTCTTCACACTGCGACTAACACTGAATGCTGCTATCTCCTTGTTTCCCAGTTTCGTTTATAAATTGAGATCATGTGTGCTGAGAAGTTTTTGACTGTGTCCACACCGGGTGTGCTCTGGTTGGAGCTTTGTTCCCTGCTATCTGCTGAGCGCATGTGTGCCTGCCCAGCTGCTCGGGGACAGCAACAGTACCCGAGCCCAGTGTATGGAGGTGGCGGTGGAGACTTTGTCTAGTTTGGTTCCATGTGTTCCAAGAACTGTTGCCTGTCCTAGGAAGTGCCCTCACCTGCTGGGTTTGCATGGCTGTCCCGATGACTCTGCAGAATGAGTCCCCCCACGCCTGCAGTCACAGCTGCCTGAAACTCTGCCCCTGCGAAGATCTTGACACAAAAGGGACTCCTCACAAAGCACACAAGTGGCTTCCTTCACCCCCTCCAGCACTGATACCTCCAGTTTCCAGTGCCTTTGTTCATCCTGCTGTTATCTTTCACATGAGGGTAGATAGAGAATAAACCCAGGCTAATTCTATATGAATAAAATCAGCAAAGGGAATAACTTAGGCTCAGATCTAAAATACAAACATCTCATGAAAGTACACCCCAACTTTTTGCCCCTTCTATCCAATACATTTATTTTGTCTGTGCTTTGATCAAGTAGAAACCCCAAGAGCTGTTTGCTCTGCTTTCTGTAGAAGGTGTGGGAACAGCCTGAAGGATTTAGGGGCCTTTCGTGTGTGTACACAACCACAAGGCCAGTTCAGCCAGTGTTATTTGATATATCTTTCATATGGCAAGCATGTAGCTCCTAATTGCTCTAAAATTGAACAGAATGAATTGGCCCCTTTAATTTATGAGTAAAATTTCTAAATTGAGAAAGAATGGATGATGCTTGAACTGACTGCTGTGTGTTTAACAGTAGCATGTATAGACTCCCCTGCAGTCAGTAACTGTTTCCAATAAGAGAATTGCTTTTATACTTTATTTTTTCTTTAGAAAAATAATTCTGATTTTCCCTTCACTCACTTTAACAGAGAGAAGGCAATGATTTCCACAAACCTGATTTGTTTCACCAGTTTGGCTATTATATTGTACTACCACCTTGCCAAAGCTCAGGAAATCTCAGTATTGATCCAATTTGCAAGACTGCCAGGGCCACATGTTTTTATCGTGCTTCATTTCTAACAGAACCTTTAAAACTGGAAATGAAACTTACTCAAAGGCAGTCTTAGTACTGAGAAAGATGCAACTTTAACCTGCAATCTGCTTTGACTTTGAGTCATCACTTAATTGAATTTTAAGTTAAAGTTCCTTTAATCCCTTTTATTAACCGGGTTTTTCTTTCTTTTTATCCCCCTCTTGAACTCTTCTCCACCATTTGTGTGTCTCTTTAATGATCCCTCTCCCCTTCATTCCCTGTACATGGGTGGCTGGTAGTGCTGTAGTAGTGCTCCATGCAGCTGGAACACGGAGTAAGGTCTGAGTTTGCTGCTTAGCCTCGGGGAGTATATGAGATGTTAGGGTTAGTCATGTGCTAGTGTTACACATTAGTTTCTTTCTGGCCATGGGAATTTAGCATGATAAGGTGTCACTTCCCAGAGTGATGGCTTCATCTGCCATTTATCCCTGCTAGTGGTTTTTGTTGGGTGCAATCTCTTCCTATCTCAGCCTCGTCACTTAACAACACTTGGTAACAGAGTGGAAGAGGGAAAATAACATGTGTGTGCGTGGGCAACAAAATAATTAGCTTTCAATTTTACATTTACTCTATATTAGTCATACAAATTTTTCGCTTTCCTAAATGCACACTTCAGAAAGTATGTTTTATGTCATGCATTAGTTTTGTATTAATTATTTGTATATTGATAGACACGCTCCTTCAAAAGGGAAAAGCTTTTCTGGTCCTGGAACAGCAATGGCCCCATCCAGATGCCCTATTACATAGCAAATAGGCAGAATAAGAGGCCACTTTTATTAAGTGATTCAGAAAAGGCTTTTCTTATGAATTATTTCCTTCACTCTCTTGCATAGCCAAAATTATGGGAAACGTGCTGATTTAAAAAAAAAAGGATTAAAAGAAATCAGATTAAATAAGTGAATGAAAAAATGAATGTAGTAAAAAGGTGGGAAATAAGTGGAGTGGTATAGTGGAAGAGGGTGTATTTTTACACTCTGTTTGCAAACCCTGTGTTGGTGTTCTGTCCTTCCAGGATTATGCTACAGGTCTAAAGCTCAGAAACTTTCCCCTTCAGTTTCTTTCCTTTGCACTATATTCATGCTAGTTCTCCAAAATCTCTTTTCCAGCAATTCCATAGTGTCCTATAGCTGGGTTTGGGAACTGGCTCCTCCATAGTTAATGTGATAATTGACACTAATCTTTCTGTGCTGTCTGAATAACAACCTTAGATCTTCTGTATGATAGAAACAGCTGTTTTTGCAGTAAATAATAGTCATATCCTACTGTTTTTATCCCAGCACTGTTATCTCTGTGTCTGCCTCCCAATGAGACTTACCTTTGCCTGTTTTTCCACTCCTTAGAGCTGTGGTTGCTTCCAGTGTGTTTTTATTGAAGTGAGATAGACTTTGCGATAGATTTCTTGACCTATGAGGCACATTCAGTAAACTCAAATGGAAAAAAGGAGTAGCAACCACACTAAGAAAAGAACCCAGAAGGATCAGAAGGGAGAGGACTTGGTTTGCATCCTCACCTTTGGTGTGCCTGCGTTCTAGCAGTGAACAGAGGGTTTGGCATTGCTGAGGCAAGTAGGGAGATAAGCTAAGGAGAACATGGGGCAGCAGGTGACCCAGCACTAATATATTAAAAAAATATTTTTAAAAAATGTGATCCTAGTGTTAAAGCCTACAATCCTGAGTATTATATAAATAATGAAAATAACTGAATCCTAAATATTGTGTTCATGACAGCTTGCACAATGAGAAATGTGAATGCTGCCTAATTCAGTCAGAGCTCTCAGTAGCTTCTGGGAGTTGTGGGGGAGTGTTTGTGTTGCTCTTAGCAGTAGCTTTCAAATGAGAAACTCTTCTTCCAGCAGTGTCATTGACTGCCTCAAACACACCCATTGTACTGGAGACTTGGACACGTTCTCTGAAACATCACTGAAACATCACGCAGAACCGTTTTGATAACACTGCTTCATGTACTTCAGGGGCAATTGCAGCACAAGCCAAGAGCATTAGTGCAACAATTGAGCATTTAGTGTCTCTTAAGCTTTCCTTTCATCCATGCTCTAATATGTGCAAAGAATGTATTTTGTGAAGGAAGCTCCCATTTTTCTCAACAAATCCCCTGACAATCGAAGCTGTAAAATGTTTTCATTTTCTTTTTTTCCCCCTTGTTAAAACCACAGAAACACCAACCTCTAAGGAATGAGCTAATGGTTGTACTACCCAGAGTTTTACCCTAAGCAAAGCCTAGAGGTATCTGAATGGCAGTAGACTAGGAGCCTGCATGTGTGAGACAGACTGGCATCCGTGGTGCATGGTGTGCTTCCGACTGGCGCTTGTGGCTCCTTCCCATCGTCCATCTCTGACCTGCACGGTGTGTCGAGTGTTGTGTTTTTACAGCATGTGGAATTCTTGTAGCTGTGTGGACAATGAATGGATGCAATGTTTGTTGCACAGAACGGTCAAGGGGGCAGTGGAAAAATCCCTGTATTTGTTACTCCTGTTATAAGGGCTTTTCTCTATTGCAGGTCCTTCAGTAGCATTTCTGCGACTCCCCATTGTGCTGGTTCTATATTAGTGGCTAGAAGTAGGCCTGACACCGTTCTGTCTCATCTACTCTTATTTTCACTTCCAGCAACCTGACATTACCATCCCACATCAGGCATGATCCTGTAATCAAACAGTGAAAAAAAAAATTGGAAGTAGTTCTACACCTTTCCCAAGAATGTCCCCAGTCTGTCAAAATCTACCTGTTCGTATATGTGGAACTACAAAAAATTCATCACAAGAGAAATTCCAAACAAAATGAAATGTTTTTCTCCCTTTCAAAGAAAAAAGAATCAATAATTTACCTTGTGCTAGAAATAGGCTCCCTGTAGATGGCTTTCTGCATCCCTAAGTTTTCCAACAGGACCTTGTATTGCTGCGCAAGGTAACACAGAAAACCCAAAATCCATGAATAAACCTTTTATATAGTGACTCTAGCTCTTCTCATCTGACCAAACCCCCAAGTTTGCCTTCAAACCATAATGACACACTGGGGTTTTTTATATAAATAGGTAATAACCCCACCAATGGAGAATGAATTGTGTTCATGCATTCCAGAATGAAATTTGATTTTTTTTTAATATCCAAACCCATTTTTCTAAGAAATTATAGTTTATCAAATAACTAGAAAATTATATTGAGAATCTCAAAAAAACCCCTAAAAAACCTGAGCCATCCAATCAGAATTGGCTTCATATTTTTGAATCATAAATTATTTTTCTCAATAAGATGTATTTGCTCGTGAAGTATTTAAAGAGTCCAACTTTAAATACGGCTGCTTGCAGGTACAGAGAAGTGATATTTGCACTTTGCAGTAGGTACACGTGTTCACATTTATTAGTGTCTGCTGGTATTTTACCAACAGCAGCCCTGTGACGTAAGACTTTCTGTGAAGAACTATTGGGTAGTAGTTGCCAGTTGAATTAATAATGAACTCAGCATGATTTAGTGCTTCCCACGGGAGAAAGGCTTTTTCTCATTGTACCTCTTGAGCAGGAGCTCTGTTTCCATACGTCGTTTGTACGTATGCGGAACGTAGCCGAGGGAGTCGGTGGCGTGCTCTGGGTCTCACTGTCTGCCCTGATTTTGCAGCTTCCTGGTGAGCTTCATGGTGGACGCCCGCGGCGGCGCCATGCGGGGCTGCCGGCACAACGGGCTGCGCATCATCATCCCCCCGCGCAAGTGCACGGCGCCGACGCGCGTGACGTGCCGCCTGGTGAAGCGCCACAGGCTGGCCACCATGCCGCCCATGGTGGAGGGAGAAGGGCTGGCCAGCCGCCTCATCGAAGTGGGACCCTCTGGGGCTCAGTTCCTTGGGTAAGGGGGGCCGCGTGGCCCGAAGGGAAACCTTCAGCCGGTGTCGGTGTTTGCGTTGCACTGAAATGGTTCCTTTGGCAAACTCAGACCGAGAAGGGTCTCTGTGGTGTGTGGTAACAAACAGAGCAGTCGTGTGAAACGTAGAGCAGCTGTCAGAGAAGGATTCAGAAAGCTTTTACACGTTTTTGTTCAAAGAGGTTATTTCAAACAGCTCTATGGCTAATGTGCTTCCTTGGATATAATTGTTGCTCAGTGTTGTGATATTACAGTGGGAAAATACTTTTGCAGCCAGAAAAGGCAGTTCATGCTATATTGCAAAAATTAATAGTACTGTGCTGATCTAACCCCCAAATGTGAAGCCTGCTACCTACACAACACAAGGTACAGGAGCTTATTTTAGAGTCTTGTGTTGTGGTATTGGTAATTTGGACAGTGCTGTTGATTTTTCTGGGGTTGCAATTGCTAAATTAAACAGTGGGACAACTCTGGATTTTTTTGGCCATTTCTCTCTTCCTATGTTGCAAAGCCCATAGAAAGATCAGATTTGTGTCTGCTGCTGAGCTCACTTTAGCAATTTTCAGCTGAAAGCAGCAGTTATCTGCACTTTTGAAAATTTCTTTTACCAACTATTCTCCCTATCAACTGTGACATCCAAAAGTGGATGACTGAAGGAACCCCTTCTAATGCAGTAAATAACTTCATTCAGAAACTGTAAAAAAAGTGGCTGTAAACACCAATAGTTTAAATCCATTTGGAAACAACTCAGTTGCTTTAAAATCCTGTTATAACAGGCAGTCATCAGAGCCACCATCTTTGTTAGTGCTACCACTTATTCTTTTCACATCTTGGTCATTTCTAAAAAGAAGGAGAAAGAAATCTAAAGAGCAGAAGAAATACTGTGCTGTCACATTCAGTCTTCCCATTATCTTTGTCATGCACAAATGGATTTTAAGTATGTCTCCCATTCTTTTTTAATGGTTTTCCTATCTGATGAGAGTGTCTCCCCTGCAAGACAAACATATAGTGTAGTTTATTTATTCTCAGATCTTTGTGCCCTTCCTGGAAGTGTTTTCCAAGGTGTTGTTCTGGCAGTGAGATCAGAAAATCACTACTGTTTGCAGGGGTGCATTCTAAGGTCCAGTTCCTGCTCCCATTGAGTACACGGCCAAAACCCCCATAAGAAAGAAAAGATCCTAAATTAACAAAACTAATTTTCTGATTTGGGTCACCAAATTGTCGTGGCTAGGACGGAACCTTATTCAGTGTACAGCCTAATTCCACTCTGTGGACCAGACAGTGGCACTGGCGTTCTGGCACAAAAAATACATAAAATTTATTTATGTTCTTTCTTTCACTGCTGCTTTGGATGTACTCAGTAAACTTCATCTGCCTACGGCTCCTCCCCCACTTAATGAGGGAGAAAGCTTGGTCAGCCGAATCCTTCAGCTGGGGCCTCCTGGGACCAAATTCCTTGGGTAGGAGAGACTTGAAACAAATTGATGGATGCTGACCTCCCCATTCTTCTCCTCCTTCTGCAATATGATTTTTTTATGTCATTATGCCCATGATATTGTCCCTTTCTATCATTTGAAATTTTGTACACTTAACCCTTAGTGGACCATTTTTCAACCTTTGTGGTTTGTGGTTTTGTTTTGGTGGTATGTTTGTATCTTTTTCTTCAAGTACTGTGGCCTTCATTTTTGTTTTGGCATGAAATCTTCCTAGTTCTGTGCTTGATGTCTGTAGCAAAGCAACCTGGATTGGGACCACAAAAAAAAAAAAAAAAAGAATCTACTGTAAATTTTAAACCTTTTTTTTGTATCAAGGACTGATCAATCAATAAGTTATATGTTGGATACCACCAGTGTGATAGAACACACAGCATTTACTACATACCTGGTAACCTGTGTGAGTCCTCTAATTAGAGAAATGTATCTACAAATATCTTTATATCTTCTCTCTTATTTCTAAGAGTACGTATGTATATGTTCATCTCAATACAGATATATTATATGTACACATATGTGTTGTATATGTGTGTGTATATATATATATAGGCACGTATGCTGGTGCAGAAGTTGACTTGCAAGGCAACAAGGCAAATTCTTATCTCTTATACTGCAATAGTAACCCAGACAATCTCCTCAGACTTCCTGTATCTCTCCCAGGGTGTAAATCAGGAATAAATTCATTGGAATATATAGAATTACAAAGTGAAATTGGCACAGGACACAATCATCTCTGGATTGCAATGAAATTATTCTGATTTGCACTAGTATAAGTGAGATCAGAATTTGTCCCACTATTCTTGTACATTACAGTAGATTCTCTTTGAAATGAAGTTGCACAGTTTAACCCAGACAGTAGTGACAACAAAAACAAGCATGAGTTTTTGATAGATTCACAAAAACAATCACCAAATTTCCAGATAAGCACTATTATCTTACCAAATCTCATTCACACTGTGGAAAGAGGTGAATGCACTTTTTCATCTGTCCTTCAGCACTTACTGGGTCCCTGTAACAATCTAGTCTGTGTTAGTGGCCTACTAGTTTAGGATTATGCCAAAGTATCCAAGCCAAATAGGTAGAATTCCAGGTCACTTTGTAGCAGACTGGATAGAGTTGCTGTTAATCCTGTTTCTTCCTCTCTCCCGTGTGCATTTAATGCGCTGTGTTGCTGTGCCAGGCCTGTGATTGTGGAGATTCCCCATTTTGCTGCCCTGCGTGGGAAGGAGAGAGAGCTGGTGATCCTGCGCAGCGAGAACGGGGACAGCTGGAAGGAGCATTTCTGTGAATACACCGAGGATGAACTGAACGAAATCCTGAATGGGATGGATGAAGGTATCCACTGGCACCTGGTTTCTTACTCTGCTCCTGTGTTCCTTCTGTACTCTGGGGGTAGCAGCTTTTACCATGGTGCTCACTTCCTTTGCACAGGCTCCTAAAGCAGTGGGACAGGATGTCTCCCTTCATGAAGCTGTCAATGGACTCCAGACTTGTGTTTTCTGCTCTTCCTTCTTGTAGTGTTAAACAAAAAGCTTCCATAGCAAACATCTTTCCAAAACAAGGCGATTACCATACTGATCCTTTCGGAGCAGCTCCATGTGTGGGAGGAAATGTCAGTCATGGGTACTCCTGCTTTCTGAGAGAACAGAATGGCCTTGGGCTGTTTAGAAGCTGCAAAAATTGTTTTTAATTTGTTATTTTTTTCAAAAAACCTCATAAATCCCAAAGTAAACAAGACACCTCACCGCATTAAAACTGAACTCGTATTTTGATACTGTTTTGAAGTTTTGTTTCATAGGACTTTGTAAATAGGTGAGGTAGAAGGGGCTGGAACCCATCCCTTTGCTTGTTTAGCTGCTGATCTTGGAGGTGTTGTCACTGTGTTCTGCTTGCTGCCTTCAGTTCGTGGCTCAATCTGTCTGTTCTTTCTTGATTGCTCTGGTTTGGCTGAACAGAGGGGTGTGTTTCCTTTTCCCATTATTTCTAGACGAAATGTTTTGTGTAAGTTACGCAGAAGTGTGGAAAGCTTGAGTGCATGTTGAAGGTGGCTACACTGTTTCTATGAAACTCTGATCTTCTGACCTTCCCCTCTTCTGCCCTCAGTGCTTGACACTCCGGAGGAGCTTGAGAAGAAGCGCATCTGTCGCATCATCACCCGGGATTTCCCCCAGTACTTTGCCGTGGTGTCCCGGATCAAACAGGACAGCAACCTCATCGGGCCCGAGGGAGGGGTGCTGAGCAGCACCGTGGTCCCACAGGTGCAGGCTGTCTTCCCAGAAGGAGCGCTCACCAAGAGAATTCGTGTTGGCCTCCAGGTACACGCAGAGTTCCGGTTTTATTTTTGGTGACAAATCACCATTTTTGAATGGAGAACCAGCATATTCAGCTCGTCGTGTTGTATGTTGCCCACAACACTTCTAGTAGAAGTAATAAAAGAAAAAGATCCGTGCAAAAGTCAAAGCAAGTGGTAAAGCTTTGGGTTTTTCAGTTAGTTCAGAGTCTTGTCTATTAACTGTTTATATAACTTTGGGAAGAAATGTTGGTGATGATGCTGATATTAATGTAGGTCACAGAATTTCCTAAATATTTCTTATGAAAGTCATCAGAGAAGTGCAAACTGCTGCAATAATTAAACATGCTACTATTATTAAATGTACAAATTTTCAACATGAAAGAACCAGTGTAACAATTCACTCTCCAGAGAGGAAAGTCTTTCCTCTGGTCTCCATCCTCGTGCTGCACACATCCATGCTTTACCTTGTCCAGGAGACTGTGCTTGTTCAAATCTCCTGGGATTAGCTGAATAGCACCATAAAACAGCCAGAGTTTGTTCTCAAGGGAAAAAAAGTGACCAAGTTATTATTTGCTACTGGTGAAGTGAATTTAAATTAATGCTGTAAAAATCTGATAAGCAACAAGAAAGGGGATAGGAAGAAGAGACAGGCATGGGAAATTTAAAAATTCTCACTGACAGTCAGTTCTTCTGTCTGCAGATTTTCATGGAAAATTGTGCCATTTGAAAAGTTAAGGGGGTTGCAGGCAATATCACCCAATTCTTTACACATCATTAAACTGCTTTCAAGTAACTTCTCTGTTATTTCCTGTTGCTTTGGAAAGGCCCAACCTATGCACACTGAACTTACAAAGAAGATTTTGGGCAACAAGGCAACCTTCAGCCCCATAGTCACGCTGGAGCCCAGGAGAAGGAAATTCCATAAACCCATCACGATGACGATTCCCGTGCCCAAGGCCTCCAGTGATGGGCTCATGAATGGCTATGGAGGTGACACGCCCACCCTAAGGTTACTATGCAGCATAACAGGTAGGATGCCAGTCCTGGAGCTCTCCATGAGCATCCTGAAACTGTCAGGAAATGCTGAACTGATTACACCCAGGGGAAGCTGGATGGAAACCTGACTGGGGCGAGAAGCTGTGGAAACAAGCTACTTTCCAAACAATTCCTTTATACCAGAAATAACATTTGTTGTTTGCACTAACTAGAGATGTGTAATATAATCACTGACTTTGGGTTTGGTGTTTTTTTGCATCTTCCTTGCAGTTTGTTTCTTGAGAACCAACAAACCTCTGCCTGGCAGAGTAAGTGTAGTACAGACTTAATGTTGCAGGATGCTTAGAAAGAAAATACTGGAGTTAAACACTTTACTTGCCATGGCTCCAAAGTGATTAGCATCTCCTTCAGTGTCCATTAAGAGAGAAATGAACTGCAAGCATTTAATTTAATTAATTAATTTAATCCTGTGCTACAGGGCTCATCACTTAAAAATCGTTTGGGCACTTGGTTGTTTTCAGGGTAAGCCCAACCAGTCCTACTAGCATTAGTGGAACAATGTGGACCCAAGGAGAAAGCATGGCTGGGATTATTACTTGTTTCATGGCAATTAAAACCTGTAAGGAATTTCTTAGAAGCAAAAATGTTGCAGACTTGCTTGGTTTTGATTTTATTTTTAAATCTCTGTCATTTCAGGAGGAACCACCCCTGCCCAATGGGAAGACATCACTGGGACAACACCACTGACATTTGTTAATGAATGTGTTTCCTTCACAACAAATGTGTCTGCCAGGTACCTACACAACCAAACAGGACTTTTACAGGAATACTCTCAAATACATGCCTTTGTGCCACAAATATTTCTGTTAAACTATTTTACTTTGGAGTGCAGAGTGAACAGAGATATTGATTATCATGCAAATCTCCATGGAAACAGAAATGCCTTATTTAGGTACCTCCCTATACATCTTGTAAGAGATATTTCATCCAGAATATCTGCCTGAGAAGTCAGGCAGAAAGGGCCTGTAGTGTGCCAAACTGGGGTCTAGAAGCATCTCTTCTGTACATCTGTTCTTGTGATGAGATTTAACTGCTGTCTTACTGAAAACAGATTTTCATTTTAAAAAAAGAAAAATATATATGAATGTATGTATGCATTTTAATTTGCCTCCATGATGTGTATCACAGAAGTGCCCCAAACCCTCCTCCTCTGTAACAGGAGATACAGTCCATGTCCTGGAACGTATTCCATCTAGGCTGTGTCCTCCAGCAAACAGTTAAACCATGGATAACTTGCCCATGAAATTCAGTGCAAGCATTCACTGTCTGGGGCAGTTATTGCTGTTAATTAGGCTTGTTATTTATTGAAATAGTGTGTTCAGTGTTAAAATTAGATCAGTTCTTGCAGTCCAACCTCCAATTTAACATTAGGTGAAGTAAAGCTTTATTTTTTTATCATTTCTCAGTTCAGAACGGGCTGTTTTCCCGTTCAGCTGGCTGCTTTGCTGATGCACCTTTCTGTTTGGTGTAACTGAGCATTCCTCTGTAACAGCAGTGGCCACGAGAGGGGGATCTTACAGTACACTCAGCTCAGTGCTGCTGCCGCAGAGGTCTGTGCAAAGGCAGGAATTTAATTTAAGAACCACGTGTGGAAACAAAATGCAGAGTTTGAGAGGTCCAAATCCCTAAAACTGTCAAGTCCCCAGCAGCAGAGGACGTGTGATAGCCAGAATGAGGGTGATGTTTTATGGTCTTACAATCCATAATTGTAATGGATCTTGCTTTATCCTGATTATGACATGAAAATTACTGTTGTTAATGTTCTGTGATACAGGCAGGGTCCCATGTAGAGATTTTAATGAGTTCTGCTTCTTATGTTCAACTATCTACTCTGCCCCAAACATGATTTGAAATGCTGGTACAGTTAAAAAAGGGGATTTTTCATCTAATTTCTGACTCTTTGCCATTCACAGTAATTTTTTTATGTCTAGTTAAGCATTAATGATGGACAACAATTTTACCATTCATAAAACTATTTCTGTCCAAAATGAGCTTGGGAAAGTGATATATCTGCCATGTGAATTACACTGCAGACTTGGAGGCCCAGTATTTGTTTTCCATTTCCTGAGCAGCAGCTTTTTTCTAAAAAGACTTAATATCTGTTGGGGATTTTTAGCCCCTGGTGTTTGACAGCAAATCACTGAGGCATCTGGTGGTTTCTCAGAGGATGTGGCCTCTCCAGTTGGAGTCCAGCACAGCATAATTCTCCCACGCAGGAAAAGGGAAGGATCAGTGTGCAGAGCCTTTCTGTAGCACACATGCTTTCCCTCTTGCAAATGTCAGCAGCCTGGGGTTTTGAGCAGTGCGTTTGTTAAGTGTTCTAAGGATGAGCTCAGCACGGAATTTGCCGTTATTCAGCTGCAGATGAGTAAGTGCAGAGCAGTCACACACTCCAAAGGTGTGCTGTGGGGTTATAATGCCATGTGATCCACCGTGAGGAATAACACTCCAATAGATCAGGGCAGCTTTTGAGTTGCCTCTGACCTCTCCTGACTTCCGCCTTCATCCGCCGGCTGGGAAACTTGAGCTTTCCACCCACACAGTGGATTTTATTGAAAAGAAATGGCATCAGCTCCACAGAGAAACTCAAGTGGTAGCTGGGAAAGAAGGCAGGATGTGTCACTCCTTGGAAAATGCTTGGTGACTAAATTCACATAGCAATAATTTCTGATTTTGCATGCAGCTTTGCACAGCGGACAAAGTCATTTACATTCACCTAAAGACCTCAGGTTCTGCTGTTGTACGTAAGGAATTGGTTGCAATTTCCTTTAACCTGGGTAGGAGACAAAAACCAAGAGTGACAATTCTTTTTCTACTCTATTCTGACTTGTTATCTCCCATTGCTGTGGTTACCAGCTAATGCTGCCAAGATGGGGAAACATAGAATTTCCTTTCTTAAATCCTTCTCTACTGATGGCAAAACTCTTCATTTTCTTTTACAGATTTTGGTTGATAGACTGTCGTCAGACACAAGAATCCGTTACGTTTGCTTCCCAAGTGTACAGAGAAATTATCTGTGTCCCCTACATGGCCAAATTTGTGGTGTTTGCCAAATCCCATGATCCCATTGAAGCACGGTTAAGGTGTTTCTGCATGACGGATGACAAGGTGGATAAAACTCTAGAACAACAAGAAAACTTTGCTGAAGTTGCCAGAAGCAGGGACGTAGAGGTACTGTATGAGGCTTTTACGTTTTCTCCATTTTCTGGCATCTGCTTTTATACTAGTATTTTCCATCTTCTACCTGCCACAAGGACTGAAAAATAATCTGTCAACAAGTACTGTTACAATGCAGTATGAGGAGCCATGGCAACATGGAAATTTGGACTTTAGTCAGGTGTAAGGAAAAAGTAGTGAGGAAACCCTACTCCCAGTCCACAGGGCTAAAGGGGGAGGGTCAGAGCCAAAAATGATGGCTAAATCTGACTTCCAGTAACCCCATAAATGCACATCACTAACCAGAAAGGCAGCTGACAGGGGTTGCAGTTTGTCAGCACATTCACATACCAAGAAGTTAAAGTAGCAGGTTTGATTAATATTCTGCTTTACAAAAATAAGATTACATTAAATCTGTTGCTGAGCAGGCAAAAGCTTTCCCATGCGGAATTCAGCAAACTGCCTGCTAAATGCAGTTTTTCTGGCTCTGTCAGCTTCCTCAGAAGGGATGACAAATTGAAGGTGCTTTAACTTATGTGGCACATTCTGCTTAGTTCAATATCTTTTCTGTGAGAATCCCACCTTTAAAAGAGTTGTCCTCACTGTGCCTGAAGCTCTGCCAGGCATCTCTTGTGCAGAGCAGGAAGATAAAATATGGGCTTATCAAACTGAATGACAAGGCTGAATTTCTGGAAAGTAAGGATGATCCATGAATGGATTGGCAGTTTGAACATCTCCCAAACTGCTGATCTGATACTCAAACATGTGGAAGGGCCATAACAGCAGCAAGCGGTGCCATTATAGAGAGATTTCAGAGGGATATTTACCTGAGGCCTCCCTTTCCAAAGCTCTTAGGCCTCTACAGATCCAGCTGAAATAAATGGACTCAGTAGGCATAGACTCTGACTTCTGATGGCTGAAGAAAATATTTCTTTGACTGTGGTAATGAGGCCAGGTTATGAAAGTATGCTGAAATTGGAGTCAATTGAAAATCCAAATTAAAATCTAGATTTCAAAGTTTGCCCAGATTTATCACACTGAGTCATATACTGTTGTCATTTCAAGTGCTGCACTATTGTTACTGAATTAACAATCTATTCTCTTTGGAATTAATTAATCTGAACTGTTTGCACACGTTTTAGGTCACTGAACATAACAAATCTTGTAAATGCTGACAAGTCCTAACAATTCCAGAAATTTATTTGAACTGTTGCAGAATTATCCTTAAGAAGCAATCCTAACCACCTCACAAGGATTAATTGATGGTTTGCTTTCTTTCCTTTCCAACAGGTATTGGAAGGAAAACCCATCTATGTTGACTGCTTTGGCAATTTGGTGCCACTCACAAAGAGTGGGCAACACCATATATTCAGTTTCTTTGCCTTCAAAGAAAATAGACTTCCTCTGTTTGTTAAGGTAATATTGATGGCTCCTTTTTGGATATTTCAAGTTATCACTTCACCATATTTTTTGTGAACAAAGGGAAACCAAACAACCTAATTTATATAAATTTCCAACTGTAACCTAATTTTATCTCTGTACTATTCCATTTTAAAAACATTTTTTATGAGTATAAAAATTTATAAAGTAAAAGCCAAAGTAAAAACCCTTCATTCCTCTCAAATTACGTACTGGGTTAACCCACTGTGGTTAGAAGGGCTGCTGTCACTGAGCCACCATTGCCACCTCTTCTGAGAGGAAGATCAGAGAGCATTGGAGACCTCTTCCACAAACTTTTCCTTCTACCTGGACATTCTGACTACAAAGGGGGAAACTATTACCATTATATAAATAACAGTGTTAGAGAAATGATTTATGAATGGAAACTTCCAGTAAGAGGAGAAAATCAACCCACTCCATCATTGTGTTATATTTGCTGTGTGCTGCTAGACAAATTCTAAACTTTCTCCCTCCTTACCAGCAATATTTTGTAAGCTTGTTTTAATTTACAGCTTTATCTATGCCACTGCCTTCCTTTGGCTTTGCAGATTTTCCCCCCTGCTGAATTTTCCACCACCAACATCCAACATATATTGAATACACAAATACATCCATCTGTACATTTGCAAACAGCAGGGGAAAAAAGGTGAAAATACGTTATTTTTGCCCACATGGGTTTTTTCACCCCATTTCTCTCTCCTGGTGAATAGTTTTGAGAGACACAAGCAGCTCACACAGCAGAGCAGCAGGTTTTAATGTGTGTGTTTTTACTGTGCCAGGTCCGAGATAGCACTCAAGAGCCCTGCGGACGATTATCGTTCATGAAGGAGCCAAAATCTACCAGAGGCCTCGTTCATCAAGCCATATGTAATTTAAACATCACTTTACCCATTTACACAAAGGTACTGTGAAATTATACCCAGCTGTAGGCATCAGCATTATCATACAAACAAAGAATGAGGAGGAGGGCAAAACAGGGTTAAAGCTTTTTGGGCAGGGATTTGAGAGAGGAAAAAATTCCACGCAAGGGCTTTCGGTGTCTTGGGTTTGGTACTCCTAATGCCAGTGTTTGAAGACATCATCAGGTATTTCCTGGGGACTTAGAAGAGATGAGTGGGAGTGCCCTCAGATATTAAACACTTGTTTCCTTAGAAAGTGTCAGTTTAAAACTGATTCTGAAAACACAAGGTTTTTTTCTTTCCTGCTCACATTAGAACTGTGTGCCTTTTAGGGGTGTATTTGCCCAAGATGGTGATCATATTTTTCTCAGAATTTTTAGAATATAGTAAATCTTTATCACAGCATTTTAGTATAATTTTAAAACAGAACACCTAAAAATTTTGTGACTTTAAATGGTAATACTTCTTGAATACTTTAAGTGTTTATATATTCTCATTTATGGATGAAAAAGCATGTATATATTTGAAGTTTTGGTACAAATAAGAATCAGTAGATGTCTAACTTTTCTGTTTGTATTTTGCTCTGTTCTGTAGCCTCTTGTATTTAAATTGATGGGTTAGTTTTGCAGCTTTCGGATGTAAGAAATCAACAGCAGAAATATGCTGCATTTTCTTCTTCTCTGTTAAATGTTGCGGGAAGTTTAACTTTTTCCTACTCTCTTCTAAAAAAATTGCCTTTTGCCTGCTCTGTTTCCCCCTTCTCTTTTTGCATGGCACTTTGGGACCAAAAGGAATCAGATTCAGATCCAGAACCAGAAGAGGTAATGTTGCTAAATCAGCATGTTCTTGCCTGCAAATGTTACTCAAACACAACTAACAGACACAACTCAGAACTGATCCTTCGCTCAGTGCTGCAAACACAGCAAAGAGGGTCTTGCACAGACTCACGTTGGAAATAGACAGAATTGAACTTCTCCCATGTTAAAATGACCAGTTTTCTCCATTTTAAATGTTGCGGGAAGTGGATGTTACATGTTACTGAGCTGGATGACTGAGATCCAGTACAAAATCAGTGTTAACCCAGAAGTAACAAATAAAAGGTTTACAATTTTCATCTTTAGCATGAACTAAGTTGTATCAGCTTCCCCCTGGGCTCCCAGTCCTGGTTTGGCACTTAGGTTACTTAAGCTCTGACCCCTACACGAATGAGTAACATTAGAAAAGCATCCTCACATTTTGATGATGTTCAGCTGTTGGAAACACTGTGAGAATAGTCAGCTCCCCAAAGATGATGGACATCTTTTCCATGCTCTGCACAACAGATTCAGCAGGTCTGTGGCATGGCTTGCAGTTTCCTATTATCATTACAAAAATGTTTACCACTCCTATGGTAAATATGACTTCTATTTTTGTATAGGAAACTAAAGCACAAAAAGACAAGCTCATTGATGGCCATGGGTATTTTAAACCATTTTTTGTTGACTCCATTAATTTTTATGTTAATAATATTAATTCGTATGCTGGCATAAATCTGGACTGATCTGGAAGAACTGGAAGTGAGGGAAGCTAGAACATCCTAGGGATGCAGGGTTACCATGTAGGGCCATGTGTGCATCAGAGGAATTGAGGCTATTACGGATCTGTTACGCACACTGCTGACTGTGAGCTGTAGTTTTGTGAACCTAAAGGATTGCCAGGCATGTATGAACATGCACACGTGGCCAGGGATTTCCTTCTGTCCACTGTCAGTTCATGGAAAGGCAAGGATTTCCTAACATCTTGACTTAGACAGCATAGTGTATTTATCTTTATAAAGAATAATTTGAACTATTTAAACCTTTTCAGCACTCACTAAAACCCTGGGGGCTTTACCATACATAGTATCTTGTACCAGCAGTACTGCACAGCTGATTTGCATTCTTCACAGTTGTCCTACCCTTACCACAAGTTTGTATAGGAAATTAAAGCTTTAATGCTACTTCTAACTTTGCATATTTTTCCATAGCCAAATTTAAACAACATGTGCTGGTGTGGACAAATGCTAGCAGAACTGGAATAAACTGAAATTACAAAGCAGCCTCAAAAATTTGCTTCTTGGATTTCCATAATCTGAGATTGTGTTTTGTTTAGTTCTTGTTTGACAAGGACTGTGGTTTCTTTTGAATAACAGTAAAATTGTATGGCTTTTTTGATCTCTACCAAAATAACTCTGCAAAAATCAAAAAGGGAGGCCCATGAGGGCCGTCACAGCTTCCATTTAAAGGTATCAATAGCTATTAATGGCATCCAGCCCCAGGTCATGCCTTGGGCAGTTCTGCCATCATTGGTGCACCTGCATTTCATCATCACTGAGCACAGAGGCAAAAATGCAATTTATGCTCTCAGAATGAACATGTCCAAGGAAACGCAATGCATGAAACATCCTGGTTGCCTTCCAGATGGATCATATGCCTTCACATAACCATATTGGACTATTTTGCTTTAGACAGGAAGAAATAAATTGAGAGCAATGCAACCAGACTCCTGGTAATGCAAAAGTTTAGGTCCTCCACAGTTGCTCAGAGCAGTTAAAGAAAATACACTGCAACATTTTGCATCTACTGTTGATCATAACTTTAGCGAAGTAAGCATTTTTCTGGTATGAGAGACCCTAAATAAATTAAGCCATGCTTTTGCTGTTGTTTTAAATGCATTCTTGGTTCCATTTAAGTCCATGTGTTTCCATAGAACTAGCACTTCACCCGTGGCTTCTGTATAGCAATTATATTTGAACTTTTAAATCTCCTGCTTTTTCCTCTTCCAGGTTGATGTGACTTCAGAAAAAAGTAAGATTTTCTTTTTTTTCTTGAGAATGTTATAATGGAATTTGTATGAGAGATGGTTAAAAGTAAAGATAAGCACGAAAGAGAGCTAAGTTTTAACTGCTATTGCTAATAACATCAATACTTTAAAAACATAATAAAAGCCAATTTAATATCTCAGCAGCTATCCAATTCAATACATTTTAACATGTAAATTAACAAGTAATACAGTTAAAAACGGTTCATCTAAGCCTTTACTTTCCTTTGACATCCCTAGTGAACCTGCTACTGCTATTTTGCTTGTATGAATGCTCATCCCTCCATTTCTTTTGTTTTCTCCATTTGTTGACACACATTCTTGCCTCATATTTGAGACAGATGACAGTATCACTTTTAATGAAAACCTAATGAGGACTCCAATCTATTTCATTAATCTCATGGAACACAACCATGCCAAAAAGTGATACTGTCCAAAGGAATCAGGCTGTTTAACCCTCCCTCCCTTGCCCCGCCCTTTACTGTGGTGAAATATGTCTGGAAATCTGACCGGGCAGCTTGGCACAGCACAAGCTCCCTCTGTACACGCACAATCAGGCCGTGACCAGGAGGCACCGCGGGCGAGGGGTTTGCGAACATCTCCTTTACGGGAGAGGCAAATCAAAAGAATCTCTGCACACAAGGAAGTGTCTCTAATCAGAGCTGCTTCCAAATGCAGCCATTTGTTGGATCTGTTCAGGAAAAGAATGACATCTGTCCTGTTTCCAGTTTGGAGTGTAATGTCTCACCTTGTCTGCAGTTGAAGTGCAATGTCTTGCATTGTCCTCTTGCTGCTTCCTCACTGCTGACTCCCCCAGGGCCCCAGAGTGTTCCTGCTACAGCCACACACCGTCTGGATAGCACTTCCAATTTATTTCCCACTGGAGTTGCTTTGCTTCAGGGTGGTTAACTCGGTTATTGGCCAGTGAAAGAGTCATACATTTGATAATTATGAAAGCACATATTACAAATTAACAATGTTACTGGCTGGCATTTCAGCATGCACCAGACAGTTCATTGTAAAGCAGCAGCTCCAAAAGATCACATTTTCAGCACCACAAAACCCTACAGCAATCTGGCTCTAATTAATGTACAGCACAAATATTTAGCATTCGTTACACCCAGGAGAACCACGTAGCAAAATGGATCTTTTTTACAAATAAAGACAGCTAATTATGTGTTGCTTAAAGTCTCCTTATTTGTGTTAGTTCTTTGACTTTCACTGGGGTGACGAAATGTGCAGTTCCATGTGATGTGCTACCATTAAAGGGAAAATGTCCATCTGTGATTCCTAAGCATTATGTTCTGTTTGTAACTTGCTTCAGTTCTCCAGTGTTTTGTTCTGTTCAATATCCATTTTCTGCTAGTCCTTGCTGAAATGAAATATTACCAACAGGCAGTTAAGGCATAATGGGAATTATCTGCAGCCACCTTCCTGTATATTGATTGCCAGATTAGACAAATATTTCACCACAGTATGTTTTACAATATTTTCATGTACCTTTAATTTGTATGAATAATTCTTAGAGCTCTTGTTTTTTAACCAAAGCTACATACCCAGCAGCATTTGCAACACCTTTGCTTTGCATGGAAATAACTTGCCTTACATGAATTGTACGTATGTGTCTAGTGTGACTGTCTGTGACTTTGGGTTGCCATACATTACATTTTTTAAAACTCTGAAATCACTTCTAAGTTGATTCACAGTTTTTTCTTATTATCTCTCCTTTTCTTCTCTGTCTTCTTTCCTCAGTCAGTTCATTAGTTGTCAATGAGGATGTTCCAAGGAAAGGACCATGCCTCTTAAAATAAAAGCCTGTTTGTTTCATTGTGTAGGTGTGAAATCCCCTTAGATGAAATGCCGGTTTGCAGCTGATTCAGATCTCTACGTATTTGATCATATTACAGATTACTGCAGAATTACTTCTCGCTTTTTATTTTGGTCATTAAGAAAAACAAAACTGTTAACCCAATGTTATTCTGACAGTTTGCTAACACTGGCTTTCTCTTAGAGGAAATTGACTTTCAATCAGTTCTAATGCTTTCCCCCTTTTTTCTTGTTTTTCTTTTTATTTGAACATTGATCTGTAACATCTGAACAATCTTGAGATGCCTCTCTTTGTGTAACTTCACTGTGTTTCTTCTAGTTTTGATTTGAAATTTTGTTGTTGTTGTTTTGGGTTTTTTTTAGTGGTGTCCTGATTTGGTTTGTTCCAGCTTTGATACTGTATGTGTGGTTGTGCTCTAGCGATAAAGTGAAGCAAGTTATTTCCTGCCATTTTCCTTTTCAGTTGGTTTTTTTCCCGCCCCCCGTTAGCTTTGCTTTGCTCTTGTACCCTCAGATCTTGTGGATCCACCATTCCCGGCCCATTTTGTTGACCTTCCTACCACTACAGCCAAAGACTGTCATTTTCAGTCCTGATTACATTTTCCAATCTCTATTTTTGATTTCCATTTTACTTTCAATGTTTTTCATTCGCATCAAAGATGACGAGACAGAATCTACAGAAACATCTGTCCTGAAAAGCCATCTGGTTAATGAAGTCCCTGTACTAGCCAGTCCAGACCTGTTGTCTGAAGTTTCTGAGATGAAACAAGATCTGATCAAAATGACTGCCATCCTGACAACAGATCCTTCTGATAAATCAGCCTCTATTAAAGTGAAAGATCTTGAAAAGTCCGCTGAAGAAGAGCCAGGAGAACCTTTTGAAATAGTCGAAAGAGTGAAAGAGGACTTAGAAAAAGTAAACGAAATTCTGAGAGGCGGATCCTACGTCAGAGAAGAACATGTTTTGCAGAAGTCCCTTTCCAGACAAGAACCCTTAGAAGAAGAATGGATCATTGTCAGTGATGAAGAAATTGAAGAGGCCAGGAGAAATGCTCCATCAGAAGTCACAGAGCCTAGCCGCGTAGAAGTCAGGGCAGACAAAGGGACAGCAAAAAAGGAGGAGGCGTCGGACATGACAGGAACGGTGGATTACCCTGCAGAGGATTTAAAAACAAATGTTTCTCTTCATGAGAGACAGTCACAGGCCTTACAAGAGGGGGTAGTAGAAGAGAAAGTCAAAGCTGTAGCAGTAAGCAAGGATTCTGAAAAAAAAGGAAAAGAATCTCCAAAAACTGGGAAACCAAGTTCACAGGAGCAACAGAAAGCAGCTTCAGAAGTTAAAAAGCCCCTTAGGGCAAAACTAAGAGAAAAGCCAAAGCCAAAGGAAAGCAAGGCACACAGCAGCGGAGAGAAACTGAGACTACCTAAGCTCACTGCAGATGAGGCACCGGCTGGGGAGCCTGGCCTAAAGGTGACAGGTGCTCCAGAACCTAAAGCCGTATCCCCTGTTATCGAGGAAACTCCCATCGGCTCAATAAAAGACAAAGTGAAAGCTCTTCAGAAACGAGTGGAAGATGAGCAAAAAGTACGGTCAAAACTGCCTGTCAGAGTTCAGGCAAAAGAAAGCCCTGCCGAAAAGGCGCCTAAAAAACCAGCGCCAGTCAAAAAGCCAGTAGCACACAAACCACCCGTCTCACCTTCCTCTAAGACAGAGACCCTCGAAGAGACCATGTCCGTTCGGGAACTGATGAAAGCCTTCCAGTCAGGGCAAGACCCATCCAAGAATATTTCTGGACTCTTTGAGCACAAATCTGTCAAACAGAAGCAACAGGCCCCTGAGAAGGAAACTCCCCGCAAGAAAACAATTCCTTCACAGAGTGAAACAAGGCGAGTGTCAAACCTCAAGACAGACAAACAGAAGGACAAACCAAGCACTGTGTCAAAAGCAGAGAAAGAGCCACAATCAAAGAAAGGAAAAATGCAAACTTCCACCATCGAAACTGCCAAGAAAGCTGGTGGCAAAAACCAAGTAAAAGAGCAGAGCAGCAAAAAGCCAGCTGAACCTCTCCCTCCGGTAATAGTTGCTGAAAGCGCCAAAGAAAGAGCAGCTGGGAAGGGTAGGACTTCTGACGATCAGGGAGAGCCTGACTTCCAAATCAGCCCTGACAGGAAAACCTCAACAGACTTTTCTGCTGTCATTAAAGAAGAGCTGGAGGATAATGACAAATACCAACAGTTCCGACACCTCTCAGTGACAGAGGAGGGAGAGCTTAACTTGGAGCAAGTATTGACCAGTCCTTTCGGTCCTGCTTTTCCTACAGAGTATGGGAAAGACGGATTCCTTCCTGCTCTTTCTCTGCAAAGTGCTGCTCTTGATGGGAGCACAGAGAGCCTTAAACACGAAGGTGTGGCTGACTCTCCAGGCAGCCTACTTGATGGAACACCTCAGATCAGCTCAGAGGAAAGTTACAAGCATGAGGGACTGGCAGAGACTCCTGAAACGAGCCCAGAAAGCCTTTCATTCTCACCAAAGAAAACTGATGGGCAAATTGAAGATGCTAAAGGAGCAGCTCAAGTACACACAACGGCAGAAACACATTCTACGAAGGAACTCTCCTCAAAGGAAGATGAAAAAGGTATTACTGAGAGACAGCTAGATGCTGTTACTGAGACTAGTGAGTCTCATTCTGGCCATGTATCAGAAGAGCATGTACCTCCAGCCTCTGAAGAAGAGGCTGATAAACTTAAAGAAAGTAGCTCAGCTTCCATTATGAAAGATATTAGCAGGGATAAAGAGTCCAGAACCACTGCACATTTCACTAAGTCTTCTGAAACACATGACACTGCTTTAGAGAAAGAAAAAGATGTAGCCTGTGAACGCCGTCTTACAGTTAGAAGTCCCCAGAAATTGGAACTTTCACTTGCTAGCCATGATAGCGAAGGCTTTAGCCCAGTTGCAGATGACTCTTTGACTATAAGTCATAAAGACTCCCTGGAAGCAAGCCCAGTGCTAGAAGATAACTCATCACACAAAACGCCCGACTCTTTGGAGCCCAGTCCTATGAAAGAGTCCCCCTGCCGTGATTCCCTTGAAAGCAGCCCCATAGAACCAACAGTGAAGGCTTGTATTTTGGGGCAGGGTCCTCTTCCATCTGTTCTTAGCAAACCAGAAGCCTGTCCTGAGCTGGCATCAGTGCGTTCCAGGATTCTCCGTGACCCTGAGGGAAGTGCTGATGATGACAGTCTAGAGCAAACATCCCTCATGGAGAGTTCGGGGAAAAGCCCCGTTTCCCCCGAAACTCCTAGTTCGGAAGAAATTAGCTATGAAATCACACCTAAAATGGCAGACATACCGAAGTCAGCCACCATCCCTGAAGTCAATGAAGAACCAGAGGATGATTCAGAAAGTGAACCAAAGAAGAGATTCACCCCCGAAGAGGAGATGTTTAAAATGGTGACTAAAATCAAAATGTTTGATGAATTGGAACAAGAAGCAAAACAGAAGAGAGATTATAAAAAGAGTTGTAAGCCAGATGAATCTTCTATGGTCGCCAATTCAGAAGCCTCACGTGAGGCTGAAGCATCAGAGCCAACTGCTGTAGTAGAAAAGGACATACCCACGGTGGTGACACCTGCTGCTGAATCTAGAAAGAGTTCTTCCTCTTCCGAAAGTGAGCCAGAATTGACTCGGCTCAAAAAGGAAGCCGACTCAGGCCTCTTAATGGAGCCTATGATCCGAGTGCAGCCACCCTCACCTTTACCATCTAGTATTGACTCCAGCTCTAGCCCTGACGAAGCAGGTTTCCAACCCATTGACTCCCAACCATGCTCTGTTGGGATAGGTGAGGTTAAAGCACAAGGCAAATGTGACAAAGAGGAGCCGCTTATCCTGGGGCGCAGCTGTAAGCCTTCCACGGGCACTTGTCCTTCTGATGGTTGTGCGTCAGCAGGAGGTGCGGAATCAAAATGTTGTGATGGTACAGGTGACTGTGAGATAGTCAGTCCCGATGCCCCGGTCACACGATCTGGATGTACTCCCTGTCACTCTGTTAGTGACAGTTCTCAAAAAGAGATTCACACTGAGTCTTCCCTAACAGTGGGGCAGTGCGACGCTACTGAAAAAGATGTCAAACCCGTGGCCCCGTTACCATGCAGCAATCTCATTTCTACAGGGGCTGTGTCAGAGGAGGCAGACGGTCTTTCTCGTGGACACGGTGCCACCGAGTACTCTGTCCCAGACGATGGCAAACTGGCTGAAGGTGACCCTGCTGACCGTTCTGTTTTGGCAAGGGATTTGGGAAAAGCAGATACAGGTTGTGAGGCATCTCACAGGGCTGGTCATGCTGAGGAGCCCTTACCAGACTATTCGCCCCTAACCACTGACACAGTGGAACTCGACAGCTGTGCAGCAGATGCCGCTGATGGTAGTGCTCCAGACATAGTGAGCCCTTATGAAAACGTGTCTTCTGGACATTTCTTCATTGACTCTGAAAGTGAGGTAGGATCTGGTAGAAGTCTGCTGTCTAGGGAAACCTGTTCTATTGCAGAAGGGAAAGATCAGACTGGTGAAGTTTTACTTAGCAGAGACTTGGGCAGTGAATATTGCTCTTCAGAGGAAGTGTACATGGAAATAGAGCCCAAACCAGAGGATGGATTTCAGACAAAATCACAAGGGGCTCCAACCTCAGATTCAACAAAATCATCTGAATCTGCCCTTGAGGATATAAGAGATGAAACACAGAAATTGATGGGTCAGGTTGTCATTACTAGAACCGATGTGGATTCTGACATGTGGAGTGAAATACGTGAAGACGATGAAGCTTTTGAAGCTCGGGTGAAAGAAGAGGAACAGAAGATATTTGGGTTGATGGTAGACAGGCGCTCTCAAGGCACAACCCCTGATACGACACCAGCCAGGACACCCACCGAAGAAGGGACACCACTCAGCGAACAAAATCCTTTTCTTTTTCAGGAAGGCAAGTTGTTTGAAATGACTAGAAGTGGAGCCATTGACATGACCAAAAGGAACTACCCAGATGAAAGCTTCCACTTCTTCCAGGTGGGGCAGGAGCCTCAGGAAGAAGTTCCTTTATGTGAAGAAGAGAAAGAAGCAGCAGAGGCGGAATCTTCAAAGCTGAAGAGCTCACCAGACCCATCTGCACCTTCAGAGTTGGAGGAGTCAGATATACAAGAACAAGATGCATTGACATATTCACCCCCATCACCCGAGTCTAGTGATAGATCTGAAGAAACGATGGGTGAAGGTGCCAGCTCAGGCACTGTTAAAGCAGATCTTAAATCCAGAATTCCAATTAAAATGGGTATTTCAGCTTCTTCAAAATCACCAAAGAAAGAAACCGCTGCCTCTGAAGCTGAGCCCCTCTCCAGAATGGAGACCGACATGGTCGATAGCAGTCAGGTGCCTTGCCCCATCTCTCCTGAGCAGTGTGTGGTAGAAGATGAATTAGATTTTTCCAAAGTCACTAGATTGGTTAGTTCTGAACAGGGTGAGGAGTCCCCAGACTCTTCCCCAGAGGAACAGAGATCTGTGATTGAAATCCCCACTGCTCTGATGGAGAGTGTGCCTTCTTGTGAAAGCAAATCCAAAATCCCTGTAAGAACAGCTGCTGCCGCATCGCAATCCTCACAACAATCAGAAAACGAGAGCCTTTCCCCGGACGACTTCCTGGACAGTTCACAGTGTGAAGGAAAAGATGACCAAGTGAAACCAAAGTCTAAAATTCCTGTGAAAGCTGCTTTCCAAAAAGCTGAACCACAACACTCATACGTGGACACGTCCGTCCGCAAGCCAGAGTCACCCAAAGCGCTCGATGTGACGAGTGCAGTCCCTGTGAAACCAGACAGCCGCAGTAAATCGGAATCTGATGCCAGTAGTCCCGTGGACCCAAAGACCAAGCGTTCCATCAAAGCTAGGAGTTATGCTGAGGCAGAGGCAGAGGCCAGGGAGAGGGAGAGCGAGATGAAGTTTGAGCTAGACTCAGATGAGGCAACAACACCGAGATCGAAGGTATTTTCTTCACGGTTGCCAGTTAAAAGCAAAAATGCTACAGGCTCCCGCGGTGGTTTTAGTCCCACAAAAGAAAGTAAGGACCATTTTTTTGATCTTTACAAAAACTCCATAGAGTTTTTTGAAGAAATTAGTGATGAAGCTTCTAAATTAGTGGAAAGACTCACGCAGTCAGAGAGAGAACAAGAATTAGTTTCAGATGATGAAAGCAGTAGCGCCCTAGAAGTTTCAGTTATTGAAAATGTGCCATCCAGTGAGACTCAGCAGTCAGTTCCTGAAGACATCTTTGACATCAGACCCATTTGGGATGAGTCTGTAGAGACTCAGATTGAACGTATCCCTGACGAAAATGTCCATGACCGTGCTGAAGGTATTTGCCAACGACTGGGATTCCCTGTGCGACGCATGTCATGAATTAAACTCTTTTGTTTTTTGTTTTCTTTGGTGTGTGCGTGCGTGTGTGTTTGTGCACAGGTGTAATGCGTGTGGCATTTTCTTTTCAGCTTTTGGTGGTTAGTTGTGGTTTTTTTTTTCCTTTGTGAACTGTGTTTGGGTTTTTTTGTTTTGTGTCTGTGTTCTTGTCTGTGAAACGATCTCAAGATTGCAAACCATAAATGCTTATGGGAAGTGTTACCTTAATAAGCAAAAACACTTCTAGAAATATGTATGGTTTTGTCATTAAACTGATTGCTTAGGTCATGCACGTTTTGGCTTTTGACTTTCCCTGGCTTATTACTAGCTATTAACTTCTACTAATAATAAAACACTTGGGCGTCAACTGAAAGCGAGACAGGCAAATTTATAGACTTTTGAGTTGGTACTCAAAGAGACCTGCAGGAGTTTTAAAGAATGAAGCTTTTTATGTTCCTTTTTTTTGACAGTCTATGTCTGAAGAAAACTCTGAGTCACCAGTAACTTTAGTACACATTTTCTGGTGCTTGGTTTTCCTCTTGCCTACTTGTGTGTTAGTACTGAGTAGCCCTAATGGAAATCAGGAGCCGGAATGACACGTGCATATCACGAACCCTAAGCAATTTCCTGATTCAGAGGTGTCGCAATCCACGTGTGAATTCAGGGAAAATCAAAACTCAAATTCCACCATCCTCAAATTAACTCTGGGGATGGGAGGAGCTGTCAGTCCCACCATTAGCGAAGTGAATGAGGACTGACGAATGACCACCTGATTTTTCCTTGCCTCTGTTGTCGATATTTTGTCTCACTCCCCATCCAAAAGTTCAAGGACACTGAAATTAAAAGTATCTCAAGTACGGACCATAATCTGAAGTGCTGTATGGACTGTTTGAACAAAACTTGCCCTACAACAGTAGGAACATGATCAGAAGCACTGGTCCTGATGAATTCTTCAACCCTGGCATTTACTAAGGAGGCATGGAAAACTATGGCTTTTAGTCAAAGTCTTTAACAGAACTTTAGAATGAAGTTTTAGAGTCAAATGCCTGGCCAAAGTAGACATAGTAGGTGCTTCAGTCCTAGATTACGTTTTCACATGAATGCCTGATTTTCAGACAGAAAAACTGCATAGTCCTGTGCTTTTTGAAAAACCAAGCTTTTTGGTTTCATTTTGAACCTAGGGATTTACAGGCCTCACTTGAGTTATGCAGCCTGTCCACGTTTAGACATGGTTAGTTAGGAAAAAAACCAGCGCTTTCCCTTCTTGGGCTCTCTCTCCTACGGAAATGGGTTTTGGCTTGCAAAAGGCAACTTGTAGCTCTCTTTGGCCTTTAGATCAACAGGATGATCAGGAAAGGACAGAGGAAAGACTGGCCCACATTGCAGATCATCTTGGATTCAGCTGGACAGGTAAAGTGCACATTGTCTGCTCCAGAGAGAAAGGACGGGAATGGTCCACACTCCTTTCATGTTTATTTTGGATGATTTTCTGATTATTTAAAAATGTTTTATAAAATATTTCAGAAGCTTATCGTCTTAGGTACTGAGAGTCCTAAATGGGTTGACAAGGAACCTGTTCTAAACAATAACTTAAATACTGTGGATTTAATAGACCTGAGGCAGCGAACAGTAATGGTGACAAGTGAAAGTAACATGGAATGAGAGCAAATGATTCCTCAGGTTTTGGGGTTACACTGTAATTCACAGACATTTATTTTTCTTTGAATGAAATTAGACCAGAGGAGTAGTAGTAGTAGTAGCAGGCCTCTTTACAGAGGTGGATTTCTTTTTCAGAGCTAGCAAGAGAACTGGACTTCACAGAGGAGCAAATTCACCAGATCCGAATTGAAAATCCCAATTCGCTTCAAGACCAGAGCCACGCACTCCTCAAATACTGGCTTGAAAGGGATGGGAAACATGCAACAGGTTTGTCTCCAGTTATTGTGTGTACTGTCTCCAGTCTGCTAGCTGAGATGACGAGTGTGTCTTGTAATCACAAAGAAAATTTGGGGAAAATTCAGGCTACAGAAAGAATGACCATGGATTGCACTCAGTGTTGTTTCTAGTCTTTTCTGTATAACACAGCAACTCAACAAATTTGTTAAAAGGAAAAAAACCAGAATGCTAGTTTTTATGGGCAGCCAGTTGGTTCTTTTTAGATTTTACATCGCACTGCTTCTAAACGTATCCATAATTTATATATGATATTGGTCAGTGTCCTCTATGTGCCCTTCCTATGGAGAAGGGAGGGAGCATGCTTGATTGTTAACTGAGCTGCACGGTGCTGTTCCCATGGCACAGATACCAATCTGACCCAATGTCTCACCAAAATCAACCGCATGGACATCGTTCACCTGATGGAGACCAGCGGCATTGAGCCCGTGCAGGGCCACGGCACGCGCACCTACGCCGACACGGAGCAGTCCTTGGCATTGGACCACAGTGAAGGTAAGTGGCTCCTGACCCAAACTGCCTGGGGTGCCTCTCTAAGCATCACTGTGCTCCAGAGTGCTGGCCCAGACTCTGTCATCTGACATCTGTCAGCTCTCATGACAGAGCACAGGAATCTTGAAAGCACAGTGTGGACAGATGCAAGCACAGCATCACAAGAGTCACATTTCACCAGGTAGAAGATTTGTGCTTTAGCTGATTCTTCAGAGGCAAACACTGTGGTCAGCAGTATGTCCAGTTTACCTTGAGGTCTGGGGTTTTTTTGCTTATACAAGTGCTTTCATGAAAGTTCAGAAAGTTGTATTAGAATTTGACCACAATATTAAAAAGGAAAACTACTCCAAGAAAACCCCTTTGGCTCTGCATATCCAGGATATTGTAATTTCATTAGGATGCTACTGCATTTTTTAAGTTTGAAAGTTTAGTGGATTAGATCCAGTGGTTGCAAACTGAAGAAACATCTCCAAATTATTTGGCATAAAATCCTCTTTTCCAGAAATGATACTTTTGTGTTCCTAACTCAATATTGAAGTATATTAGAAAGCTGAAAAGGTCCTAGTCTTGCAGAGAATGTAGGAATAGAAGGTTTGTTGCAACTTGTGTTCTCATATCATAGGCACATAGTTTCAGAATGTTAACCTTTTTGTCCAGCTCAAATTCAGTACAAACTTTTCTGTTTCCCCTCAGTTTATTCCTCAGAGTTCACTGGGTTTCCAGTGACTATGGTTCATCAATGAGCTACTTCTTGCACCTAGCCCTCTATGAAGTGTTTTTGTCTTTTTTCGTATGGGTAATTTTCCCAGAAGCAGATAAATAATGGATGTGGGGGGCACAAGTCACTAAAATCTATCCTAATCAGCTGGGAAAAAATCTGTTGTGTATCTTCTTCTATACTTCAAGGGTTTCAAGCCGTAATTCCTTGAGGTAAATTTCTGGATAAATGTTATTTTACCTGTTACTGTCCAAATCTTGCCATAGTAGTGGCAATCCAACATTCCTTGGCCTACTCCTAGAGGTCAAGTGCCCTCCCACTCAAGGCGTTCAAGAACTTCAAGTCACACGTTGTGCCTGGGGATTTTCAATGCACACAGAGCATGGGAAGGGCTTGTGCATCCTGGTCAGACTCATAGCTGTATTTCTCATCTCTCTGTCTTTGCCAGGGTTTTCAGCCCTGCAGGAGGAAGTGTACAGCTCGAGGCACAAGCAAGAGCAGCAGAGGATATCCAAGGACGGCGAGCCAACCGAGCACCCCCCTCTGGTCTCCGAGGAAGACGTGTCTGTCAGTTATTCCCCGTTCCAGGACAGCACTCCCAGGAGCGAGGCAGAAGTGTCCATGGCTGAGCTTCTGAGGCAAGCTCACAAGGAACAAGTAGAAGCTGAATTCTCAGGGAAACCTCAAGATGTGCCAGGAAAACCATCTGCTTCACAACAGGAATATTTGTAAGTGCCAAAAGACCAGGATGAAGCCACAGGGAACAGGTTCTCTTTTCTCTGTGTAGTAAGGGGATTTTACAGTTGCCTTTGAAACCTATGAACACACTAGAATTTTCCTCTAATTGTGGTTTTCACTTTTTAATCTGTGCGGAGGAAGCCTTAAGGCTGAGGAGAGAGAGTTGGTTTGTCACTGTGAACACAAAGCAATAACTGTGTCTACTACATAGGAAAGAAAAGAGGGTTAATAGAGAAGTGGAGGGGGTTTTATGCATATTTTTCATGTTTTGGATGACAAGTGGTGACATCTTAATGAAAGAAATCCTAAAGGACCCTTTCTTCATATTCAGAATGGCTTTTTCAATGGAGGCAAATTTTTTTCAATTACTTACGAAATGCATAACTACCTCTTAAGAACTGAGTTTTTAAAAGTGCATTTCAGATGGCCAAAGGAACAGAAATGGGGTTTTACAGAGGCAAGACACAAGTAATAAAACATAATAGAATACACATTTAGAAGACCTGTGCAGCAAAAATTTGAATTCTGAGGTGGGGCTGTCATTGGGGTTGGTGTCTTTTGAAAAGGAATTTGAAATAGTTCATGTGTGTTTCTCCACAGCTTCCCTGATTATGTGCCTGTGCTGAGACCTCTCTGCAGGGTAGAGAGTCAGGTATTAATAAGCCAGCAAAATATCAAGAATCCCTATCCCAAGGAAGGGATTTTCCTGGAGGTAATTAGCTTTGATGTGGAGAGGTGGCTCCCAGCAGTCAAAGGGCAGCTGGGTCCAGCAAATGGACTTAGGGAGATTCTTTTGTTCAGGGTATTCCAGAAAAGAGTGTGGAAGACAGAAAATACCATCTAGGAAAGCTTCTGTTGCAGTGTTAAGCAAAAATACCAATGCTCCCTAGGGATTTGCATCAGGAAATGAATGTCTTCGAGGAACAGAGAATGCTTGTGAGACAATAGTGCCAACACTACACGAGAGTAACGACGACAGGAGAATATTGCTACACTGAAAGTTGAATTTGAACTAGGTGGAAAATCTGGCTAGATTTAAATAGCTTGTAAGGAATATGCTCCAAGATGATTTATACAACAATATTGAATGTACAGATGTTTGATGCAGGTGTATTTCCTTTATGTATGAGTTACACAGTAACATATATAAAGTTAGTTTAAGTAGGTTTAACAAACTTGGGGCAGTGATTAAAAATAGCGGGGCTAACCATGAAAATACCATTACAAACAAAACCTGAACCTCTACTAAATTTCTATTTGCTAAAGCTCCAGAATTCTGCATGAATGTTGGTTTTTCCACTTTGCAGCTGCACAGCTTGTGCTCAGTGTTGTAGGTGCCTCACATCCTTCTATAATGATCCAGGCTCTCCCACTAAAAAAATAAATGGTAATATGTAGAGATGTGAGGGCACAAGTGACAGCAAAGGTTCCTGAAATACTTTACAAAGACCAAGTTTTGCAGAATTGCATGGAAGGCTTGGATATCCATTTGGAGATTTGCTTGGGAAGATGGGTGGGATTCCCAGCCAGAATACTTTGTAGTTCCTGTCAAGGAGGATCAGTTATTTCTAGACTTTGCTGGACAACAGACAACACAAAAATATGAAGTCAGTGCCTAATGTTCTATTGCTGGAAATTGGGAAGCACTGCATGGTGGTAACTCGCTTGGACCTGTAATTCACAGTGTCACGACTCCGGGAACGGAGCAGTCGGTGGGAGCTGGAAAATCAGCGCACTCGAGCACGGCAAAGGGAGAGTCACAGAGAGCACCCCCACAGCCTCCATCCTCTGCACAGAGAGGGGACTCCCCCATCATCCAGGAGCCTGAGGAGCCCCAGCCCCACCGGGAAAGCCTCTCTCCAAGGAGATCTAGTCTCGTGATAGTGGAGTCCACTGAGGAGCAGACGGAGAACTCTGCAAGGGGCTGTGAAGAGGAATCTTTAGAAAAGGTAAATGAACAACTTTTCCTCAATGCACTTGACACAATAAACCAATTTTTATGTCTCACTCATTTCTTAAGATAAGAATAATTGTGATGAATTTGCATCTGGCACTGAGTTTTTTCTCCTTCCCTCTGTGGTTAAAAGGGTCAAGTAACGGTTTTCCTCCTGAGGTTTTCAAAATTGAAGCAAACCCCAGATCTCAAAGTCTAGACTGGTAATTCTGGTTCAAACCCCAGATCTCAAAGTCTAGACTGGTAATTCTGGTTCTGCTCTACTCTTCTTTGTCCTTCGGTCTGTGACAGTTATATCTGTGCCTGAGAGAGAGAGAGTATCAGTAACAGAGGCAGAAACAAACCAAACCAGATGTAATGTGGACCAAGTAATAAAAGAAAAGGTCAAAGAAAGGCAAGGCTAGCCCAGAGCAGCATGAGAAATGGTGGGAAAGGTCTGTAAAGTCAGTGAGACAGAAAAGAGACAGCAGCAGTGCATTGCAGAGTACTAAGGATGTACTGGATGAATGGTGTTCATGTAGCATGCAGGCAGTAAAGAGATCTAGAGACAGGAGAGTGAAGAGGATACCAAAAACTGTACAAGGTTAGGTCTTGGATTGTGTGAGGTGAAGGGACTTCATTGCAGCGTTCAGAGAAGTGAAGACATCCACCAGGAAGGAAAGACAGCAACTGTGTGTCTTTTAGTGAAGAATTAAAGGTTTCTGGCAGATGAAGGTTTCAGAATAAACAGCTTGCTTTGCCCATTCTAAGTGGAAGAAAAGGAGAAGGCATCCTTGGGCAGGAAATTATCTTTGTAAGTCAAGTTAGAGCAGAGAAGGCTCTGCTGTACCGAGGAAGAAATTGTTTCACCTTTGTGTTCCTTAGAAACAAGCCGTTCTCTCTTTGCTACTATGTGGCCAAAGGTATCACCTCTAGAATGAAGGGTTTCAGAGCTTTGCCTCTGGGATCTCAAGGAAAGGTGGAATTTAAAGTGTGTCAGATGACTGAAAGAATATCTACAGCAGGGCTCAGTACAAGGGCTGCTGGAGGACAGGCTGCCCTCGAAATAATGCACTGCTTTTTCCCTCCAGTTCTTTTACTGAAGTGAAACAAGAGCAGCTGGAACCACCAAAAATACCCCCCCACTCCCCCTTATTTATTTTCCCCTTCATGTTTTTATACCAGAGCTATTTCCCAACTGATTCTTTTCAGCCTCTCTTTGCCTTCTGACATGTTTAAATTTGTAATTCTTCCTTATGCAAGATAGACAAGTTCAGCTCTTGTTACTATTTTTTCCTGATCTTTCTGAGGCTACTGCTACACTGTTCTCTAGTTAAAACTGTTCAGTCCTACTGTCTGTACCCTGTGCTCTGTACTTCCCCCTGAAGTGGAGGATTAAAAGCCTTTTGTATATTTTTCTGTGTAATTGACCCAGAAAGCAAATGTAGAAATTTGCAGAGCTGGTGTAGGAAGACAGAAGCTGTAGCTACTGCTAGTACCACAAACAGAGTCCTGCTTCCGTGCTTCCCCTAGGAGTTAGCAGAGGAGTTAGGTGGGCTGGAGCTCAGCTCGGACGAGGATGAGATGGTCACCACCAGGGTCATTCGGCGCCGGGTGATCATTCAGGTACCGAGTGTTGAACGACTGCATGAGCCTGTGCTGCCTTAGGCCCTGAGTTGGTGTTGCTCCTCAAGCTGGGATGCTCCCAAAGAATGCATCTCCCTTGGATAAGCCGTTGCAATACCTTAGGATTACAGTAACACTGCTAACCCCACTCTAAATTCCACAGATGCCTCGGTAGGAGGAAGATGAAAGCTTGTCAGCCCCATACACAACAAGGTCAACTAACATATCTTTGCCTGTGTGCTGTGGCATCTCTTTTCTTTGCATGCCTTTCTAAGGATTTATTTGCAGAATGGTTTTTTCCCTAACATTGCTGATTTTTTTTTCCCATTCTGTAACCAATTAACTGCTTTTTAAATGGCTTATTTCAAGACCCACATGAAAGCCTCGCTTCACAACACTTTGTTCTTTGTCGTACAGGCTGATAGTATGCCTGAAATGCCACCAGAAACAGTCACAGAAGAGCAGTACACAGATGAACATGGCCACACAGTGGTAAAGAAGGTATTGTCAGTTCTGCCCCTTGCTACCTTCCTCCTCTCCTGTAAAAGGAAGGAAAAATCATCCACAGAAACACCAGACTTCCTGCTACGAAGGGGCATGATTTGAAGAGTAGAAGCAATGAGCATTTCAGCTCATGAGAGATACCAAAGTTTGAACAATAATTTAGATTCTCAAAATCATTTTGTGTTACAGTGTATAACCTAACAGGATGTAGTTTGTTAACTTTCCTTTAAAGCCAAGGAAAATTCTGCATGGATCCACACATTTTAGAAGAAAGTTGTTGGGTTTTTTTAAACCCCACCAGAAAACCCACCCCACCACAATCTTATCTGTTTATTTGCTTGTCCTAATGAAAGTAATGGAAGGCTGGGTCTGTAAGAGTCAGAAAAGTCCAGAGTCTAGATCTTCAAAATTGGATCATGCTCAGAAAAGCAAATTCTGCACAGCATGGCAGTGAAAGGGGAACTTCTGTGCTCCTTTCTTTATCTGACAACTCGGTGCTCAGTGATTTGGCTCAGGACTCGGCTGAGCTGGGCCAGTGGCAAACCACTTGTTCTGTCTTTGGAGAAGACAGCACCCTCAGCTGGATAGGCTGGCTCTGGAACCTCTTTGAATTCCTGGTGGAGTAAATCACCCCAGCCAAAGATTCCTTGGTCTTGTTGCACAGGGGTGAATGTGATAGTTGATAGTTCTTATGGATAGGTCTGTGCCTTGAACCGTGCCACGCAAAGGGTTGGGTCATCCACAGAAGGATGCACAACCCTCTTCCTGAGCAATTGCACTTCTTGAACCCTGTAATTCCCTTCCTGCTTTGCCCAGCCAGAGCCTCGAGAGCTTTAGCACCAGATGAGTCTCTTGGGTAGGTGTTGAGGAATAGAACAAGGAACCATCTACGCACGTTCCTTCATGTAGGACAAAATGCCCTTTGAGTAGCAAATACTAGATAGAGAACAAAGAGGAATATTTTACTGCTGCTTCTTTGGGGACTAAACTCCATTCCTTCAGGTGACTCGGAAGATCATCCGGCGATACGTTGCTCCAGATGGCGCGGAAAAAGAGGAAGTGCTAATGCAGGGAACACCGCAAGCCCCCGTTACTGTGGAAGAGGGAGATGGTTATTCCAAAGTGGTGAAGCGGGTTGTGCTGAAGAGTGACAGTGAGCACTCAGAGGTAGGGTGTGCTTTGCTTGCCGTGGCACAGAGCAGCAGCACCCCAGCAGGGCTCTTAGTCACTGCAGCTTAGCGTGCTCATTCTGCCACTCGGCCCTAGAACCCCACAGTTATAGTAACTTTATACTTTGCTGGTCTGTTCTTGCTTTGAAGGGGCTAAAAGCATCTATGACTTAAACAAAAACTGTTTCAGAGCCTGGTGATTAAAAATAAAAACCACTTGAAAAGGTAAGTGCCTTCCTGTGCCACACTTCACTGTCTGGCCCTACAGGCATTTGGATCAGCACAGCTGAGCCGTGATGGAGGGCCTGAAGCTGGCAATGGGGTGTGCTTTCAGCAGTGCTGGGCCAAAAGCAAGGTGTAGCAAGCAGCTATTGGGATTGTGAAAAACATCACTGATGCTTTTGCTTGCCAGAGTTACGTCAGAATTAATTCTTTAGGAGTAAAGTAATAAGAAAAAAGAGTCTTAATTTTTTCCTTTTTTCCCCCCTTTTTAAATTTTTCCTTTTTTCTATTTTCCTTTTTTGTTTCATTGTTTTCCTTTTTTGTTTTTTCCTCTTTTTCTTTTTTCCTTTTTTTTGTTTTTCTTTTTCCTTTTTTCTATTTTCTTCTTTTCCTTTTTTCCTCTTTCTTTTTTCCTTTTTTCATCTTTCATACTTTTCCTTCTTTTTTCTCTTTTCTCCTTTTAACTTTTTTCTTTCTTTTTCTCCTTTATCCCTGTTTTCTCCTTCTTTTTCCCCCCTTTTTTGCTTTTGCTTCTTGCCCACCTTTTTTGGTTTTTTCTTTTTCNTGAAGAGGTAAAAACCACTTTTATTGTGACATTTACAGCATTACAGCAAGTGTTGCCACAGGGACCAAGTCTGTTCTCCTGAAAGGTTTTGTTGGTGGCCCAGCAGACTCAGCTGGCGAGTCCTCTGTTGTTATACTCAGCCATGTGACAAAAAGATGCATCTATAAAGAAAGGATAGTGAAAGCTGACACTGCAGAACTAGGTAAGGAACTTGCTAAGACCAAAGGGAAACATCATGGAGGCTTCACGTGAAGTTCTTAGAGTGCAGTTAAAGTTCATTCATCTGTTACCACTCACGGAGGTAATTGTAGAAATGGCTGCAGTAAAGCCCCCACCCTGGGTAAATGGATGTGTTCCTTCCCTGAATTCAGTCTCTTCTCCCCTTGATTAGCATGTCTTAGAGGTTGAAAAAGCCCCCTAAAATAGACACAAGCTGTGCAGCAGTAGGTGGCGTGGGTATAGGATTTGTGACCAGGAATCTGGACCAGCAGCCTGGTCCCTCCCTTTCTCACAGAGGCCAAACAAGGGGCCAGAACTGTCTGGTAAAGGTTCAAAGAGATGGCTTGGGAAGGAACACTTAGCTCCCAGCTCCCACCTCAATAAATCCAGAAGTCTGGAGCCACTGCTGCAACATGCTTTGGTACAATCATGACTGAAATGAAACTGCCCCATAGGAGAAACTTTAAGTGATGTGTCTGCAGAAGGGGGGATGCTTTAAGGGATGCAGTTGCTTCTTTCAGGTGCCTGTTCAGCACTGCAGTGTGAATATGAAGGACAAAGGTAGGAAGAGCTCCAGGTGTTGTGGGTGTGTTGTGATTTGAAGTTTATGTTTTCATTGGAGGCTTTGAGCTACACAGGTCACCCCATGACAGTGCAAGTCCCTGCTTTGGTAGAGAAAGAAATCAAGAAAGACGATGGATCCGTAATTAAAAGGTTTGGCTCAGCAAGCTGATGAAGTGTTATGAATTAACAGTGTCACAGGAGTGGATTGCAGTGAGTGCCTGCAGTGGTACTAAAGCAATGACTAACCTGGCAACAGTGATGGTGTAAAGAACACTGAAGTAAAACACTCACACAACATTGGTACAGGAGTTCATACAAAGGCTGGTCTTTATTCCAGGCCTCCAGGGTCAGATATGGGAAAATGCCCATCTGCACATGGGGTGAATAGAGTTTCACACTTTAGCAAAGAAGCAGAGTTCTGATGGAATGGAGAATGAAGGAATGATGGAGAATGAAGGAATGATGGAGAATGAGATTGAGAATTAATGGATGGATGCCTGGAATGAACAGATGATGAATAAATGGATGGATGATGGAGAATGGATAATGAACAAAGGGATGGATGGGATGAATGAATGATAGAGGATGGATGAGGAATGACTGGATGATGGAGAATGAAGGCCTGGATGAATGAATGGATGCTGGAGAAAGGAATGAATGATGGAGAATGAATGAGCAGATAGAATGACTGAAGGCATAAATGAATGACAGGATGATGGAGAGGGAAGGAAGGGCTAAATGAAGGGACAGTGACTGAATGATAGGGGAATTCTTCCTCCTCCTCCTCTGTTTGTGGACAGACATCTACCACACCTCTGAACATTCTTCCCAGAGCCTGGTAGACGTCCTCCACGCCCACTCTTCATACATTCATTTTTCAGTCTCCAATCATCATCCATTCTCCACACATTCACCCTCCAATCATCCTTCACTCTGTTCTAGAAATAAGACATAGGGTGGTAACAAGGTAACAAATCCATCTTTATATACGGATCCTCTGGTGGAAAACACTGAGGAAGCACACTTTGCATGATGCATGTAAAATCTTTTATTGGTTTTGCAGGTTAGCATCTCTGAGAAGAGCTCCAGTTAAAAGCACACCCAGTGAAGTAATGCCCCCATCTCTAGCACCTTCTAAATCCAGCCCCCTAAGATGAGAACTCAGCCCTGTTGATAAAAATGTGTCTCTAAGTGCTGAGTTCAACCTTGGTTTCTAAGGAATACCAAGATAGCATAGGGGTTCTGGAATTGGTTTTGTCTTTCTGCCTAGGAAAATACTGAAACTAAGTTACAGTTTTATAATAATATAATAATAATGTCTACATTATTATAATATAATATAATATAATATAATATAATATAATATAATATAATAATAGGCTACAAATACGTGTGTAAAGAATACAGAGAATGTATAAAAGAAAAAGGGTAAAAATCCACTGCACTCTAAGGAGTTGATGATTGCATAATACTTACATGTTGCTGTGCCTTTTCTCCAGCATGTATAACTCAGCCTTGGAAAATGCTGAAAACCACAATTCTCTCAGAACTCCAGAACTGTGGCCTTTCTAAGTCAGGTCTCTCCTTTTTTTGGTTCCAGGACAATACTAAGTAAAGCCAGCACACAGAAGAGGACCGTGATGAAGGACCGCTATGGAAAACACGTTCACATAGAAGAGCTGGAAGACACCCCAGATGCGCTGCCCAGGGATGACCTCCAGCATGACCTCCAGCAGCTTCTTAGGCACTTCTGCCAAGAGGACTGGGCACAGGAGGCCAAGTGAGAAGCTGCCGCCCCTGCACAGCGCCGCGTGACCCCTCCCGTACGCAGCCGTCACCGTCCCCGGGTAGCAGAGCCGTCACTGCCGCTCCTACCTGTGCAGCTGCAGTGAATTCATTTCTCCCCCTCCCAAGTTTCATTTTGTGCTGTTATGATTTTTCACCCTGTAAGCTAATTTGTGACCAAAGATAGCATCCTTCAGGCAGGATGGTTTATCCGCCACGCTGGCACCCAGTCAGCGTCGCCACTTGTCCCCATCCCTTCGCTCTGGCGCTCGCTTACCGACACGGCCCTTGCCAAGCAGCCTTCATCGACAGGCCTCTTCCACTGACTGTGTACATGCACCATACAAAGGAGTTGACGTGTAAACTGTAAATAGCAGAGTATTTGAACTCACGAGACCGCAGAACACTCGCTGCCCGTTGGCGTCGGGGGTTACGAGGCGCGGTGACGGAACGGTGCCCGGCACCAGCTGGACTGCAAACGCTGACTGACCCAGGAGGAAGCGCTGCAGAGCTACCGAGTACCAACACCTCCCCTTTAGAGATCCGGTCTAGGCAAAGGCTGCGAGAGTCAGGCAAAAGGCAGCTGCTCACATGATCCAGCTGACTGTGGCCATTAATAGTGCAGACACCTTCAGAGAGCCACTGAAACACTTCCAAAAGAAAAAGAAAGATTAATTTCCCCACTAGATATCCAAGTTGCTAGCAGCCCTACCTGCGGCACGTTCGCGTATGGTATTAAAGCCTATAGATCTGGACCCGTGGCGGGGTGTGTTAAACAATCCCAACTCCGGTAGTTTCCTGTTTCCATCACTGCTTAGCCGACCTCACCAACTGACTGGGGGTGCTTCCTGCTGGCCACTGCACTGTAGATACCTACGGGACAAAGACTTACCCACTATACAAGGAGAATAATTAATTCACCGTGTTTTATCGAGATTGCCTCTTAGCCGATACACGCATGCGGCATTCGAAGGTCAAAACCAAACCCTCCTAAAACCATGTCAGCTTCTTGGCCCTCTTAGCACTGAGCGAGCAGTTTTTATCTTCTGATCAAGAGTTTTTTAAAGAACAAGTGCTCACAATCCTCGGCAGCCGGTTTCTGTTCATATTTTGTTATGTAACTATATATTATATATATATATTTCTAAACCGACCCTCTGAAAACCACATTAGCATGTCTGCACTTTTATTTTCCAAAAGGGGAATGTAGGGATCTGACATTTTTGGGTGTTCTATACCTTAATATTTAATGGAGGGAGCTCTGTAGGGTTTTAGCATAACACACATACACACACACCCCCCAACTTAATGCTTTTAAACAGCTATTTAATTTTTTAAATAGTAGACTCAGCAGAATAAAACCAACCCTCTCCTCTAGGAGCAATCCTTTGTCCAAGCTTATCTGGCCTCCTACAATTATAGCGTTCTTTGGGTTATTTTTTTTAACGACTCACTCAGTGCTCAGAACAAGGGCACTTCCTCATTAAGGTAACGATGCCAAAAGCATGGAAACATCTCTGGAGTTCTGGCTTCCTGTGGGCAGAACCACCTGAGGTGCCATGCTGACACTTTTTGGGCAGGCAAGAAAGGAAACGAAAAGAAAAAAGTGTTTTGGCAGCCAAACCGAATGAGACCCGTGATGAAACCTCTCACAGCACATCATGGCTTCCTGACTGTCCGAGACAGCACGGGAGGGTCTTCAAGGATGGGGCTCTCAAGAAATGCATTTCTGTTGTGTTATTTGCGGTGCAGATGATGTTCTGTGTAACAGCATAATGGTTATTCACCTCTTATTTTGATTTTTTGCTGTGTTATCAGAGAACTTGAATACTGTGAGAAGAAGTGAATTTTAAGTTGACGAATCAGCATCTTGTTCCCATGGTGATAACACTAATTGAATATATCTATGAGGGCATGTATTAGTTAAAAATTAAAAAGATACAACACTAACAATACATAGCTGCAATGTGTACAATGGCTGATTTAACTAAATAAAAATGTACAAGTGTTAAATGTAGCAACGGTGGCTCGCTCGCTTTTACTGCTGGCGCGGTGGGACAAGGGTTGGTGCCCACATGGGGTGCTCAGCTGCACTATCACAGTCCCAGTTCCTCTGTGCCTGGCTCACTTGCTCAGCACAGACACAGCAAAGCCTTGTCAAGCTACTCTTTACTCTCTTCCTCCTCCTTTTCCAATGACAGATAACTGTATACACACAAATCTGACACCCGAACAAATCCAACTCAAACTGGCACACAGCAAGCCAACAACCCCACCTCAAAAGAAACAGCATACAATTGTCATGCTGACCTGAGGACAAAGTGGGAAAACCAGCTGGGGATAACTAATGGGGAATCACAGGGACACATGTGCCTGTGTGAGCCTCGCTGCCTGTGCTGGAGAGCACAGCAGTGTCAGGAAATGGGAGACATGACAGGTAAGTTAGGTCTGGTTTTTATATGTTTTTAAATCCCAACTTGATCAGCTTCACCCAACAATGTCAGTACTCCCAAACAGAAACACTGTTTTGCCGAGAGACACTGGCCACTTCTCCTTAAGACCGAAAGTAAACACCTTTCCTCTAGTCACATTCATTTTTTTTTTTTTTTTTTTTTTTTTTTTTAACAAACAAGTCATTAAATGCAGGGACTGACTCTACATTTGATATGCCCTCACAAGGAGCAGCAATAATTCAAGTACTAAGTTACTCTTACTTTCCACCTTGAGAAGCAAAAGGCTTTCTTTTTTTATTTCTGTCTACAACTTAGATGAACCAGAAACAGATAAGCTTTTTTCTACTCTGAACATAACACAGCTCAAACAACAACAGGTTTTATTAGCAGAGCCTGATCCATCCTGCCTCTCTTCCCAGCAAACCCTGGAAGATGCTGGTGGGGCTCTATGAGCAGCAGAGAGCTGTTCACTAAATTCAACCATCTCTGACAACCTTAGTGGTAGGGACACCACCATGGTGTCATGGATTCAGGACCGAATACAGTGAGCCAGAACTAACAGACAGATGGAATTCTCTGCTGACAGGTCATGCCATGGATATTCAGTGGATTGTGTAGCTATAAGCTGTATACTCCACACACTACAGCCTATAACTTCAGGCCTTTGATCCGGTACATTTCCCTAAGGAAATAAACCCAAATGGCTTCACCTGCACCTTAAAACTTTCACCAGATGCAAGGTCTGACTCTGCAATTGCTGCAAATGCGTGGCATGGGCAGGAGCATTTGAGAACAGTCCAAAGCTACAATGATTGTCAGATCTCAAAAATATCTGGTAAAGAGGTCACTGGCTGTGGTTCTTGTCAGTGCAGTGACAACGCCAGAAAGAGCAGCTGTGTCCTCGGCTTTTGGTGTGTTTTCCTGTCCCCTACACAGAGCTGGCTTGTCTTGCCAGGCCTAACCCTGTCCTCAGCTGGCCACAGGCACAGTCCTGCTCCACTTCCCCTGCCAGCTCTGGTTCCTGCCTCTGCCATCAGGAGAGGATTGTACATCTCGGAGCCTGTTGAGCATGGGCAGAGTTACTGGGGTCCCTGCAGGTAAAGGGAGCAAGGGGAGCTATGAGAAAACACATTTCTGATGTACGGGAAGGGTGTGAGGAGTAACCCTCCTTCAACTGCACACTGCAGGGCCGTGGAGACAACACTGAACCCACAACTGACTCCTTCAGCTGGTACAGTAACAGCCCAAACAAGGACATGCAGCCACACAGCCACCCCAGACAGGAAACCCAGCACAGACCCACGCCCATGTGTCCCATTGAGCCAACAGGACGCTTCCAGAGCATGGAATGTCTAGTGAGGGCACCCATTTACTTCCAAAACCAACTGACTCCCTTTTCTCTCCTGCTTTCTGGATCTGCTCCATCAAATCAACATCATTTTTGGTAAAATTAAATTGTGGTTTGTTGTTTGGGTTTTGTTTGTTTGTTTGTTTGGGGTTTTTTTAATAAATCCAACACCTCCTTTGTCTATTGACTAAATCAATACTGAGTGATCATCACGTGAGGCCCATCATGGCTGTTGCTGAGCTTAAGCCTGAAGCTGAGCTCACCTGTCACCTTCCTTCCCTATAATTAAATTACAAATAAATATAAAAGAGCAGATAAACACAAAGAAATATCTCAACCAAATTAATTAACTGTTGGTTCCTCTGCTTCTGTTGTTGCAGCAGCTGGCTGACCATCAGGAATATCTTTTCCCCTTTGTCCTATAATTTCAGATCTGTGTTGTTATGTCCGTAGGACTCTAGGGGAGCTAGCAGAATAACAGGATTAAAGTAAAAAAACAAATATAAAGTGCACGTGAAAGCCTGCAGAAGTGCTACAAATCTGTCTGAAACTCCTGCACTGTCCACAACACCCTCTCTCTTCATGAACCCCAAAAGGAAATATCAGAATTACATCATCAGTAAATTGGTGGGGTCTCCTAACACGCCCCTTCCCAGAGTGTGTGGAGATGCCTCCCCTTGAGTGGGATGTCCCCTCAAGGTTATTCCTCAAGGCTGAGAAATAAGATAGGCCCACAGCTGTTGGAATGCATGAGCAACACCCAGCTCTACTTGCTAATTGGTTTTGCTAGCTTTAAAATCCTTGTTTCAGTATTGCTTCAGAAACAGTGCACTATGCTAGCAGTATGGACATAACAACACAGACCTGAAATGGTAGGACAAAGGAGAAAAAAATATTCCTGATGGTCAGCCAGCTGCTGCAACAATAGAAACAGAGGAAACAACAGTTAATTAATTTGGTTGAGATATTTCTTAGTGTTTATTTGCTCTTTAAAATTTATTTTTAATTTAGGGAAGCAAGGTGACAGGTGAGCTCAGCTTTAGGCTTAAGCTCAGCAACAGCCATGATGGGACTCACATGATGATCACCCAGTATTGATTCTGTCAATACCCTCACTGCATACGAAATCATTTTGATTAAGGTCTTTTAGTCTATTTATTATCATAATAAATTATTTCCTGTTTCATATGTATAAATGTGGCTCACCATCCTTAATCTTGCAGGGTAAAGCTTCAATTACAGCTGTATAAGCCCTTGGACACAAACCATGGACAAAGCCTGGATGTGCCTGCACCCAGACTCTTCCCTAAGGAGAGGTTTAGAAAGCCTGGGAGCCTTTCTGCAGCTCTGGACCCTTCTCCACCAACCTCAGCCTGCAGCTCCCACTCTGCCCAGACAGCCTCCACTCCATGAATGCCAGAGGATGTCAGTGCTAACATTTGCTCCAACATTTACCTGAGTTCTGGAGAGGATGTGGGGAAAGCTACCTTGGAGACAGCCTGTTCTTTCCCAAGGTACACAGAAACAACTGCTGTATCTGCAGAACCCCAGTGACTTCAGCTGGGCAGCTGCTGGTAAGACAGAGGAATCTTTCCAGCTGTTCATCCCAGGAAAGGACACAGGCTGCACCCAGTCCTCCCTCCTCCATGCGATGCTGTCTTAGCTCAGAGTTGCACAATACCAGGCTGAAGGGAAAGACATCTAAAGAAATATGAATCCCACATTTAAAGGGCCATTCCTTGAAATATTACAAAGGGGTGAGCCAGTCCCAGCCTTTTTACTGTGCACCAACAGTCCAAGCTATTCAATGAAAAACCACCGGTGCTGATCAGCAGGACTGAGCTGATAATATTGAGTATTAATCTGAGTCATGACTAGCAGTAAGGACAAAATCCCCAATCCCTCCTCATCCACTCACCCCAAACACGCAGGGAATAATATAAGGAGGATCTGAAAGTACCTATTTCTATTACTATCTCCAGTGCTAAAATGCAGCTTAAAAGAGCTGGCTGAACTTCTGCGAGGTCAGAAATAACCTCCCAGCTTTCTCTGAGCAGAGCTGACCTCGCCTCCTATTGATTCCTACTGAACACCACTAGAGTGCAGCAAACCCTTAGTATTTCACAGAAAAAAAACCAGAATACAAGTGGTTTTTTTTTTGTTTTTGTTTTTTTTTTTTTTAGTCAAATACTATTGGCACAAAACTTCCCATTCCTTATTCCAAATTTTAGAATTTAAAGAACATTTTTAATTATTTACACTCAGAGTGCTTCCACGTTGCCAGCCTTCACCTGAATCTAAGGATTGGAGCTGCAAAACATGAGGACTCTGTGCTCTGATCTGTCTAGAACCACTGGCTGCAACCCTCTGGGGTTGGGGTGTTTGTGTAGCACATTGTTTCTTGGGGGTTTGGAGGGGTTTGTTTGTTTGGTTGGTTTTGGGGGGGTTTGTTTGGGTTTGGTTTTTTTTTTTTGTTTGGGTTTTCTGTTGGTTTTTTTGTTGATGTTGGTTTTTTTTTTGTTTTGTTTTTTCTCTAGTATTCTCTTCCTAGTCTGTAAAGATCCCCAAAAGTTTTCTCCTTTTTAAATTCATTCGTAGTCATACAATATGCTCTCTGGCCAGGGAAGAATGTTTAAAAGAAATAAAAAGAGGAAAAGGTGAACAGTTTCTGCCCTCCTATTTCTCCCTTAGCTGACTAAACCCAGAGGAGGTTGTAAAGGTAAGGCACAGGCTGGACCATCGTGGGGCTCAGAAAGTTTTATACCAAACCAAAACTGCTGCAGTTGTTCAGTGTTTCATCAACCACCCTGGGAAACAGGATTTAGAGATGCTGTATTGAAAGCACCATCTCTGAACTGAAAATTCTCATTGATTGTAAAGCTAAAATACATTCCAAAGACATTTTCTGTGGCTTTCTACAACAGTAACAGTGCTTATACACAGTTACATAAACTGAGAAATACAGAGAGACCACTCGCAGTTAAAGTCTGGGAGACCAGGTTACAATTCCACAGATTTGATACTTTCCCATTTGCAATACAAATTAACAGGCTAATTATCAGTGGAGACTAAGAACACAGATCTTCACTTCATTTTCCACAAAGCTATCTTTCATGGAAATAGATTGGTAAAAAACCCCAGGAAAATCGTGCATTACATAACAACATCCTTTCCTTTCCTGACACATATTCACTCAAACCCTTTTTCCTCACACACCTCTGCAGTCCATGATAATCACATCTTCAGTAAAATAACATCACTACCATTTTAATAGCATTTTTAGTTTCTTGGAGTCTGTTAGAACAAGATCAGAACAATTAACTAATCCATACATCTAAAAACCAGTACCATATTTTGTTCAGTTGGTATTTCAAGACTCTTATCAAACAAACCATTTGAAAATAAATCAGAAAAGGGAAGGGATACAACCCAGACCATCACTTTCCCCTCCCCTACTTCCTTCCCACACGTGAAAACCCCACAATTACAGCTTAACTTTCACTTCTAACAACTTTCCATCATTTTTTCTTGCAGTTTATGAATCATTGAACAATATCAGATTTTTTTTAGTTACGAGGCTGAAATTAGGTAAACATCATTCAAACCACAACATAATTTTGGTTACCTATCAGATGGAGGGAGAAACACAACTCTTACAGCACTTCAGTGGTGGAAACTGCAGCATGGTTCATCTGCTCCCTCCAGGAGGATTTTAACAGGCCACAGTCCAGCATTTCAACTTTATTGGCAAAGCAAATTATTTGTTCAAACAATAAAACCCACATAAGCACCTCTCAATCACAAGCACATCTGAAAAAAACGAGTTAAAAACTTCAATCAGAGCTCATTTGTGGTTGGATCTCTCCACAGTGGTGCCAGATGAGCAATGACTGACATGCCAGTAGAGAGATGTTTTAAGTGAACCTCACATAAAACATCACACTTTTGTAATGATTCCAACACAATTAAGTATTTCAGCATTTATCAACCCACTGTGAGAAAACTAAATTTAATGTAAATGTTATTTTCCATAAAGAGTAAGCCACTACTATTAGTCTGATAACAAAGAGAGATTTTCATACTTTTGTTTCCTTCCAGTGTGACCAGGATGAACAAGAACATGTGGAAATAATCAACAGCAACCAGAGCATTTACATTAATTCTTTAAGCTCTACAAACCCTCTAATCAGCATCTTTCAAGAACCACAAAAAACTCCAACAGCTCCATTGCTTTTATCGAGGTGTGGACAGTTTTGAACATACTAAAAACTCATCAACATTCAAGTGCTGGCAAATATCCAGTAAAATTCCTAGGAACACTAAAGCCCATTACCCTCTTAAACTGTATTTTCATTAAAAAGTAACGTTTGCAGCAGTACCTTTGTCACAAAAGGACACCTAACTCCAAGCCAGCGAAAACAAACCAGCACATTCAACTAAGCCTCTCTCACACTGTGACTTGTGCATACTTTAGAGTTCCCAAAATATGAAACACATCATTTAAACAAAGGCCCACGTGCCCCAATTGAATATCAGGAGCAGCTGTGTCTCAACACAGGTGGAAGCTCGCCTGGCAAACTGATACTCCATTTTCCAGGCATAAAACTCACTCTCAAAATTAAAGCCTCTTCCTCACAGCACAAGAAGCAAAACAAACCAGATTCACTGGCAGATCTTCTTCAGGTTCTTTTCTTTGCTGTATGAGACACAAGGCCCCAAGCCCCAAGCATGAAGGTCCAAGCCCCCCTCACATACAAGAGCCCCCAAACTCCCTCACACAGGGTTTGAGAGAACCCTCAAACCCCCTCACACATGATGGCCCCAACCTCCTCCCACAATGGGGATCCCCCCTCCCCAAATAAAACCATGAAAAACCACAACTTCAATCCAGGTTGTTACAACACAATAATAAACCCTGCCCAACAGGATCAGACCCTTGCTTTCCTACCAGGAGCTCAGATCAGCAGAACATGAACTCTTAAAATATCATCCATGGAGCTTCAGCAGCTTCTGGCAGCCTTTTCTCCCCACTGCCCTCCCCCAGTTTTGCTCTTTGCCATGCCATCCCCCCACATAATGTACAACAAGGCCACTGAGCCTGGGACTCACAGTTTGTAGACCAATCACAGGAAAATCTCCTCATTCCCACCAAGGCTCAGGAGCCCCAAATTGCACAGCAAATTCCTGGCAGTTTCCCCTCAGAGGAGTCCAGAGCAAACCCCACAGAATGGGTGACCATCTCCCTGCAGCCACCCTCAGGGAATGAGGCAGCTGTGCTCCCTCCTGGTGGGAAATGAGGAGCACCAGGCACCTTGCCCAACATTGCCATGGCCAGGTGAAGCCAATCCTCTAAACCAGGATCAGGGCTAAACCACCTTTAGAGAGCCAACCCAAACCCTTCCGTGATAACTCAGCTCCAGGGGTGGTTGTGTTGACTCTTTGGAATGGTAAAGGAGAATATTAAAAAAAAAGGAAAATCCACCAAGTGCATATACATGTGAGGTCACTGCAGCTGAGGAGCTACAAGAAAGCTGGAGAAGGGCTTTTGGCAGGGCCCTGTGGAGTGACAGGACAAGGAGAGTGGCTTCAAATGGACAGAGAGCAGATTTAGATTGGATATTAGGAAGAAATTGTTCCCTGTGAGGGTGGGGAGGCCCTGGCACAGGGTGCCCAGAGAAGCTGTGGCTGCCTCATCCCTGGAAGTGTCCAAGGCCAAGTTACACAAAGCTTGGAGCAACATGAAATAGTGGGAGGTGTCCCTGCATGTGGCAGAAGGGTTAGACTAGATGAACTCTAGGGTCCTTTCCAATCCAAAATTGACGGATGGTTCTTTATGAGTCATTTCTACCTGGTGCCTCACACATTTCCTCTGTGTTTTGCTTCCCAGAGCTTTGGGTCATTCACTCTGACATTCAGTGACTTAACTCCTCTTGGGCAGGATGTCTGTGGCCCTGCTGCTCCCTGTGTACAGCTGCAACCGCTGTGCCACAGACACCTGCCAGCAAAAAGAGTCACTCCCCCTTTCCTAGGCACCCCATAATAACAACCTTGTTACTGCTGTTGCTATTGTTATTACTATCGTGATTTCCTCTAGGTAACTATCAGAGATACCGAGTGTGGCTATGGATGTACAACAATTAGGATCATTCAGGGAGAAGTCATCAGATTATTAATTAATTAGGGGGCTGAGGCAAAGCAAGTGAGGTAGGAGGATGGCAAAATGGAGGGTGAAACACTGGGAGAAGGGATAATACAGCATATGAACGAGGCCTGGGCTTGACCACTGCAGGTGGAGCAGCACAGTGAAACAAAACCCGTGCTGCTGCCCAAGGAGTCAAACCAGCTCCTGTGTCCAGGAGGTCCAGAGGGGAGGGAAGAAGGCAGATAGGATGCATCCCATCCCAAAAACTCCACAGCCAGACAGATGGCTGTGCTATATACGTTATCCTGTGCTACAGCCCGTTCCCAGCCAGATGGCAATGCCCACTGCTCCCCAATGCTCTCAGCCTTCCTCCAGCACATCTAAAGGCTCTGGATTTGGCCTTGTCATTCCAAGCTGTGCTGTCAGGCCCAGCAAGGGCCCTAAAAGGCAGTTTAGTTGGTTCAGGCTGGCCACAGATGAGGCCTCCCTCGTGGGCAGAGCAGAGCACTGTGTCGTGGCTGTGTGTAGTGAGGTGTGGTGTATCCCCACCACCAGCAGTGGCACATCATCCAAACCTTCTCAGTACCACAGGAAAGTGATGAGAAGACAAAGCTTGGGTCCTTGACCGCCTCCTCAAACCGTTCCCAATTATTGAGGTGGTTTGCAGTGGCCCCTGAGCTGCAGGGCTCTGCTTAATGGCACTTTTATTGATAGCCCTTGGCAGGCAGGCGTGATTTTCCTTGCTCCCATCTCACCAAAAGCCAGACAGCCCAGAAATATGAGTCTAAACGAATGAGCCATTAGTGCCAGCTGGCTATTTCCAATTGAGTTATATCTTTTCTGTATTATGTTACATTGTTGCCTAGAGGTCTCTGCTTCTGCACTAAATTTCCCTGGCTCTCTTATTTTATTATCTGAGTATCACGACTGAATAGTGTACAGCAGGTTTTGTGCATTTGCTCCCAACATGCTGAAAAAGAAATTGCCATTTCTCTGAGGCCTTCGCAACAGAGACTCTGAATTACACTTTTTAGAGGGTGGCATTTATGGCCTTGCCTGACAATTGAAAGGTACCAGAAAAGCTGTTGCAGATTCTGGACATTAAATCACTGGAATATTGAATGGTCCTGGTTGGTTTCTGGCTGGTCTCCTGGACAGACAGTATTTCAGTGTTGAAGAGAAAGCCCTGTGTGGGGACAAAACTTACAAATAAATGTGGTGCAGAAACAGCAAAATGCCTCATCCCATGGGATGTGGAAACACGTCTGTAGGAGGAGACAGGTAAAACTGCATATGGGAATTCAGACCCTGTTTGATAGTGACAGGACCTCTATATCCCTGACAGCTTTTAAGCTCTAGCCTATGTCTGCAACCATCTTCACCATAATTTTGCTACGAGACTTGAATTATATTCAACAGATTTTTTTTCTCATTACAAATCACCAAGTACAGCTCCAAATTTATACCAAGGACTACATCAGAGTCCAAGTCCCTTAATGTCCTAAGCCTGTGCCAAGTCTTTACACCACTCACACTCAGCACTTCTTTAACCTCCCCATTCCACTGATTACAGCAAGCATTTTATCTACTTGTTATGATTTCTGATGCTGCCTGAACTGTTACATCCGTCATTAGGAGAATTTTTACTCTGTAGGTTGCCATTTGTCTGTACACGACATATTCCATGCACACCTTGAAGCATTGACCAAGTCACAAAAAAATACTGACCCTTAACTGGGAATAGAGATGAAAAATAATCATGAAAAACAACCCAGGTGGTATTTTTAGGATATGGGAGTGAGAAAAATGATCAGACTTTCACACCAACTTAAAGAGTGTCCTCTCACTAGAAATGCTTCATTATATGTGTCTTAAAATGGCCTTCTTTTGCCAAATGGAAACTGGTTTTATTATATTTACAATGCCTATAAACTGTGTTGTTCTGGAGCTTTCCTCTGCTTGTCAGGATGTAAGACCCTTCACATGGTTAAGTACAGTTCAAAGAAGATATGTGTAGCAGAAGAGGATGACTGAGCCTATGCAGTGTCTGTATCATCTCTATACTCTCACCTGCCACTAGATTCACATCTTAGTTTTTGACTGCAAAGGAGAAAGAAGGGGAAAATTACAGCCTAAAGAGGAAATGGAGGACATGCACACAATATTTCTCTCCCTCATGCTCCCATTTTCTCTCTACGTATCTGCTGTTTCATTCCCTGAAACCAAACTCTTATGAGAAGCTGCAGCTCATGCATAAAAAGTATTCCAGAAACTTCTTAAATGTGATCCTGAGTTATGAATCAAAAGCATCTCATTCCTCACTCATCTGACCTACACTGACTCCTGAGGGGAGACAGACTGGCTGGCAGCAGTGAAGCAAAATCAATGTTTCTCATAAATACAAATATGCATTTTTCTAGGTTGTGCTCAGATTCTTCATCATCACCATCATTGTCACTGCTGACAATAACAAGTGGGTGCTCCAATAAATCATCCCAGAAATGACGAATGACTCCTCTGGGGTTATTTCTGTGTGATGGTGGGACCCCTGATCACATCAGACTCTTGCCACAGTGTAACATAAAATCTGCACTATTTTATGAAAATGAGCATTTCTGGTCACACCCATTTGTGCACAGCCCAAATGACCTCACTGCAGCTGTACAAGCTGTGCTGTGGACATCCCAAACTGTCAATCATCTCAAAGGGACTTACACCCTAATGACACCTCCATTGTAAATCCAAGCCTCGTTTAGTTTATTTCTCATTTGCATCTTTGAATTTGCTTTGAGGAGCAATAGGAATAAAGTAGGCCTTGATTTTCTTCCATAGTTCCCACAAGAGCACGTGCTCCCTGAAATGTGATGGAAAGTCTAAACTGGAGAGATTTATTTCATGTCATGTGTAGGTAAATTCTGCCTCCTGGAAGGATGTAATTGGAGGGAACTGACTCCAAAAAGTAAGAATAGACCTAAACTCTGTTATCCAGTCCCTGCTCTGAAAGGTAATAAGCCCCCAGCACTGACCTCTGCAAGCAGATGCTAATGAAAGGGTGAAGGATAGATGTTTTCACAATCCTGAACTCCCCTTTTCCATCACAGTTAATTACAGGCTGAGGACACCACTTACCTGACTGCTCACCTCTCTTGTATGAGCACTCCAAGTGTTTTCAGCCCTTAGAACAGAGCAGGATCTCTGTAAGCAGGGTCAAAGGACAGGATCTCACAGCAATGACCTGGGCACAGGTAGCCCAGAGAAGCTGTGGCTGCCCCATCCCTGGAATTGTTCAAGGCCAGGCTGGATGGGGCCCTGAGTAACCTGGTCTCGTAGAAGGTGTCCCTGCCCATGGTAAGGGGCTGGAACTTTTAGGTCCCTTCCAACCCAAAGCTTTCTGGGATTCTATTATTCTATGAACAATACTTTTTGTTCTTTGTTTTTTTTTGTTTTTGTTTTTTTTTGGTTTGGTTTGGTTTTTTTTTTGTTCATGGACCTGGAGACGTGTCCTAGGGTGATTTAAACCAGGACAAGTAGCTAGTAGCTCCCAGNTTTATTTTTTTTTTAAAAAATCTTTTTTTTTTTTTTTTGGTTTTTTTTTTTTGTTGTTGTTGTTCATGGACCTGGAGACGTGTCCTAGGGTGATTTAAACCAGGACAAGTAGCTAGTAGCTCCCAGAAATTTTGGTATCATCTCCAAGTACATGTAATGGAACTATCTTGGGCTGTCATTAAACTTCTCTTACCCCTTTGTCAGCCCTTAGGTTCAAAAAAGTCACCTCTGCAAAAATATATAACAGGACGCTTTGTTGTGTCCCAGGCTGTGTGTATGCTCTGTAGCATCACATTCGAACCCAGTCACTAACACTGAAACCTTGTAGTTATATCTTCTCCATCATTCATCACCATCTCAAATTTCCCTTTGTCTAACTGCCAGCTCAGATTCATCTAGCATCTAAATATCACATCAGGTTCTTTCTCCTTTTCTAGGTCAGTATCAGTGGCAAAAATAAAAACGAAACCTTAATAACTCTGGGGTTGGTTTTTTTAACACGGGAAGGATTTTAGGTGGTTTTGATTTTTTTTTTTGGTGTCCTTTTTTTTTCTTTGCCTTTTTTCTGAATGTACAAAGACAATAGTGCTAATATTTAACAGCTGTCTTGCATTTGAATTGCTGAGAAATGCAGGAAGCCAGGTTTAGCTAATACAATTAACAAGTGTGACATTCAGAACTCCTCGGATATTCCTGCTCTGTGAGGACAGTGGTGTGTGGCTGCTGCCCCCAATTCGAGTATTGCCCTCAGAACAGCGTGATGTGGCTTTCATCAGATTTGGGAAGTGCTACAGAGTTGCAGCTGCCAGGATGGATGTGAACCTGGCTTTTCAGAGGGAGCTCACCTGGGGCTAGTGCCAGGCAGTGAGCAAGCACAAGGCTCTTTGATCTCCCCTTACAGTTCTGGCCATAAATCCTTCCCAGGCAGCCTGCAATCACTGTCGTTCAGGGAAGGAAACTCACCCTTGGACCTAGAAAGCCCTGCCATCCAATAACTTTGTGGCCTTGGGCAAATTACACCCTGCCGGGATTTCAGGCTGAAAGCAGGGAGGCGATGCAGTGACACCGTGAGGAGTAATTAGCGAATGCTTTTAAAAGGCTGCCAGTCAAACACCAGGGCACGGCAACGCTGCTCCCAGGAACACCGCCTATTGTCCCAGGCTGCGTCCTGGGAACGGGTCTCACATAAAAGGGAGACACAAGTGGAAAAAAAAAAAAAAGGAAGATGGGGGAGTAGAGTTTCAGCCATCCAAGTAAATGATTCATTCCAAGGAGTGGCACAAACTGTTTTCAATGAGATAAATGCTATGTGGTAAGAACCTCAGGGTTTCACGTGGGAGGAAGATGAGAAGGTTGGGAAGAGAAGGAGGGAGGGCAGGAGCAGTAGGCAAGGCAAGAGGCGAGCATCCGAACGGAGGGGCACGGAGCAGCAGAGAAAGGATCTGACAGAAGAGAAGCCTCCACCTGCTGTCTCCTCTTGCCACCACAATGTTTGGATCTTTGTGCCAGCTACTCCTCCTCAGGGATGAGTAGCGTGAGCTGCTGAGACCTCTTAATGAAAACTGTACTCTTCATCCCCCGGCTCTTCCACTCTCCCAAATATCCCCCTTACATCCTTTTGGCAGGCAGTGTAAGACTCGTGGGATGTAAAGTAGCTCTGCCTTGTCATGTGTGAAAAGCTGGTCTTAACTGGGAAGCTGTTTACAGAAAGGTGTGAATGTGGTGAGACACAAATACTGAGATCCCCATTCAGCTACAGAGGAGGGAACAAACACTCTCAGTGCACCTCAGGGTTCCAACCTTGGAAACCCACTGCAAAGGAGGGATCAGAAGAGCTCCAGGGCCTTTTAAGCCTCAGGTTTTCTATCTGTTCACATATTGAAATCCTCAAACACATCCATTTGTTTAAGAAAAGAGACTTGTAATGTTTCTTGCTCTCAGCTTTGTGTTAATCAGTCCTCAGCATTTTTTAGCCTTTGGGGCAACTGCGCTTGACAGATGCACAGGGAAAGGGATCCTTCCTGCTGTTGTCAGGCAGATTTTGAGTTTTTTAAAAAAACTGCATCCAAACAAAAATTAGATCCTTCCCTACTTATTTTTCAGTTGGACAAAAAAAAAAAAAAATGGACAAAAACTGTCTCAGATATTGACTCAGTAGTTATGGCACTGACCTTGCACAAGGAATGCATGCTCAGATTCCTGGCCTGAATGCAAAAGAGCAAAACCTCCTACTCATGTCTCCCAGATCCCTGTCAGTGGACCTAAATCCAGGCCCTGCAATCAGTCTGCTGCTGCTGCACTTATCTGGCTCCATCACAGAGGATTTAACTATTTATGCACAGTGCTTTGGGCCCAACAGGGGACTGAAACGGTGCCTCCAAAACCAGACCCCACAGCGATGTGCCAACACCCTCTCAGATGCTGGAAAGTAGTTAATTTTCTCAGGTTCTTCAAAATACTGACATGGAGCATATTTAAGTCTTTAAGAGAAAGTAATTTTGTTCACTGTCACAGAACTCCTGAATCCACAGGTTCTCCAGGGTTTAGAGAGAGGGTGTGAACATTACCCTCAGAAAGAATAGCAGTGAAGGGCTGGAAATGGGAATTGCTACATGAGTCCAAGTGTGCAGATTGACACCATATCCTCCAGGCAGCCTGAGGCCACCCAGAGGATCAGAAACAAAGCCTGCAAACAGAAGGCTGCCCATGCTACCAATCTCTCTTACTGTGTGTAAAAGGGCTCTTTAAAATCCTGTTTAGAATAATGTTTCAGTAAGATTAGATTTATCTTTGGTTAGGTGTGTCTTTAAAGGTTCATGGAGAAGAGGGGGAAAGCCAATGTCACCCCAGTGTTCCAAAAGGGCAGGCCAGGCCAGCAGGCTGTGCTGCCATTCAGCCAGACCTGGACAGGCTGGAGAGGAACTCAGGGAAGCTCAACAAAAGCAAGGGTGGGGTCCTGCAGCTCAGGCAGGATAACCCCATGCACCCATGCAGGTGAGGGCCTGACCTGCTGGGAAGGGGCTCTGTGGAGGACAGAGCACTGGCAGGAGCTGTCCAGAGGGGCTGTGGAGCCTCCTCTGGAGATGTTCAACTCTGCCTGGACATCACCTTGTGCAGCCTTCTCCGGGTGAACCTGCTTTTACAGGGGGTTGGACTAGATAATCCCCAGAAGTCCCTTTCAACTCCAAACATTCTCTTACTTTGTGATTAAGGAGTGCTGTCTGTGGGGGTTTCACATGGAGGCTGCTACAAGAGAAGAATGCAAAGCTGTCAATTATTTGCCTAGAATATATATTACCTCTCACTAATCTTTCCAACTAATTTCCAAATTACTTCAATAAACCATCTTTCTCATTTACTAAATTATATTACTTAAAAGCATCTACTTTTGATTAAAGCCAAAAGAATGCCTATATGACAGTGCAAATGTGCATAAGCTAAAATTCTATAGGCCTTCCTGTATTGGTTGAGGATTGATTTGATCTACTGGAAAAAGAAATGTGCACCCTTACAACTTCTGATTGTCTCTGTCTTGGTTGGGTGATCCAGTGGCTTGATGATTTAGAATTCTGATAACATAGCAGGATATAAACAAGACTTTTCAAACATACTTGTGCTTGTTTGGGATGTTTTTCTTTGTAAAAATTTGCTTAGAGTTGAGGTATCCATTTGAGAAACTTCACTCATTCATGGAGGTTTTCTGTAACTCCATTTGCTACAATGAACAAGGCAGGCAAATTTTGGCATGGCCCCTCTTTTGTGCTTTACCCTCTACGGTTTTGTTCAGGAAAAAAAAAAAAACCCAGAGACCACCACTTGTACATAGGGAATAGGTGTTCAGGTGCCTGTTTTGTCTGAGGAACTTACCCAAGTACCTTAAACTGAACTCTTGCTTCTTGCTCTGGTACTTACCTCTTCTTGGTGCACAGGACATGGCAATGGTTCAACATGAGGTTTACTTCAGTTGATGTCTTGCTCTCATATTACAGAGGTGGGTGCTTGGGAGCACTCTCTTCTCCATCCCTACTAAGGGTTTGATTTGTGTTTAGGTACCAATGTTCAGCAAAACCTTTATCAAAGGAGTTGTGTGGCTCCCAAAGGCAGGCTCTTACCTCTCTCTCAGGCTGGCTGTTGCTAGCAGGGTTCCTTGGTGTTACCCAAGGTCCTGTGGGTGTCACCACCCTTGGCAGCTGTCCTGTCCGAGAGCCAGCCCTGGATGCCTCAGCAGGGTGGGAAAAGGAGTGGTCAGAGAGCTGAGCAGTCTCTTCTTCCCCAGGGCTGTTCTGTTTGCCATGAGCTCTCTCCCAATGCAGTGGGCTGTGTATCAATGAATTCATACTCCCCTCTCCCCTGCACCAGCTTGCTGGCTCCTGGGAATTATCTGACAGTGAGCAGGGGGACTCAGTGACAGACACTGTTGCCAGTCCTGCCCTGACAAGAAACCTTTCCATCATGGGCTGACTCAAGAGGATAGCAGAAGTAAGAGCAAGGCCCTCAGCTGCAGTAAGGTGTGTCAGATTCCTGATAAATGCTGTGCTGCAATTTAACACAACTTTTCAGGGGGTGGCAACACACACTCAGCCCTTGCTAGTCTAAGGAAGCAACCCTATCTCAAACACTGATCACATTTAGCCATTTAACTTTGTTAACTACTTAGAGGTCATTGAAAAGGTTCTATGGGCCTAATTCCCAATTAGCTCCTGAGATGGTTCAGCCCTGCAGCTGGGTTCTGGCAACATTTCTGTAACACAGAAATACTGCTCTTCTATCTCTTTGCCTTGGAAATCCTGTTTTCTATCAACTTTTTTTTTTTTTTTTGCACTGATTTTCTTCCCCCGCTCCACTCTGATTAAATGTTCTCCTCTTCTCCAAACTTACTGTCTGCAGTGCCTTTGGCCTGGGCTGGGTCTGGACAGGAACATGCTGGAACATGCAGCCCTGGCAGCCTGAGGCATGTGAGCACACAGAATTCCTGCCTCCTCCTCCTTCCACACATCCTGCAACCTGTCCTGCTCAGCCACAAGGATCTGTGCTAGAGAGGGAGGGAAGGCTTCTGGTCTACTCTGTGTAGCTCTCCTTTCCTGTGAGGCCTGCATAGGCTGCAGAATTACTAAGCCTCCTGTTCTGTGAGCATCCAAACCTCTCTGTATTCCTGTACAGGGGTGTCAGCCCATGGCTCTCCCTGCAGGAACCAGGGCTTCAGCAGCTGGACCTTGCAGCACTGAACTCCAGTTCACCCACATCTGTCTTTCACCAATAATCTGTAAGGAAGAAAGAAGCTGAAACTCCTGAAGCAATTTGGATCAATTCCTCAATGACTACAGATAATTTTTTGACTAATGGTGTTTTCTTATGATGGGTTATGTATAAAGTATGACTGCACAAATTCAAGAAGAAAGAAAAGCCCTGAGAAGCATGAAGTAATTCTGTTTTCTGAGAGAATAGCCCAAGGAGATGATAAATTACCAAGGAAGAAGAAACAGTAAAGTTAATCCTAGACACAAGGAACTCTGGATGTAATACACAGCCTTAGGAGATGTTACTTTTCCATTTTTAGAAAACAGAATTAATCTGATTACTTCAGGTATATGTACAGGATATATTCAAGACCCAGGAATTGGTAATTTTCAGGTCCTGAAATACTGTGTTCCTTACTCACATTAAAAAGTGAATAATTTAAAGCACTGGGTTCCCTTCTGCTCAGAACAAACAGCCTCTTCTCATGCACTCCTAAACAGAAAACAGTATTACAAAGCCACCAGGAGGCAGCAGATTAAAATATTTGTACTCTAAAAGAACAACCATCCATTAAAAAACCCCAAACCCTGCCCCTCTCCCAAATCTTCAGTCTGATATGGAGGAAATGGGTTCTTCCCTGCCCCTGCTGAACATTTTGCTTTATCCACTGATCTCTCTTTGCATACCTGAAATCAGTAGCAATTCTGCTGCTATCAAACAGCTTTATACATGAACATGGTTAAAATGGAAATCAAACTGATTTCTGGAATAGCACTCACTGGAAAAAAATGAACAAAAAAAGTAGGTAAAAGTGATATGACAAAATGAAAGACCTCCCAACAGACTAAATTGCTTTTGCTCCCCCTGGGGTTTACTGAAAAATTTCAACCCCCTGAATTCTCTCCTGACTACCTTTTTCTGTTTCCAAAATGCCACCCAAGAAGAAGCAGTGGAATTGTGACCAACCCAGGACAGGCTCTGGCTCCCTGCCACACCAACGCCGCTGCTCCAGCTACGCTGTCCTGGCCCTGCTCCAGCTCTGCATTCCCTGACCCAGGAAAGCTGCAAGTTGTTTCCTCTCCTTGGTCCTTCTTTTCTGCTGGTATAAAAGACTGTCCTCAGTTGTGGCTCAGCATGGTTTAACACAGCCTGAAATCCCTACAGATGTAAGCTTTTAAACTGGTACACTATTTTAATCCTAACTATATATACATGTAAATGCATTTTGTATTTCTATATGTATGTTTTTACATTACTATACATATTTTATGGTTTATATAGCATACAATAACTGCTCTTACAGAGTCTTGTGTTACAGGCTGAGCATACACATAAAACATAGCAAGGAAGCAACAGAAATGCTGGAACTACCTAAAACATTTCTAAATATGGCTCTACTAGCACAAGGTATGTGCACAATCCACCAACAGAGCAGAGCACGAGCAGTGTGCAACTGACCCTGGGAAAGGCACCTCAGAACCAACCCAAGGACAAACCACAACAGCAAACACTCGTATTTTCAAACCAAAAACTCAGCTCCTAAGAAAGTGCATCTGTGCCTCTGGTGTCTTAATTTAAACAGACACTACACATTTTCCACTGCAAAGATCACAATTAATTGGGAAATCAAAACACAAGCACAATGTCAGCAGAAATCACAAATTTATTAATCCTTAAATATATCAATCATTTACCATTATGGCAAGAAATATGTACACTGTGTCCCATGGTAAACTGCAGTGTTCCAAAATGACAGAAGTGTATAATTCAGTTGTGGCGGAGAGAACAAATCACAATTTCCTCATGTCTTGGTGTGGAAGACAAACTTGGTCTACAGTAATACGTGAACACCACATGCTATGTTAGAAGTATAAAAAAAACACCCTACACCTAATTCGTTAATTTTAAATACAGTTATGCCACTTATAGCCGCTTCACAAAAAAAAAAAAAAAATGAAAAAAAAGAAAAAAGGAAAAAAAAAGAAATAATGAGAAAAAAAATGAGGCCATTACTTTTTTCACAGATCCCATTGGCAGGTTAATATGGCTCAACACATTTATTGTAGATGCTTACTTTAAATATATATTGTTTAAAATCATGTAGTAATTATCAGAGAAGCTGAAGTCCATCTACCATACATCCACTAGTAACAACATCAACATGTTTAAGAACTGCTTCTGATTAGTAATCAACACAGAAAGGTGAAATGATACAAATTAGGAAGCTTTCCCATTTTAAAAAGTTCTGGCTGCTGAGTAGTAAATTTTGGATGGCTAAAAAGGACACTGACTGAGATACCATGCACTGTACAGCGCTGCGGGGAGCAGGAGCCTGCTGCTAACAGACCCACGGGGAGAACAGGAGCAGCCCAGCCCGGGCTTCCTGGAACAGTGGAAAGGAAGAAACTGAAAATCTTGCAAGGGTGTATTTTTACAGCAACATGAGGGAAGGAGAACTAGTGGCTGCTGCAAAGTTTGGTTCTGCACTGCCAGCACAGCGTCCTCCCTGGGCCCGGAGCCGGGACAAACCTGTCAGGATCGCTGCAGGGATCGCCGGCCTCGGCACCGAACGCTGCCAGGGGAGCTCGAGAAACCAAGAGTGGATTGAGGGGAACAGGGGGAGACACGAACCTGTGGTAAAGTGTTAGGGTCCCATGAAAAACCAGTGTCTCCGTAATTCATTTCCAGAGAAGCAAGAGCAGCAGTGTAATGTAAGTAAACTCTTCATACTTAGCTTTAAGGCCTAATATTTCTCGAGTATATTACCCACACAACTGGTATATACATTTACTCACATATTATATATTTTTAAAGCCTCCTTAAAAAATTTACAGTACATCCTAAAAGCAATAAAAATCTTTCTCTTTCCTTCCATTTTAATCCTCAAAAACTGCCTCTCAATTATCACTTAGTTCCTTACAACTTTTAATTTTGCTTAATCATCCAAGAGAACCTTTCAGTTAAGCAAAGTAAGAAAGCAAAAAGGACTCAAAAGGAAAACAGAAGCTGCTGACTCACCAGAACACTGACATTTAATTCTAGAGTGGCCAAGCCAGCAAATGAGGAGATTTTTCCAGTTTGCACAGACTAATAAACTAAGAAGGCTGCAGCTGGTCCAAAGCCAAGATATTAACACTTCCACATTTACCAGTGATATTGTCCATCTACGATAAAAATCTGTTTTACAGTAATGGAGCTGCCAGCGGAAATCCTAACCATTCCTACCAGAACCAAAGCAAAATCCTGGGACTCAGGAGAAAAGGAGGAGTCAAAAACCAGTTCTTAAAAAAAGAAGGTAAAATATACTTTTTCTTTTTTTTTCTTTCTTTTTTTTTTTAATAAACAGGATAGATTTTAAAGTTGTCTGTCAAAACTTGGCATAAATGGAGCAAGTGACAAATGTATTGTGTCTACTGCTGTCCGTCCAATATCTCATTTTGTCTCTTACACCTTGTTATTCTCTATTTGCATGGAACATCGCCTTCATTGAAATGTTAACAGTGTACAGATGGAATATACAGCAACGTGGTGCATCACAAATGTGTTACATGAAGAACCTTCACAACTTCATGCACTCAGAAACATGCATGAAGAGAACGGGATGGCCAAGATGGTAATCAACCAGGTGCGTTGGGTACAGAAAATGCAAGAGCGGCACCGCTGATATTTTTAGCTAGGAGGAAGGAGAAAAAAACAAACAAATTCCATTACTGAGGTAACATCACCATCAGATAACAATACATGCTCAAGTGCTAGCCAATGCTATTGAAAAAAAACCGTCTTGTCAAAATCACATAACATGATACTGGGGAAAAAACCTCAACTCAGGCAAGGCGTTTTTATTTTTCAAACCACTTTACAGACATTCTCCATCTTTACAAGATGCCAGAGAGACTGTTAAAATAAAAAAAGGAAACTGAGGCAGGAAGCCAAAGTGCCTTAAGGGATTCCTTAAGGGTGGGAGGATGGAATTCAGCCACGAATCTCTGGGTGTAACTGAACTTCCTCAGCATGGACACCGCAGGCACTGCCATGGTCTGAGGCTCTTGTACAAAGACTGAACCAAGTGACAAGGAAGAATCAGGTGTCATTCACATGCAAGACATGCCAGAGCTGAATGCAGAGAGAGAAGGAAGGGAAAGGAGCTGGAGGCAAGTATGGAGCTAACTGAGGATGCAGCATCATTTGTATTACCGTAGCATCTAGGGGCTGGAGCCGTGGTGGGATCCCTCTGCGCTAGGCACTGCACAAACACAGAGCAAACTCTTACTCAGCATTCCAGCTCTCTGGCACTTATCAAAGTATAAGAATACTTATCAAAGTATAAGAAGGTGTGAGCTGTGATCAGGGAGGGAACCTAAGCCTCACTGAGGCTGAAGTTGTGTTAGGGAGTCACTTTCAGGCCCAGCAGCCCTTTGACTGCTCATTTTGGTCAGGTGCACTCTCCGAGGACAAGCAGACACAGCTCTGCAGAAACACATTAGCACAGGTCCCTGAGAACATGGATACAGAGAACAACCTCCTACCATCACTCCTATCACTCAGAGAGAAACAATGGACAAGACAGAAAGCCAAGTTTGCCTCACCTCACTCACAGCAAAAGTACAAATAAAATTTATTTATAAACTAAATAAGTATTTGTGCTCATATCCTTTTTCAAGTAAGTTCTCTGCCACAAGGGAACATTTCTCTATACCTACAGCTACCAAAGAGCTCAGTTCTATCCTTAGATCTATGCATGCCCCTTCCTGTAGTCCTGAAAACAAGGAAGCTACTGTGGTTGCAGCAACTGATTTAACATCATCTAGGATACCACGTCTGCAGAAGCAGATCACAGCTATAATCGTTTTTGCAACTTTATTAGATTTGAAATTCATCTTCAGACATGATGTTTAAAATATTTTTTTATTATGGAAATGCCATTATTAACTACTGTGAGTTGGTAATAATTAAATAAGTAGCTGTAGACTGCACACATTTCAAATAAAGGAAAGATAAACTAGAACAATGTGTTAATTAAGTTTCTTCTTTAGTTTTCCAAAATAGAGTTATTGCCGCTCTGACTGGGAAAAGCAAAGGTGAAATTTGAGACAGTGTAAAAATGTTCAGGATGGGTTACAGAAGGTGATTCTAGCTCGGTGCTACATGGGAATCTCCCAGTCAGACTTAAGAAGATGGGGAAAAAAGAAAGAATGGCAATGTTTGTGCTGAAAGGGAAGCTATCAGCCTAGAGGAGACTCACTAGACCTCAGCACAGGCAGTAGGACTGATCTCATACTGACACTTAGGTGGAAGGCACTATAAAAAGAAAAGAAAACAGGAGCATTGTGCAAGGAGAACCAAATAACCTTGGGGGCTGGGTAATCCAAAAATATTACATGGAGTAAAAGGAAGTGCAAAGCTCTGTAAAAGTTTCTATGTATTCACTGGTTGGAAATGAGAGTTGAGGATAAATAGGTGGCTGTCTCAAATGCACTGCAGATGAGTAAAGTGCAAAAATCAGGCCAGAACAGAGCAGGGAAAAGAAAGATATTGGGGAATTAAATAAAGTCCTGACCACAACTGGACAGAGCATGTCAGAAGAAGCCAAGGTAATGGAAAGGCAAACCTCAAACAAAAAAGACAGTAAGGGGATAAGGTAGAAGAAAATGGAGATCCTATCAGACAAAGCCATCTGGGGTAGTGCTGGCTGTTTACCCCACAGAAACAGAAGGTGTGAGTGATCTGATCAGCCTTCCTACAAACCAGTTCATGTCTGCACACCTACCAGTGCAGGAGAACAATGATGACATAGAAGAACCAAGGATACACTGAAGATGACTAAATTTTACACCGCAAAGTAAGGCTCCTGACCATCAGAGCAATGACACTTTGGAACAGTGCTAGGAGCAAGTCCAAAAACCTCCTCTGAATTCCAGATGAGAGCTAGTTATGGGATTTATGTGATATTGTTACCAGTGCTACACACGTAGGGCTATGTTGCTAAATCAGGGAATCTCTCCTCAATCCTCAGTCCAGCCCTAAGGCTCCTCCGTGACCCCTTAAGCTTGGACAGCCCTCACAACCCTGAAATCTCCTCTGTCTGACCCCACAAGCTAAAAACATTCAGCTAACAGAAACCGCCCCGTAACCTCAAAAACACTACTCTATGGTGATTTTTCTTTTCCTCCCACCCTTGGCAGTCCCAGAAATCCTTATTTTTATTAGAGAGCACAAGCAGCTGCAAAGAACTACCTGCAGTACCTCCCCAAAAAGACAGAGGTGAAAAAAAAATCATAGGAAAAGATTAAAGGATTCTCTAGTCCAATTCATGTAATTGTGCTGTACACTCTGACTGTTCAGGGTGCAGTGGGCCAGGTGAACCTGCTCCACTTGGGCTTTCTGGCTCTGCACACACCCAGCTCAGATCCCTTGACAAACACTCCTTTATGAAAACCTCAAAGATTTACTTAACACTGCATTACAGGGAAGCATAACTGCTCTTTGAATATTATCTGTTGAAACACTGGATGTGCAGCTGGAATGTGACAAACAAAGGACAACGTGGCACCTGTTCCCACTGGTTTCATATTCTGAAATAAAAGTTATCACTAAGTAATAAAATTTCTTTTTTTTCCTAAATAAAACAATAATACAAAATCATCACCATGGAAGTTTAACACTTCATTCTACCTTATTTCTTACTTCATCGAGTGTTATTTCATGTAGGAGAACAGTGTTGCAAGAAGTAAAATACAAGACGTGCTGAAGCCCAAAGGATGAGATCTAAGCCCTTACCATTCACTCCAGGAAATTCAGCCACTCCCCACACTAAGACACCTGACACAAATGGAACTGTATCCTATACAGAGGGCTCACAATTGAGCAAAGCCAGGCCTGGACCAGTGCTGCCTGTTTGGAAAACCACAAGTCAGTGAGGTTTGGGCTCATTAGCAGAGGCTGTTGAAGAAGAAGAGGAGCCAATGGCCTGAGCAGAATCTGCTGAGGAAGCTGTAACTCTTTGTTTTGTTATTGCAGCCCCCAAGTGAGCTGTCATTAACCCTGGTGACAATGTGGCTCAAGGAGCTCGGTCACTGCCTGACTCAGAGGGTGTGGCAGGGCCTGGATGAACAGCAGAGAGAAATGCTGACGGGAGAGACGAAAGGCTGTCCCACAGGGATGTCGGAATACTCAGCAGTTATGCATGGAGGGTGTGGGGAAAGAGATAAGAATGTCAGAGGTACTGGGATGGCTCGGTTTACAAGGTAAATGTGTAAACTGGCTCAAGCCCAACTTGCAGTGAACACACCTAGGCCTGAGAGAGTAGAGGTGGCTGGAAATCACACTAAATACTAATCAAATTTCAGTTTTCCCCAATAGTGACACTTTTTTACTTGAAACTTTCTGGTTGGCTCTCACAGCTCCATGTCTCCTACTGCTTTTTCTTTTTCCAGGTTTTCCAGCAATTCTATTCCAGGTTTCCTAATCCTGTTTTGTGCGACTTCCATCCAGCTTTGTCTACACCCAAACACTTTCCTGCTCTTCAAGCTGTCAGTTCAGGGACCGAGTTGGATCGGTGGGCATCACAGTAGAAAACAACAACCAAAAAAAGCACATTGTTTTAAAAATCTTCACACCAACACTACGCACACCAGTGGGTATAATACATAACAAACAGCCACAAGGAATGACACTACCGGAGGATGGCTCGCAGTTTTTAAGGCCCAAAGCAGCTATCGGACTAGGTGGTGTGCCTAGGAGGTGTGAGCTGGTGCCGGGGCTGTTCCTTACTTGATGGGCACGGTGGGCGAGCCCGAGCGGTGGAAGTGCACGTTCTGCCACTTGCCGTCGCGCCGGTGCCACACGCGCGTCTCCTCGGACTGCATAGTCTTTGGCATGCCGCTGCCGTCCATGTACTGCGTCAGGCGGATGTAGGCGATGCACGCCGCGTCCTCGCCCACCAGGTGCACGTGCGGGTTCAGGATGATCGTGTGGATCGGCTTGTTGCTTTTGGACAGAGCTACGAGACACACACACACGCACGCACGGGACACACGGGAGAAATCACGTCTGCTCTTTTGGGGAAGCCAAAAGAACTCGTGCCAACCCGTTTTACAAACAAAAGCCTCAAGCTTAGCAGATACAAACTCAAAATTAGGGTTTAATGATGATCACACCTGACAACTAGAATACTTTGTAGAATGAGCACAGTGACTTATTTTACACTACATCATAAGTAAATATGTTTAATCCACATATATGGATTAAGTAAACTGGAGGGCACCACCTGGAATTTCCCGACATCTCAGTTCCACTGTTATGTCCATTAACTCTTGTACCTAGTATTTTCAGTTAAAATAATTCAGATCTTAACTTGTTCTTTATTTTGACTTTTTAGTTCCAAATGCCTGAAACTCTCCTCTGCTCTCTGAGGTGCCCTGTGATGTGTGAATGAGCAGAGCAGAAGCAGACTGAAAAACACCAATAGCAGAACTCTGGAAAAAATCATACTCCCTTCCCCTGCCCAAGTCAATTAACTCCCAAACCAAAAAGCTCATTAGATGAGAGACACACAGTCACAAGGAACAGACGAAGACTCGGAGAGGAAAAGGGAATATTTACCATTTTCAAAGTAAAACCGATGGAAGTCCATCCCTTCTACCAGATTACCCAAAGCTTCAGGTTCAAAAGACGTAAGGCCTGGATCACAGATTTTTCTATGGAAAAGAGGAAATTCTACAATGAGCACATGTGGTTAGGGATCACAACTTTGGAGAGATAATTTTTAATTGTTTCTTTCATTCCTACTGAACACTTCACCGACTCATGCCATCACACTGCAAAAGAACAGAACTTAACAGGAGGAGAAGGCATGGAGTTCTGTTTCAGCTCCATTAGTAAATCTGGCAGCTTACTTTAAGAGGACCACATTTCATATAAACCATGTTTTGAAAAAAAAATGCCCCACAAGGCAGTGTCATTACAAGTAGGAATTTTCACTTGAGACATTACAACCACAGCCNAAGTAGGAATTAAAAGTTATTACAGGAAGTAGGAATTTTTACTTGAGACAACTTGAGACATTACAACTGCAGCTGTGCAATGCAAGGGGCATTTTTATGGTATTTTTTATCACATCATTATGTAATCAAGATTTAAATATTTTCTTCCAACTACACTGGAGTTATACTAGCAGCTCTTCTGAAACTGGCAATGTGTGAAGCCAGGGCAAAGCAGACATGCACACATCTTGTGTTTTGTTGGGGGCATCTGGGAAGGCATTTCAACAGTACAGAACTCCAAGCACAGGCACACATATAAACATGCAAATTTACACAGACACTGTCAAATACCCCAGCTCTCCTCACTCCCTCCAGAAGGAGCAGCTTACGTGTAAGCTTCGAAGTCCCCGTTGTTGATGGCTTCAATCAACTGCTCGGTCACCTTGATAATCTCCTGCTTACGAGCTGGGAAGAGATACAAACCCCATCTTAGAGAGGAAGGCAAAGTGGAAGGTGACAGCTGACAGGTATTCTGTCACTCCCCAGCTGGCACAACAGCCATCTCTCTTCCTTTCTCTATGACCAAAGGACATGATGGTACATTGTTGCTTTACACTCATTTGCCTTCAGTGCACTCCTGTATCCACAAGGAAATTAAACACATATCAAGATCAATCCATTTCCCTATCACACTTCTAATTATCTTTCCTTCACTGGAGGATCTGCTGTTTTACAAGCCAAACAAACCAAGCCCCACCTCTAAACTTCAAACTTAAGGAAGCTGATTATCATTTTACAGTCAATCCAGCTGTAGTAGCTCTCTTGTGCAAGCAGCAGTTGTAATTCCCCAGCACACTCCCACAATGGATTTGACCATTATCACAAACATGCCTGGAACGTTAAAACCAAAAGTAGAGAGAGAGAGATCACGTTGTTCTTCAAGTGAAAATGCTGGGGAGCACACAGAGAAACTAACTTTCCAATGTTATGCTCAAAATTGGCACTGTAGTGTTAACCTTTTCCTAAGCACAGGCCTAAAGCATTCAGGTGAAAAGGATCAAAATGAAACCAGCAAGGAAAAATGTGATGGTGAAAAAAACGGATATAAAGGTCTAACAAGGCTTTTTGTGAGCATCCCTTGGACTGTTAGCACTATGGCTAAGAGCATGTCAAGTATCAATTGCCTCATTTTTCACAGAGACTGTGGAAAGAACAAAGACTTTTAACAAAGAGAGCAGCAATGCCTCCATTATCGTTGGTTTGAATAACACGGGCCAGACTATGGACACTGCATGGCATTGCCAGCACCAGCCAAGTGGTGGGATGGCTGAGTCAGAAATAATGGTGCAGTCTTGCAGAAGGCTGGCAAAAAGAAATCCAGAACAAGCAGACCTCGTGCAGTGAGGAAATTACCAGTTCTGCATGCAACATCTCTCTCTGCAGACACAGAGCTGAGCTAAAGGATTTGATTAAATAACCCAGTAACACATCTCAATCAGAGATGAGGAAATTACAGACCATTAAATCAGACAGTGGGAAATGAGGTACAAATCTCTGATCAGTTGATACATAATCATGAGCTCATGTTAGGGGATAACATTATAAGCAATTAATATGTCTACAACGGTGCTGTCGTTTCCACACACAAGAGGCACAAGACTGTGTGGACACATAATTCATTGTCACTTGGCTCAAGACAATTGGCAATATTCTCTTTTTCACTAACATCAGTCATGCCTTTGCTGAGTTTTACCACGGTACCTTTGATGTTGAGATACACAAGATATAATTCCACATCAGCCCCAGAAGGGAGAAATTGAACTGTGCTGCCAAATCGCCGGTTTTCCTGGTTTTAGTTCCAAAATGAAATTGCAGTGGAACATATGTTTTCATGAAGCTTTCTTACAGAAGCCACCTTCTATTACATAATGTGGTTCCAGCAAAATTTCTCTGGGCTGTACTAACACCCAGGAGAGCTGTGTCTGCAGATGTATCCATGGGATGTGAAACACATCCATCAGGAAGCTCTAGAGGCCAGCAAAGCCAGCAAAGGAGATTACAGCACTTATCACTGGCTCCAATCAATCACCATCCAACTCCAGCACTGGTGTCAGCACTTGTGGAAAGACTTCACAGTTCCCAATGCAGACTGTCAGGAACAGGAAGATGTTGCCAAATCATCTGCCTTTCAACTCAGTCCTCAATTTTCCTATAAAATTACAAGCACTACACTGAAACTATGAAAGCCACTATGCTACTCTCACCTTTTAGTGACACACAATTACACACATATTAGAAAATTACATTTCTTCCTTAAGTGAGCTGATCTGCAGTTTCATTGGCAGTGAGCCAAAGGGAGACATGGAGCACAGCTCAGAGACTGGAGCTCCAGAACTGATTTATCCTACTGTGCAAAACTCTTCGCCTCATTCCTAGGCCTTACTCAACACAAGAACAAGGCACTATGAAGAAATAGCAGACACCAAAGACTAACTCAAATGCTCAGCAGCCACCGTGATTTTACACAAACCTCATTGTTTTTAGCTTTTATGCCTTCTCATGTGGGTATTTGTGGGGAAGCAGGGAGCCAGACTACAAATAGAGACCAAAAGTGTTTCTGCCTCATTGTCATCGAAGCAGAGGTTTGACCTGAAAGGAAGTAAGGAAGAGAAAGGAGATGGGAAAACCAAAACACAACAAGCAGAAAATTGGAAGGAGACTGGAAAGCAGCAGAAGAAAAATACAGCTGTGACTTGGTGGCCATGTGCATCCAGTCAATTCCTTGCACTTACCCTTAGTGTAAAGGATGAAATAGGGAGGGCACTGGAGGTAAACTAAGGTGAAATGGTATGGGTAGGAACAGTGTCCTGCTACTGCAGACAGCATCTGACAGAAATAATTGTCAGTTCTTGGACTGGTAAGAAAATTACCAATTTTTCATTCTGGGCTTGATGGACTCCACATAACATGTGCTCTTCAATAACTCTGNTTTTCATTTGATGTGCAGTCAGGACTCCCTAAATAAAACTACAGAAACTAAACTTCCTAAACAAAACTGACAACTGTAATGAGATTCTGATAAAACTGGTTCAGCTACTTTTTCCAGATTGTGGTGAAAGTCAGTTCAAAAAGTAAAGCCTGACCCATCTATAGTTTTTCAGATTATGAAAGTGACCTTCCACAGCATAAAATTAATATGCTCTGTACACAAAGGATAACTGAACAAAAATACACCTGGTGTCTTTAAAAAACAACTGAGGTGTGAGGGAACAACATTGTTGACAAGTCAAAGGTGCTGAGCCATTTTCCTGAAAAAACAGACTGCAGACATAGCAAACCTGTGTGGAGAAGATGGTGGCTTTGACATTCTTTGCTCAGAGTACGGGTGAAGTAAATACAGAAAAGATCACGGACCTGTTCTTTAAACAGCATCTTTTCCCTCATAGGGTGAAGGAGTTAGGGTAATTAATAGGGTATTTGTGGGAGTGTCTGGGAAGTCAAAAAGAAATTTTGGTAAGTCAAAACACCAGCAGTCAAAAAAGGTAAACCCCCTGCTTTGGCAAGTCAGTAGGTATATGACTAATACAAAGGCACTTCAAACAAAAATATTATGAAGAAGAGCTATAAAAAGACCAAGAAAAGAAAAAAGAACAAACAAGAGCATTTCCAATCACTGGCTAAAATGTTTTCTTCAGCACTGCTGTAGCACATATGTTAACTTTCAATGAGTCATTTATCTCTAGCTATGTTTCACTACCTCTTTTTCTTGCTCAGCTACAGGGTGAGGGATAATCTTTCAAAATTAAAGAACACCATTAACACTAAGATCTAAACAACATAGAAACACCATTTAAGCAAAAAGCATCTAACACTATCAATACTTTCAACCTTCAAGGAGCAGTTCCCCAGGTAGTGAAATCAAATATCACAATAACAAAAGGAAAACAAAAGTACAAAACAGCAGCAAAAACTGTTTTTCCAGCAGGGAACTCTGTGGCTTTTCTTCCCTTCCTGTAGCCCCAAGAAATATTTATAAACAAAATCTACAAGAATCACACATAAATGACAGACATTTTGGTATTTTGATTGCAGAGAAGATGTAGAGCATAAAAATGACCTGTAGATGTGTGAAAGTGAAGCCTTCAGAAATATCTGTACCTGAAACTTCATGTTTTTTGATGCACAAGAGCCCTTGTAACTCACTGACCAATGTATTACCCATCATTTTTTAAAAAATTGACACCAATGAAACAATAAATTAAACCACCTTATGCTTCATGCAGATATCTTCCTCCTGCCATCAACCCCTCAGATACCTGACTATGTCATCACTGTACTGCAATGGCTAAGCAGAGAAGCACCTTTCCAGAAGAACAAGGTAACCTTGTTCCAGATTTTCACATGCACTGGGAGAAGATTAAAATGATTTTGCTTCTGACTTGCTCACACATTATTTCTCAAGGCAAAAACCCTTGGAACTTTTCAACTTGGTACTCTTAACTATGTACCTTGGTACACCTCAGATTGGATTAATCTCCCAACATTTTGGACACATATAAGTACAGACAAGTGAGTTTGTTCTCTCAACTCCCCTCCCTTACAGGCAAGGGAGAGAAATCAGCACTTTCAGGGCACAATTCATCATATCCTAAAATAGATTTTTAAGACAAGTGTGACTCATCTGACCTATTTGCATTGGCTAAAGGGAGTCTAGAAAACCAACTCAAACACAGATATCTATCTATGCTGTGGAGGACGGTTAAATCCAGGGGGACAAGTGCACCCCATTTTGCTGTTGTTTTAAAACAGGGCAGTTGGTATCCAGGTGACAGAGGTCTGCTAACATGGAATGGCACAGCAAGGGGAACCCGGCTTCCCTTCCCATCTGAACATCATCCCAACAAATACCAGTTAGATGGAAAGCACACAGCCAGTCAAGTTATTCCTATGCTCTGGAAATAACCACAGTCTGAAAAGACAGAGGAAGATACTAGAAATTTTGTCCTGTGTTGCATAACAAGTTCTGGCTGTGAGGATGTACCAGATTTCATTCAGCTTTACAGCATGGTCTGTTAAACATCACACCATGTTCTTCCAAATGACTCTCATGACACCAATATTTGAAAATTCTCTGCTGATAATTTTTCTTACAATTTTTGCCACAAATATTCCAATTACATAATTTCTGAAAAGAAATTGAGCTGCATGAATTAGTGACTCACTGGGTCTCAGATCTACATAAAACCCACCCAGACCGTCAGATGACAAGGCATGCTCCAGGGGACTTCTCATTTAAGAAGTTTATCAAGATTCAGTGTACAGAACACCAGTGCTTATCTCTTAACCCATACTTAAGCTTTGATAGGGACTAAAACATCTGAGTTGTCATCTCACATGTACATCTTTTTCCTAGAGCCTGCTGATTCCAAAGACTCGCTCTGATTCATCACATTATGAAACGGATGGATGATCTGCAGAATTTTATTAGGGTTACTTGGTATCTTTCACCTATCTGAAAACTGGTAAGCCTGCTACTGCCCTAAAAAAAAATTAAATTCTTTAGCTATGTAGGCAAATATCTGAAAAATTATCCCAGAGTTTTTCCACCCTGTACTGACAAAACAGATCCAACAAAATTAATGTGTCTATTTCAATTAACATTAAGCAACTTGTCACATGCCATATGTAGTATGTTTTTATTTATGTGGAATCAATTATGTCTAAAGATGCTGTCTCTTTATGTGATTGTACTAAAAAATTTCACTAATATTTATAGAGCCTAGCAAATGTTGGCAAAAGTTTATTTTGTAATGATAGATCACCTACAGTCTCAGATCAAAGCTGCATCATGCACTGCACTTACAAGACACTGCACTCTGGTTTCCCAACAGGTTACTTTAATTGTGGAATCTGGCTGCTGTCTCCAGAAATGCTGTCTGAAGTCTTGAGGAGTGAGACATTAACAAGATTTACTGCTGTGTATATTTTTATTTAAACTGTGCTCCTGTCTCCTTTACTTAAACTGTGCTCTCTGAACTCAACTAGTTCAGAGAAACAGGACATGTGAGGCCACCAGCATTCAGATCTGAAAATGCTGGACATGTAAAGGATATTGTGTGGATATGCACCGTGGATGGAGAAAAGCCTTATGGCACATGTTACTGATGTGTCAGCTCTCTGTGTTACACAGCCCAGATCTCTCCTATGAATTCCTCTTTCCCCAGGCTCTGGGCAGTTTGTGCTGGCAGTATTTTGATACATACCCACCCATATATTGACAGAGCCTATCCTGCTCCTCCCTTGGAATGAGGCCACGCTTTTGGCATTACCTGGCGACAGCTGTGACCAGAGACAGCCCATCCTCTCCAGGGCTGGCTACTCCCACCTGCATTAGCTGACACCACCAGAAATTCCACTCATGTTTAAAATAAGGGTCAGGCCAAATACACACAGTTCCCAAGGGCCTGCCTGGATCTCACTTTTACCTGTGCAGATGCCTGTTCTTATCACCAGTGCATCTGCCCTGACACACACTGGCTGCAGGATCGGAATCCAGCCAGCAGAACCCTCATTCCCAGGAAGCCATTCCCTGTTTCAACTCACAAGATGCCACCTCTCTGAGGAATTTCTGAATTCCTGAGTTAATTTACAATCAAGAAATGCTCTACCCAGGTCTTTTACATTCTACCAACACAGTGCTTTTCTGCTCTCATATTTTAACACTGGAGATTTCCCTTACAGGCAGTTGGTCACTGATCATTACAGATCTCCTGAGCAGAGGAAGACATTTCCCAGTTTCCTATCAACACTGCAAGTTAACACCTGCCACAGCAGCTTCAAGGTTGGTCTATCAATGGGGATGCTCAAGAAAGGAACTCAATATAATAAATGTAACAGGTCATTAATGCAGAGGCCCTGTCCAGAATCCAAGCAAGAGGTGAGGCAAATCTCTCTCCCTAAGCTGAAAACTACTGCAAAGACTACTCCTGCAAGATATACCTTTCTGAAATACAGACATATTTATTCTCCTGTTACAGCTGATGAAAATATTTTTACAATTAATAAACAAGAAAAAAATTCCTAAAAATTTTTACTTTTGTAAAGGCTAAGCATAGGTCATTGCTAGATCAGGCAGATCACAGCATTGACCTTTTTTGAGCTTCTGTCAGATGGTGGGGAGGGAAGAGGAGAGACAAAGGAGATCATCTGACAGATGAGTCTCTCAACTTACATAGTACAGAGGAAGGAGTGGAGTGGGAGAGCTCAGACTCAAGCGATTGACTCTCTGAGTTTGCATTTCTCATGGACTTGCCCGCTGAATTGATGGAAAGAAACACAACATATGAACAAACAAAGATGAAGAGGTAGAGTGTGATCAGACTCCTCAGCAGGCACTGGCAGCAGGAGCGGCCTCTGGGGCACGGCAAGGGTGGTGACCAGTGGGATGAAGAAGCAATGGAAGAGGAGGAGTGGTGGGTGGAACTCAACCTCTCCATGTCCTCCTCCTTTGTGAAAGCTGTGTGAGGGTCAAGTACATGTGAGGGAAGAAAAAAAGAAGGCCAAAAGAAAAATAATGATAATTTAATTAGAAGCAGCAAGAACTTAGAAAATCTTTGAGCACACAAACAATGTTAATGATGTACTTTCAGGGGCAGTGTGGGTGCCAAAGAACAGTTGTAAAGGTCGTAGGTGTGAGTGACTCTGTTCAGATGCCAGTGCAGATTTACCCCTGTATCTGGCACTCAGACACAAAGGGCTCTGAAAGAACTTTTGAAAAATTGTTCTTAGAAATTTCAATGATTTTTAAGGAATGTATATTCCAAAAGAAATAGTTTAAATGGCTTTCTTTCTAACGTTAAATAAAATTGGGCCAATGGGTATAAAATTAATTATAAATATAGTAAATATTTCAAAGCAATGTACTTTCCAGATGTATTAAGCAGCACAGGCAAGTCACAATTTGTCAAACCTGTAAGTGCCTTACAACTCAGCAGTTTTCCCATTCTTACTAATGCTTTTGTTAATTTGTCTCTGGGGGCAAAATGACACTGTGAGAAATCCAGATCTCCTGTCCATGGTAAATTTAACAACTCACCTTTCTGAAAATCTGTGGACAAAAATAATGGTGGTATTCCATGGCATTACTTGAAAAAATCAAACTTATATCACAGAGGTGCTGCCCAATAGTTCTAGTCTCATTATTACAGAAAGAAGAAATGCCACAAGCAATCCCAGAAGGCATTGCCTACAGTTCAGTTCTCAGCATGTTCTTCCTGTCCACTCCTGTCATATTTAGGAGGGATCACTGTCATGTAGGTAAGCCTATGATCGATAGGTAATGTCAGAAATTTATCTTAGCAAGGAACCTGAACTACAGCTTCAAGACATTCCAGACTCAAATGATATAATTAGCTTATTGCTTGAGTTATTAAAGCTCATTGTTGTTTGGCAAGCACTGTTTCTAGTAAACGAAATATGTTCCAGTCCTAAAAGAGGTAAATGTATACATAAACAAGGCAAAGTTACAGATGCTAAGATTTCCGGTAGATAAAAAAATGAAAAGTAAGCCTGATTTTACTTATTGATTTTTCAAGTTAAATACCTGCCTTCAAAAGTGAAAATGAGCTGAGATCCTGACATGAGAATGCTCTGTGCATCCCTGACAGACAGGAGGAGAATTTGATCCTGAGGATACACTGATGATAGGTGATGTAGGACATTTTCAACTGTGCCCTGTCTTAATGAATCCTACTTGGCACAGACACGCACCCGCTCCCACAGTGCACACCAGACACGAGTGTTCTGGGCGTGCCGTGCCCTGCAACAGACCGTGGGAGCCACAGCTCTGCAAAGAGCCACATCAACACCCAAGAACAAAGCCCCTGATGCAGAGCTGCACGTTTGAAGGGGCCCTGGCCCTGCCTGTGCAGTGCAGGCACAGTGCTGGGATAGGGGGAGCAGGAATAATGTGCACAGCCCGCACACCTCTGCAGAGCCACTCCCTGGGACATGTGGATCACACTGCAATACCATAAAACACACACTAACACTGCTGCTCAGTCACAGCCACGGCCCCCTGCTCCTTCCTGGGAAGGACACAGCCTCTTTCCATGCTGTACTCCGTGCTGCAAAGGAAAGCAAAAAGGTTTTAAACGCTATCATCTAAGGTGCAAAACATTCCTTCCGTGTCCCTAACGTGGTGACAAGCATCTTGAGTCATCTTGAGCATACGTGTAAGGACCTGGAGAATTCTCTCTCCTTCCTCGGAAATCCGTTTGTCCCTATCAGCACTTTATCTCCAGTGGCTGCTGCTGACAAGAGGACAGCGTTCTCACTGCTCTCCTACAAAATATATATCTAGGAGTCAAATTTGATGTGAGGGGGAAATAATCTTTCCCAAGTGCCTTGCCAGTGCAGAAGCTTGAGCTTGTAATAGGTGTCAGGGTTGCAGGACTGCCTATTCCCTGAATCATTCCACAAATTAGGCCCTGGGGGCACTGTTAGCTTTAATTTATAATAAAACAGTATGAACAACAGCCTCCAGAGGGAAGATGGGAAGTGTGAGAGGAATACTAAAAAGTGAAAAACATGCAAGTTCATGAGCAATTAATAAGAAGGAGATTATATTTATGTTTTAAATAAATAGAAAATGAAATCCCTGTACACTGTGCAGGGAAAGACACAAACAGGACCTTATTCCTCAGACCTGTGCTTACTGCAAGATCCCCAGTTCTGGTTTGGGAGTACTGCATATTGTGGCTGTCCAACTTGCCCTTAACCATGATACTGCAGAATCATATAAAACAATTAGGCAAATAACTTTCATTGTTGTTTTTCCGTATAATTCTATCTCCCTGAGGTACAATTCTGTGTGCTAAGCTTCAGACAGAATTTTCTAAAAATCCTACAGTAATAACACTATGTTACATCATCACACAGAGGCCCTATAATTAAATTATTCATTTCATAAGCTTAGTTGTTAAACTGCACCAAATAGTTCAAAGGTAGAAGTATAAAGTGTTATGATTAAAGGTAAATTACACTGTATTTTCCAATGCATCAGCTGCAGATCCTTATAGTTGTTCTCTCCTCTCACAGTAACTCAAACCATCACCACTTTGTTGCATCCATTCTCCCTGTTTTATCTTACTATAGCCTCTGGCCCATGTTTCACCTGCACATATGCCGTGGTTCTTTGAGGCCAAGAGCCAATCTTTATTGTAAATCAGAGATACACAAAGCCAGCATTCCCTTTTTCAAACCCTTTTCACTCTAAAACAAAATGCTATTAAAGTAGGTATGTGTAACATCACAGCACAATGTTTAGAGGGGGAGAAACGGAAACAAAAACATTATTTGTGAAGCTACAAAACTAAGTTCATTAAAATAGTTTTGATGTCATATTTTTAAAGAATAAAAGAAGATTAAAATAAGTGTATGGACAGAACAGAAGGAAAATTAAATACACTGGCATCTGAACAGTATAAAAATAAAAATTACATGAAAAAAACCAAAAACAAAACCAAACCCAAAACACAAATGCATGTTAGACATGAACTAACTAAAAGCTACAAAGCACTGACTTAGACTTTTGTTATCTACTTCTGTTATTACTGGAACTAATATCTAGGTTAAAAAGCAAGACTTACTCCCAAAACATCATGGGACATGGTGTTTTGGGAACTGGAAAGTTAAAGTTAAGTCTGAAACACATGAAAAGTAATTTCTTCTAAAAAAGGAAAAACACTGTTCTCTTGTAAGATACACTGGGGGATTCTGTGTTTAATGGCCTACTGATACACAACCACGAAATTCACATTACTGCTTCTCTAAACATTTCAAGTGTAAAATCATACCTTTCACATCCTCATCTTCAATGGTCGTGTTGGAACTCTCTGTTGATTCCTGTTGAGAAGTAAACATGAGTCGAATGTACAAAACCAGCCAAGCCTTATTTGCGTGCCTCGGAAAATGACAGGATTAGTTACAGGAATCATGCAAAGCCTTGAAGCGGGGTGGGATGTCATTCACAAACAAATGGTCACACACTGATTGAGACATTTCCACCTGAAACGGATGTCAAACATTGCCATTCTCCACAGGAGGGAACAGAAACACAGTTCCTGCACTCTGATGCTTTTAGTTCACAGGAATGTACAGGAAAGTTTTTTTCTTTAACATCCAACTGTACAAAGTCCATCTGAAATGTATGAAGTATCTCAGCCAAGTAGGAGAGCTTGCCATTTTAAGCTTAGTGATTAAACCAACTGTGTAAAATAAGTCATTCCATTCCAATTCCACCTTCCAAACATGCAGGCTTCTACAAGCTACAATTTAAAACTGATTTCCTGTTCACATGACTTAATGCAATGTATATTCAAATGAAGTCTCACAGTGATCTGAAGCATATTGGATCAGATTATCTCTTTTTTATACTGTTTTTTGTAATTTTTTTAAGGAGATGGAGAATTGATGAATGTATGGTAAGAACTTTGACAAACTAAGGCATCTTTGTAGCAGTATTCTTCCACCAACCAGTCGTGCAGAGGAATGACTCATCTATCAGACAGTTTATTCTTAAGCCATCACACTTAAAAAGGCAAGGATGTTGTATTTCAGTCTTTCTTAATTACCAGAAACATGAAATATAATGGGCAAATTCAACAGGACACTGTCAAATCTAAAAGCTGCAGAGAGCTGCAAAGTTTTAACATAGATGGTTTTTCTGATCTCTATACTTTCTTGAGAAGAAAAATGTTAATTTTTTTTCTTTGCAGCTCAATAACAAAGAAGATTACCTGATCTGTTTTTATCTGAGAGAGAAGAAAGGATTGGTATTGTATTTAATTCTTTAAGGGATTTTACAATTAAATAATGAAAGGTAAATTTGCCAGTGCCCTTCATTTACTGTGTCCTCACAAGGCTGAGCCAAAGGAATGTTCAAGAGGGCTAATGCATTACTCAGACCTTCAAACCTCAAATGTGCATTGATAAGTCAAACTAGAGGAATTAATTCACACGCAAACAAAACCAAACGAGCCACCATGCTGTCCCTGTGCTGGCTGTGTTAGATGTTCCACTCTACATGGACATATCATGCTCTAGCACTTCAAATATTAGATAAAGTACTTACAAGTGAACAAAAACCTCACACAAATACGAGTTGTAAACACCATGCAAAGCTCACAGGGCAGATGTAGCCTCTAACACTGAAGCATCCACTCCAGTTGCCATACTACGAGGATCAGTCTTTCAGATAAATTTAGGAGGAACTCTCCGCATTAAGTGGTTCGTTTGTTTGCTTTGACCTTTTGGGACATTGAGTATCTTGGTTGCTGAGATTATGTAATAAAATCAAGTAGATGTAGTCACGCCAATATTTTATCTGGGTTTTCTGGGCTTTAGTGGACTTCAGCGATAAAGATCAGCCTGCTGTTCAAACACAGGCTGCTTGAGGCCTGTGGGTTTAAACTCGGGGAGCTGAAAGAGCAGTACCACGGAAACACAAGTTCTGTGTTGGACAGATGCAGGGGACATAAAGGATTGGGACACACAAGCACAACACACACCATCGGCACTTCCATGCTCGAGGAATGTCTGCATGCGTTATTTCATCACTCAGTTCCACTCCTTCTCTTATGAAATAATCACAGGGAGTTAAGACTAGATAAATGGGACGTGAATTAAGTCAGCACTGCAAACAGTGAAATTCCTGTTGAAGCGTAAATTCTTTTCAGGAAACCTAGGAACATGTGTTATATGTAAATGATGGTATTTCCTGGCCCTTTTCAAGTCCATGCATGAAAAAAACAAAACAAAACACGTTTTAGGGATCAGCTGCCAGATGCAAACATCACAATACATGAGAAAAAGAAAAGAGAATGAAGAAAACATGTAAAAATCAAAAGGCCTCTTTGTCACTTGAAAAGTGAAAATTTTTTGGAAACTGCCCAGTGATGTTATGGAAGAAAACCAAAGTCCTGTGCAAAAGACATGTCATGACACAGTGTATAAGCATGCTGAGAAACAGCAGATGGGATAAACTGAAATGACATCTTTGACTGAGGTGACGACTGCACGTGAAACTCGCCGGGATCATCTCACCACACCCTGAGAACAGCACTCTTAGGTTTCCCTTAGACTGCAGCGGTTTTGGCTGAAATGAGAGAGACCCCTGCTCCCCGAGCTGGGCTGCACTGAGCTCTGCCCATTGCTACTGACTCCCCCAAAAAGCTTCAGGAGCTCAGGAGCAGCAGGATAAATGCAGCAGATGGACACAGATGAATACAGGCTCGAGAGACACCGGGTGTAACAAATGCAGGAATGAGATTTTCCTTCATAAATTCTTGGAACAGGCCTATTGTGCTGTGGAATAGTGGATGGAACGTGTGGTGTGGAAAAGCAAGATGGAGTTGATTCTTTCTGAATACCTTATTTCCATCAGGGTTGTGGATTACTGTAGTTTGGGGCTCCTGAGCAAGAACAAAATAAAGAGAGAAAGAGTTCCCATTGGTAAATACATTTTCGTTGGTGTGAGGGAGTGCAAGAAGAGCCAGCTCACAAATGCTGAACACTGACAAGAGTTAAAACAAATGTTAACTGTCGCCAGGGGGTGAAACTGGATGTCTCTGACACAGATTTCCTCAACAGCAAGCCAGCAAAAAAGGCCATCTCACCTAATGCAGCAGCATGCAGAGACCTTATTCAGGACCGGGGTGTGCAGGGCTTTGAAGCTCTGGGGACCTGCCGAGGCTCTTCTGGATGAGGGCAGGCCAAATGCTCCATGTGCCTTCCTGTCTGAACCTGGACAGGCAGAGCGGCCACAAATCTTGAAGCTTTAATAACCTCTTCTCTTTAATCATGTTTATTTGTATTAGCATGAAGTGATCAAATCAAAATACAGCAGAATTGATAAGGATTAAGGATGACTTCCTGTGGATTGCCCTCAACTCCTGCCTTGGCAGAGCTGCATAAAAGCAGGCAAGAGACATCTTTGTGCCATTTAAAAGTGTAATTTCCCCAAATCCTTTAACCTGAAAAAAGGTTCAATAATCTTTAAAATGGCAGTTGGCCAGCATGCTTTCAGCATGGGCCACTGGGCACGGCTCCGTCTGGGAACAGACTGCCATAAACTCCTGCATGCAACCTGCTGGCTCGGCCTTAGGAAGAACTTACTGTATGCCTCAGTGCCAGCTGCTCCAAAAAAATCCAGAGGAAAAAATGCTTCCAAATGTGTGTGAACTACCCCATTTCCAAAGTTCTATATGCACATGGGAAACAGCGGGGCACAATATGATGCACTTGGGCACTGGCATTTACGTTGGTGAGCCCCGTGACACACAGGTGCCTTAGAAGCAGGGCTATTAATAAAAGCGAGACTGCAGTAAACATCCAGGAACATCACTTTGATTTGTAATATGTCCTTAGCAGAGCTTATTAATGAGTAATGTCTCCTGCTGATTTAAACGGAAGAGAAACAAGCAAAATGTTTAGCTCTAGATGCCTCTTGATCCCAGAGAAGACTTGCAAAGTCCTGCTGAGTTACAGGGAATATGGAATGAAAATCTGAATAAGGTCTGTTTCATGGCAGCCTAGTAATAATCCTGTTAGCTCTCCTGGATATCAATACTTTAACTAAGACAAAGCCAAGAAAATAATAGAGCCAGTTTTTAAAAATTTTTGTTGGTGCAAAAGGTTAGCATTAGAAGGTGGAAACAGTCATCAGGCAAAGAGCTAAGAGCAACACCAAGCGCATTCTACTCACTTTCTGGCACAGCATGCAAAAAATTCAGCTACAGTTACAAATGCTACGACTCTACCGCATCCAGCTTCCATTTAACATTTTCTGTCAATAAACACGCTCTAATGGATTTCCTCACAAAAAAAAGACAGCATAATTCAAACAAAAAGGTTTTCCAAAACCTGTTTTTAGAAAGCAAACAGAGTAAATGCATGAAAAAGCAAAAAAGGGAAAAAAATAAAATAAAAAGGAAGAACAAACAGAGACAGTCAAAAACTTCCAGATAGCATGAGAAGGAAAATTCCAGGTATACCAGCGCCGGGGTAGGAATATTTTCCTTGGGGCTGGTTACCACGTTGGTTTTGTTGTTTATCTGTAGGTATGCAGAAAACAGAAACAGACAGGCCTTAGAACTCGCGGTAGGCACCGTATCTATATCTCTGCACACAACATCTATAGACAGGCATTGGGATCTATAGATAGATATAGATATGGAAATAAAGAATACAGAAAGATGAACTTGCAGGAACACTAACACTAGCTCTGGGAGCTGGCTGGCAGCTCCTCTCCATGGGCTGCCAGAGCCCTGCACCAAGGCCTAGATAAGGGACGGATGAGTTGAACTGAGACACTTAACAGAGAGCCCTTAAGTAGCAGCTAAGCACGTCTAAGAAGAATAAAGAATTAATACCAGTTGCAACAAAGTCCTAAATAGCCACTGCCATTTCCTGACATGCAATGGTATTAGGTCATTACACTCAATAGTTCTTTCTTTCTAATGAATTATCCCTATCATAAATGATATTTAAATATTCGTAGCGCTCCAAGAATCTGTAATTTGTTCTACTGGCTTCTGATTGCACCTTGGAATAACTACGACTAATGCTAGAAAGAGACTGGTCCCTCTTTAGCTTTTTTGGTGCTATTTTTAGCAGAACATCATTGGCAGCAACTTCTCAGTGCTGGTACTATGGCTTGGAATTGCAAGGTTTCCCACTATGGTGCCTATAGTCTCACTCCAGCCATCAGCACCTCCCTGTTTAACTTTACATATAGGTCCTCATGACACTTCTTAAGATCAGCACAGTGCTACATCTTCTGGCTTTTATCTGTACAAAATATTAATTCAAATTAAACTGCTCAGCAGGAACCTTCAAAGTATCTGATCCTTTAAATCAATTTTTTTAAGATTTAACTTTCATTAATCCCATGGGGTATGGGAAGAACAGAAATACTAAAAATAATATAGCGAGCCATTTTTTACATGCACTAAGAAGCAAGATTCAAGTATTCTAAAATTGGTTTGAAAAATGCATTTTTCTTCTCTAACAATAATGAGAAAAAATACTATGTACGTTTCAGTCATGTCTTATTTTAAAAAGGGTGGTCCAAAGTATTATGCAGAACTAGGTATATAGATACAGTTCATCTGGTTTTCTAATTTTTAACCAGCATTTAACTGGCTTTGAAGAATATAAAGCAGTTTTGTTAATCAGGGAACGCTATGTCGACACTAAATGTTGTTTAATAATACTTCTGATAGAAACCAGCTTCCCGTATAGAATAAAAATAATTTTCTTTGATTTAAAAGCAAGCAAAGTTCAGGATGCTCTACAGCAGGAGGATGAGGAGCAGTTATTTTTTAAACAATGGTCTTTCTACAGAAATTGTCATTAAGAGAACATATGAGTCATTATTGAGTTGCAAGTGATTATGCCTTGACTTGGCTTACTTATTGTCAAATAAATTTCATTCCTCTGCACAATTACAGCTGCAAGCTGTAGGATTGTCTGAAGTGAGGACAGGGAGAGAACAAACACCTTTGTGCATAAAGTCTTTCCTGGGGAGATCTAAGTATTGGCAAGTATTTTACTTGCTTTGATATTTATGAGATTCTGAGATGGGCAGAACCCTGAACTCCTTACTCAGGAAAAAAACTTTAAAGAAAACCTCATCCATTTCAGTAAATGAAAGTTCTACTGGAGATCTGTGGAAGAGTGGGAACACAAACAGGGCTGCTTGACAGCAGACTAAACCTTCCAAGCAAGACAAAAACTGCATATGAAGCTGCATAACTACAAATTCACACTTTTAGGACAGTGTAGTCATTGAGAGACTATGATTAAAAAGACCCTAGCGAAAAGGAAATCAACACAAAGGAAAAAAATAAGGAAAGAAATCAAGATTTCACCAGATTTCATACAGTCCTATTCAGTAGCAGCTTAATACAAGAACTCAAGTGGTATCCAAAATGAGTGTTCTTGGTTGAATACATAAGGAAAACAGGTTAGTCAAAGTTCAATTCCAATTTTGCCTGAGTAAGGAGAGCAGGCTTGGGTCCATACTCCCTTGGTGGAAGCCCTACGAAAATAAACAATATTCATTACAGCTACTGCTGAAAACTGCAGGAAATCTATTCAAAGCTTCTTCAGCAAGGTATTGAGAATCCAGCATTTATTAGGAACAGAGAGAGAAAATGTGATTCAAAATGCAGTTATTTCTTCTATGTAAACAGAACTCGGTAAAACCCTTGGAAACTTTGAGAGAAAACTACAATAAGCTGTACATGTTTTCTCTCTCACAGAACAGAGACATTAATCTATGAACACACGGTGTATTTTTCATGTGTTTTTAACAGCAAAGGGAAATCATTCCAAAAGGATTACAATATTGTCATATGAAACAGCTACTTCAAAGCTGATTTGTGCTTAACCAATGACCTTCTATTTGTTGTAAAGGAGAATGTTTTATTGCTGCATTGCTTGCCAAAAGTCACTCTCTGAGGTGTGACACTAGTGCAGGACAGACACACACACACTCCAAACAGCTGGGCACGACTGTAGAAATCATTATTGGCCTCTTTTCCATAGAATATGAAAATATTTTAACAAATAAAGCCTGTATCTTGGGACTTTATCTTTCACACGTTATTTCTGTAACAAAAAGTTAATGCACACTTCAGGTTTGGGATCCTGGCAAAAACCACACTGCACCTTCCCCGTGCTCCTCCTTTGGACGCTGTGGCTCCCATCACTGGAACTGTGCATTCACCCAAGGAACAGAGGATTTACCTACATAACTGCACGGCTGCTCGCACCTGAGCAGCAGTTTTTGCTTTCCAAGGAGAGTAGCTTCCCAGTGAAAGGTGTGGGTAGGGGCCATTTGCCATCTCTCTGCCAGCAGCAGCAGCAGGCAGAGCCCATCCTCACCAACACCTCCAAGGTCACATTCAAACCCACCATAAGCAGCAATAGAGGAAGTTACCATGTGGGGTCACAGAGGCCAAATAAACACAAGACTGGAGGACAGGTTGAGGAGGAAGAAAAGTTATTGAGACTGTCAGCTGGGACATCTTGGGACACAGCCCTGTGCTGCAAAGGAAGCTAGCTGGGGAACTCTACAGTAAGAAGGCAGGGAAATTGGCTTTTTTACTCCTGAGCATTTAGCATGGCATCTTGGGCTACAGTGGCTCAATTAATGCAGTACTGTATCACTGGGCAACGTGTTTTGTGTTACATTTTATGGTATTAATACTATTAGCATTTAAAATAAGGAGGTTTTAAAAATGAAGAGAAGGCTGTTATAAGATTACTGTTTTGTTACTATTCTTATTTACTAAGAACAGCTGCATTGGCTGATGTTACATCTACTTTTTTGGTTTTGTATGTCCCCAGGTTAAAAAAAAGTAAAGACTTGCTTGAAAGAACGGCCGAACAATTCACTGTGGATGGCATATAGCAACTGCAGGCTTAAAATTCACAAGTTTGTACTTAAAGTCTTGCAGTTCTCACAGTATGTTAACAAAGCTAAATGCAACTGTTTGATTTCTAAGTGTGAACGTTTCACAGGAGGAAAGAAAATCTGTCGATAAAGATCCTCACCATCATCTGAACACTCGAACTGGACTTCCTTTTCTGAATTGACCAGTCAGAGAGAAAGGAAAAGAAGAAAACGTGACTGGTTGGATTTGCAGTATCAATGCATGGAGTACAGTATATTTCTCTTGGCTTTTTTTTTTTTAATAAGAAAAAGACAGCTACAGCTGTTGGAAGGGGTGGAAAAATGCTACAGAGTATCTCAATAACAGCATCTCAATAACAGCAACCACAGACTTCCCCAGATTTACATTTACTCCCTTTGCTCCACATCACCATGCAGACTAACAGCAGACACATAACATGTGCTGAAAACCAAAGAACTGAATCCCAACAGGTGCAATTTAGGCAAAATTTTGGCAACAATTGTTTCCCACATTAAAACTGAGATTGTGATAGAACAAATAGCATCGTAGACCTGTAGGAGGAATGATATTTAAAAGGGAAAACTGGTCAGAGGGAGTGCATGAATTTATCTATTCCACAATGAAACATGTTCAGGCTTTTCCAGCAGTGATAGAATCGTTCCAAATGTGTGCTCCTCCGTGTGACTGGGATCTCCACTGCTTGGCAGTGAGAAGCACTGAAATGGCACTGTACTCATTTCTTTGTAGGTAGGGCTCATGATTTTTTTGATCAGCAAAGTGTGCATATGTCAGACAGCAGGCACAAATATACTGTGAATCTGGTATTTAAGTAAGTATTTATAATGTTTTGGTAAAGTAAGATATTAAGATCAAATAGGAAATTAAAATTCAGGTCAAAGACATCCTTCTGAGTAAACACACAGAGCACAGAAGAATACATTTTGAATCTTATAATTAAGGCTTAAGGCATTATACTAGTCTTTAAGAGTCCTCTGAGGAAAAAAAAAAACAAACCAACAACAAAATACATTTTCTACTGAGTGTTCTTTTTTTCCCCCCTTTTTTTTTCCAAAGTATTTATGCCGAATGTTCATTTGTGAAGCATCTCTCCTCCTGCAGGGTCTGGTGACGTGAGAACAGGAGCTCTAAATCATGTACGAAAGCTGCCAAAATGTTCCCTTCTTAGCAAGGTCTCTTAGCCAGGATGAGCTGATCTGAGACAGTAAACCCCTCAAGTTCTGCCAAATATAGCAAGTACATCTGGCAGAACACACCTCATGTGGAGCCAAGCCTACCTGTACACGTTTGGTCTTCCACAAAATCTAATGGAAAGCCAAGGGGAAACACAGAGGCAACAGAGCTGCACATAAACACTGATGTCTAAAAAGCCCACCACCAAACCATTATTTACAAGTTAATTGATTGAGTCCTTAATTACATAATCATTCTTCATTTTAAAAGCAAGAAAAAGCATTTTCTCCAGTAGTTTTCCTTCTTCTGCTTACTTAAAGCTGGCTTTTCAAGTATATGTTTTATTTAATTTCTAAGCTTCACCTACTAACTTTAACCACTCCAAATAGCTAGGGAGAAACACTTACTAACGGATTCTATGAAGGAAAGAAATAGCAATAATCAATTCTAAAACCTGGCAGAAGTTACAGATAGGTGCAGACTAAGATAATATCTTTGAAATGGAAAGCAGGTGTTTAACCTACCTTAACTCCATCCGGCTTTTTCAGTAAACTCTTGGCTGCTGTAAAACGAGACAAATAATTTCAGTGTCAGGTGGTTCCCCCTGGGGTCACCCAGCTGTGCAGCAAACCCCCAGCGCCTCCCAGCTCCGGGTACATTCTCAGCTTTTATTTCCTCCTTTTGTTTATCTGAGCACGGGGAATAAAATCTTTAGGAAACCACCAATCCTTAGGATTATCAAACATCTCTTTTTCTGTTGACTAAAGCCATGGTTGACTGTACTTCTACAAGGAGAGAGCTCCTTGGGTGGCAGAGAGGAAATGGAAGCAGGGCAAGTGTAAAAGCAGCAGCTTTGTATATTTCCATTTTCTCAGCTGCAATACATTTCTCTCTGATGATAGGGCTAATTTGATACGACTATGAAAAGGTATTGTTTTAATGGCAGGGACTTGGACCAGGTGTCTGCAGAGCCCACTGGAAACTCAGTGATGGTACAATATGCACAGTGCCCCTGGGGGCCTTCCCACAGTGACAGCATCAGCCTCCTAGCGTGAAAGGGCAGCACAGTTGCAAGGAAGAAAGGAAGGACGATTTGCTAGTGAAAGGCTGTTTCAGAAGGCTGCTGCCTGTGAGGCAATAATAGCAAATTCTAGGCTTTGCTTCAGCTCCTAATGAAGAGAACATGCTATTTTCTGAATCGTGTTGTATACTGACCAAATTTCTTCAAAATTTCATTTGCCATAGCGTTATTCACGTGTCAGGCTTTAAATTCCACCACTGGCATCAAATAAGTGCAATTTACTAAATTTGGAAGGCTAACGTGCAAACAAGCACGGCACAGATCTGAACCTGAAAACATTCACAGCAGAAATACGTGCTGGCTGACCTACCAAATCCATATAAACTATTCACTAAAGCGTAAATGCTTCATGAATCACTGCCAAAGACTTGAGGAATAATAAATTACACAACAAGCCTGCCGTTACTGCGGTTTTATTGTTGTTTATAACCCAATCTTCCCATCAGAAAGTGTTTCACAGCTCAGGTTGTAAGAAATTGCTGTTGTGTGTACAAGGGAGACAGTCCCAGTATGAAGCTCCCATCATTAATGGCATCCTTATCTTAAAAAGAACCCCAAAATCCCAAACCAATTGGACCTTGCCTGCCCAAGGCTGCTCAGACTGGCTGAGGATATTGGAGTTACTGACTGTGTGGTTTATGTTTACAGCTAATTCTTGTAATTGTGGCTTATTTTCGAGCTGCATCTGCATTAAGTGCTCATTTTACAGCACAGAAAATGTAGGATCACCTCAGCAACTATACAGAAATGACTAATATCCATTATTGCGTAGTTTACATGAAATAAACACTGGAAAGAGGAGCCAGGTTGATGTTTCTAACTTCACTAATACATCAGCCCTCCAAATGCAGATTAATAACTGTGGAGATCAGCCAACACTACCATTAGAACTCCCACATGGCCACATCTTACAGCTAAAATGAACAAAATTAAGTTTGCCTGTATTGTGCAGCAGTACTACTGCATGCTTTTATTCACAGAAATGTGTAAGTAAATATTGAAACCAACTTGCTCTCCACATACTTTGGAGATTGGACACTCCCTGTGGCAATGTGTGCTTTCAGGACCTAAGGCAAGAGGGCCTTAGATTTTACATCACCACAAATACTGTGGCCACTCCATTAACTTCAGGAATTTATTTAAGGGAAAGCAAAGGGAAGGAGATATTTCTAAACCTAAGGACAAAAAACCCCGGAAGTTAAAGCTTTCAAAGCCTTTTTTATAGCTTTAGACCTTACAAAAATATGGGAAAACACAAATTAACTCTTCTAGACTGCTGTAGGCCCTTTTGCTAAATTTGTGCATGAAACTTCTGAGTTCTTTTGATGCTTGGCAAACACTACACGTTCTATGTAAACAATTAAATGAGAGGCAGTAAACTGAGGGCACTGCAAGCAGTAACACCAAGGATTTATTGCGTGTACGGTGCATCCTTTGGAATGTGCCCAGCGTGGATTACGATGCACTGCTGCACGTGACAGGACATATTCCGTGCCTCTACTGGGTTGGGCCTGCAATGCATTCTTAATAGTACTTGCATTCATCTCTCTTTAATCACAGATACTGCATACAAATCTAATATTTAAAGAATTCGCAGGAGCAAAGCAATCAGCACATTCTAAATTAAGCCCACAATGAGAGATTTCTTGCGACTACAAGCAAGAGCTATAAATAAAACCTAAGGCAGTGCTACTAGGCCAGAAAGCAGACTGGAAACAAATGGCTTGTGACAACATGGAGAAATTAAAGTGATTGAGGACAAACAGCAGTTTGGATTGAGAAGAGAAAAAAGATGTTCCTTTCACGTGCTGAGGGTCTTACCTCACAAGAAATATACATTCCACATAAAAGGAAGAAAAAAAAGGAAAATAAAACACTTTTATAACCACATCATTATGGACAAATGACCTTCACAAGCATGCTTTGCAATGAAATACAATGAATAAAGAAACCAAAAAATAAAATGTCATCAAGAAAAAAACACAGGTGGCTATGCTGCAAAACAAGAGCTTACAGGTGAAAAAATCAAAAAAAAGCCAAAACCCCTGTTCATTTTTCATGCTGAAATACTGTTTAAATACTACTTCGGCTTTTTTGGTTCATGGAAGTTGAATTTGATCCTTACATATACAGACAGTGACAGTTAATGAAAGAGATGAGAAATGATTTGTTTGTTTAATATTTAACAGTAATTCATTTTTACAAGAGGTGCAGCCTACAGCCTTCCCACCTTTTAAATGAATTGGCAGACACCGGAATTCATTAAGCACTAACTCAAGGTAATTTAGATAAAGGCAGTCCTCTGTGTTTAGGTGTGTATTAAAGAAGGGAACTTAACTAAGAAAGAAATTGTATTTCAAGTACTATGCAAATTAAGCAAGTTGTTCTTGCATTCATGATTATGTAATTTTTTGGATGAGTCAGTGCTTATTATTATTCTAAACATGCCCAGAGCACTATCATGTTTTTGTCTGTACAGTAATTTATGTTACACTCCAATAGTTACATCACAGAGTAGGAGGATATGTAAAATCCCTGATTTTTAAATCTGGTGTTCTATTTCACTATTCACTGGAAATCTCAAATGGCAAAATGAAAAATTCAACACAGCATTGATATTCTGGCAATTCTACTACTTTGGACAATTCTAACTCAGCTAACAGCAATTTTAGCTTTTGCTATCAGAATTTGTTTAGTGTAAGATCTTAACCTCCAGAGTCATCAGGACAAAACTGTTTCATAAAGAGGAAACAACTCTTCTGGCATCCAGCTAGGCACTGTTGGGCATTAGAAAGAAAATGGGGACTCATGTTACTCCACTTCTTACATCTTAGCAAAGCAATAAAGAAATGAATGTGTACTGATGTTATTTTAATACAGGATGCAAGAGAATTATGGAATGACTTTCCACATATATAAAAATATGTAAATTCTAAATGTTGTTTGGTGATACTTGTGCATGTGGAGCTGTTTGCATAACTTTCAATTTGTCTGCACCAAAACAGGCATGACAATCCTGCCTGCCTTTGACAAATTACAGTCAAAAAGCAGGGAAAGAGCTCAAATTCTACAGAAAAATCAGATTGCCACCTATAAGAGAATTTCTTTGGCCAAAGAGATTAAATCTTTGTTTGTTTCATCACAGGAAATAACACGATATATATCATACTTAGATGCTCCTGAACAAATCCTAATCAGGTCTCAGGCTTCACAGACATCAGAATATAAAGACTGCATTTATCTGGAGCTCAATGAACATACCTGAGAAATTTCTGGTAGCCAGCATTGTTGTCAAAATGGCCCCCTGTGTACACACACATTTTCTCAAATTAGCATCACACTTGTGTAAAACTCTGAATGCCAACACAATACAACAAAAAGGAAAATACGTGAGTAAAGGACACCAATTACTGAATTAACCCTGAGAGAATGGATTATCTGTGCACTACCTCTCATATGCCATGTCATGAGTGCATACACTGCAATTTAATCTTAATTACACACCTATCAGCAATCTTGATATCTCAAATATTTACCAACTGTCAGTATATAATGCACAAGCTGGGAGTATTCAGAGGCACAGGAATTATTCAAAATACATAGATGAATATGAAAGAGACTTTATTATTGTTCTTAGATTCTTTTTTTAGAGAGGAATAGGAACTTATTTGTAATGTACACAAGTTCACATCTGCAAAGTTATCATGTCTGGCCAGGAAAAAACATAGCATAATTCAGAAGAATAACTTTAGGGATTTTCCTTCAAGAAAACACTTTTTGTGTGTCTAAATACAGAAGATTGCTACAGTTTTGATTTTAAAAAGAAAAACTAAATTCTATTCACTTTCATGAAAAGTTTAAAATCTTCAAGTCAAAAGCTGATCTTCTACCAATAGTCATTTAAGAATAATATTTAGCAGAACTCTGCACAGAGACCATTTGTTTTGCACACTGAACACAAGCACAAGTTCTCATTCTTACCTTTAGTTTTCTTCTTGCATTGAATTTCTTCAAGCAATCTACAGTCTCTTGTCTGTGCATCATAGAGGCAACAGTAGAACGTTGCTGAGAGAAGAAAAGAATTGTTTTAAGGCACCCAGCCAGTTGCTTAGCAGTTTGTTTACTCTACAACACACATATTACAACCCATGGTCCCCAACTTAGGCCTTTAATTTCTACATTGGCTGACTATCCCATTGTGCTCCTTTTACTCAGCCTTTTCCATGTGTAAAGTCCACGTGAAAAGTCATGGTGTGGAACAGGAGAAAAGTCCTGGATCCAGGAACAGCCAGGCAGCCTCTGCTACCTGCAAACTGACTTTTCAGAAGTCCCTTCATTCCCTGCCTGCACATTTCATGCTTATCTGAATGATTTCAGGGAAACAAAAATGCAAAGCATTATCTAATTCAAAGTTACTTTCCTGCACTTCCTTCTCACTGAGAATTTAAAGTAACACTCTAATTTTTGCAGAGAACCTTCTGCACAACACAGTCAAGACAAAGGAGATAAATTTGCAAAATCCTTACCCCAAGCTGAGATCTCAATCTAGACCACTACTGGTCATATCTGTGTAATTATAATTTTACAATTTGCATGAACGTGCTGCACGAACAAGAACTGAAGTTATCCTCTAAAAGCATTCACTGTATGCTGAAGCAAAGCATAAACTGATTTGTCTGCCAAGTGATCATGTTGAACATCTGGAAATGACTTACACAGATCCATGGATGCTTTAGTGCTTCTGATGCTGTGATACGTTTCGCTGGGTTGATGGTGAGCATTTTATTGATAAGGTCTTTTGCTTCAGGAGTCACCGTGTCCCATTCTGGTGAGGGGAACTTCAGAAAAAAATACACATGTGGATATTGTGTTGTACAATCTTTACACAATTTTACCTAAGGATCCAGTACTGGATTCAAATAAGAGCTTAAAAAGTATAAGGCTCTGCCTTCACCTCATCATCATTTACAAGTTACCTAAATCTGAGAACCAACAGCCTCTTGTCTGTTAAACATAATACGATTAGATGATGTTGCAGAATTCATATGCCACCATCTCATCAGTTCTTAACTTTGCCCTCTGGGAAACTCCAGCTTAGAGGCACAACTATAAATAACTGATAAGACAGAGTATGGTACATACATCATAAGCACCAGCCTTGATCTGCTGGTAAAGCCTGTGCTGGTCTTCATCCCAGAACGGAGGGTATCCCACCAGGAGGATGTACAGAATGACTCCTGCAGAAAATTCACACCAGTGTTAAGGGCTTGCAAGGAATAAACTCCAGAAATTAATTTTGCACCCAACAACCATGTAAAACAAAAGGCTCATAAATATCATCCCAAATGCTGGGATGGGAAAAATGCGGCCCCTTCATACTGGGAAAGCAGTAGAAGTGGAGTTGATGAGGTAACCAATAATGGAAAACAAGGACAATAATGAGCATTTGACACTACACCAGATCAGCAACACTGGAAATGTTTCTCTAGCTGGAGAAACAATATTCCATGATTCTGGATGTTCTAGGAAAATGCATTTTTTACTTACAGTTTTATCATGGCTTATACTGGTGTCTGCAAGATAGTGCTGTAACTATTCTCATGCAAAGCAAATTTGGGAAGCTCGAATTTCTCTGTATTTGATCAATAGGAAATTGAAAATACCATCTGCTAGTCTGACAGGGATGATTCCCGGGACTGAAGAAAAGTGCTTTCATAACTACAACCACATACTAAGTGTGGATAGAAGTGACATAAGGAAACCAGCCTCTGTTCTCAGCTGGGGAGCTCCCACTTGCCAGTAGCTCAGTTTAGAGAACTGGATGATAAAGCAATTGCTCTGTGCTCTGTACTCCAGGTCAGAAAACATTCAATTTTGCAGTTTATACCTGCAGATGGGGTATATAGGTCAGACAGAATTTTAGGCTCCTTGTGAACCAAAACTCAATGTCCAGCTCACAGTATGAACTGGTGTTTTCTAACTAATTAAGCATTGTACACCTGCGCCTATTCTTTTAAAACTCTTTGAAAGTGTGTTGTGTAGACATGGCCAAGAATGCCATGATATCACAACTTAGTAAATAATTTTTTTAAAAAGAAGCTTGTAAGGTAACAAAAAAAATCTAATGACCTCTACTAAAAATTCATACTGAATTTCATGAAATACCTATTTTCTGATGCACAATATAATGTACCCTAGATGTAATTTCTCACCCTTAAGACACTTTACAGTGGACTGAATGTGACTTTCAAAATAACTTCTTACCACATGCCCACATATCCACAGGTTTGCCATAAGGATCTTTGCGTAACACTTCTGGAGAAAGGTATCCTGGAGTACCAGCAAAGCCTGTCAAGAGGCAAGGCAGCTCTGGTCAGAACCTGTACGTGCTCTGCATAAAGCAATGATTCTCATCTTGGCCCACAAGACCCAGGACAACATTTCCCAAGCCATGGACATGAATGGCTTCACTTGCCCATTTGTTTTTCACAGCACATGAGGTACTGCTGACATTGTGGGGGACCAACTAATAAAGCAGAGGGGCAGCTACTGTATCCTATATATAAGGAGATATATATTCCATAAAATTAGAACTACATCTAATACGCTCTTTCCACTGCAGAACTCATTTCTGCCAAGTCATTCCACTTCTGGAAACCTCTTACAAAAGTTTACAGGAAGCATCTCTGAAGCAGTCTAGCCTTTAAAATTTATATGTTCTTCATCCTTTATTCATTACTAGCAGTGCTGCTTTCCCTGAGCAGAATTGCAAAATGTAGGTATAAATATTACTTTTCTTAGGACACTCCAATGGATAAAAACTTAATGACCACTAACAGTCTGCACAATTTCAGTGAGTGTGTCTGCTCCTTCAGGAATCTTCGCCTGAAATAAATGCTTGGGAATTCCTGAGAGGTGAGAATTTGGTGGCTTTCATGAAGGACCACATGCCATTTGTGCAATAGCACCCTGGATTCCACAAAACTCATGAGAGACAGTGATAACATATAAAGCATACAGCTACAGAAAAAAAAGAAGCCTTTGCCCTGCAGTTGCCAATTATTTTGGAGTGGGAGGAGGAAATGAAGGAACATATTCTGTAAATTCTACTGAGAAAAGAGCTAAAATACGGTCATGAAAAATAAGCTTGTTTTTTGCAGGCTCCTGATATGGAAGCTATGAATTGTTAAGGAGTACTATCACACAGGAAACACATCCTAAGCTCCTTAGAGAAGCTGAAATATAGATGTTCTACGTGGCTTTAAATAGAGTGCTGTTTCATCTCTCTTCTTGGGTGAAGTGCTCATTTTAAAGGGGAAGTAAAGTTGTCTTGACTAAAACTTACCACAGCTCAATGAACATTACTATGCAAGACTTGCAAATAAACTTGAAAGCAAAAATAAATTTAGTACTTAACTAACCTTATTTCTCAACAAAGACACAAAATAGATCTAAACTGAAGTAACTGGTGTAGTTTTAGTACACAGAAGCACTGAATGGTTTGGATTGGAAAGGACCTTGAAAATCACCTTGTTCCAATGCCCTGCCATGGGCAGGGACACCTTCCACTAGACCAGGTTGCTCCAAACCCTGTTTCTGGCCTTGCACACCTCCAGGGATGGGGCAGCCACAGCTCCTCTGGGCAACCTGTGCCAGGGCCTCACCACACCACCCTCACATGGAACAATTTTTTCCTCTTATCTGACCTAAACCTACTCTCTTTGAGTCTGAAGTGATTTTTACTTGTCCTGGCACTACATGCTCTAGTAAAATAGTCTCTCCTCAATATTCTGAGTGGTTTAAAGCAGCAAACACAGAAGGGTACACAGCCTGATTTCAGTAGAAAAAGGAGAACCTATGGAGATAGGCAATTGCCATTTATCAGGTTATTTTGTAACTGCTCAGAGGGACCCCCAAACAAGTGTGTACTTTTCAGAAAAGTGTTGCTGTCTGTATTAACACCCTTAGCTAAAGCAACTTGCAAAGCTGGAAACTCTGACTGTGCTGTGTCTAAAAGAGATTGCATCACCTTGTACTCCTATCCCTGCATGATTTCTCTGAGTGTCCAGAGGACCAAGACAAAATCTGTGCTTTGTTGCACAACCTGTCTGACACTTTCCCAGTATATCAAGCACCTGCTAAGAGGGTGGCAGGTTTCAACTAAACCTTGTAAGGCTTTCTACAAATAGGCAAAGAACAAGCTTGTTTTGCAAACCAGCAAAGTATTCTGTCATATTCAAACAGACAAGGTTCAAGCCAGTTTCTGGATGAGGCACAGCCATGGTTCAAGCAGAAAAGGGACCATTACACCAGAGGACTACACCAGAAAAAAAGAAAAAAGAAAAAAGAAAAAAAAAAAGAAAAGCATATGGATGCAGAGCTATAATTAGAATCAGAGCATGCCATGAGTCACTAGGTGCTGTAGAATTCAGTAGAAAGCAGAAAAAAATCTTCTGAAAGAAAGTGAGAAAAAGTTAAAAATGTCCAGTCCGCTGAAGTACATGTTCTGCCCTGTTAATGCAGTCCTAAAGGTGGAGGCAGGCACTTGGACCACTCTGCACAGGTTTTGCAGAGCAAGTTCCAAAAAAGCTACAGAACCCACTCATCGAGTACCACAGGGGTTTTTTAAAAGAAAATGCTCCATTAGACTACTTTCTTTTCATTACCTTGCTGACTCCTCCTTACATATATACTTTAAAGACATTCTGTTCCCTTTTCTCAAGTTCTCGTGATGCTGTGAGTCTAAACCAAGCACTTCACAAGAACCAAATGACAAAAAATATGAAGTGCAAGATTTTCCAGGGCATTGCAACCTCCTCTGCATCACCTGCACGCACACTATATACTGAAAATATTCCCGAAGTCAACTTCAATCTGCTGATGTTTTCTTGAGATGCTTCCTGTTTACCTGAAGCTTTTGTCATTGTAACAAACCACTTGTGTTTTTCCTTGTTTCTGTTCCACTCCTTTTGTACTGGTCTGTTTGTTGATGTGCAAGAGCAATCTCCTCAGTCTTTTGTGGATTACTGAAATCCATTTATAGAAAGGCTGGATTTAAAACAACAGGCTGGCTTAAAAAGCTGCCAACATATGTCCAATGGCACTGCCTGTGCATGTACATGTACTTATAGCTGTGAACACTCAACCTCCCAACTCACTGCCCATAAAAACCTTCCTGCTTCTGTTCCAAGCTTACAACCACTTTGTTCCATTTCAAACTGCACTTTCTAGCTACTCTAAGGGAGAATAGGCAGCTGCTATAAATATTTTATTCTGTATTTTTTTTCCACCTGGGATTTACAATAAATTTTTCCCCATGCTTCACATCTGTTCAAAGAAGGTGGTACGTGAGACACGTGTATCACAATTGTACATGCACTATTGTTTAAAATTACCAGTATTAAATATTTTCCACCATTCTCCTTGGGGCATCAATTAACTGTAACAAGCAATCTGTAATTAGTGTCTGGCTACAGCCTCAGGTGCTCAATCCCCTTTATTTTCCCTTTCACTGAAGTTACATTCCAAAGTGCTTCAGAATCAAATTTTCAGGTGTTTCCAGCTGACAGAGACCTGTTCAGACAAAATGTTCTGATGACTGGGCAGGTACACTCAGCGGTATTACCCTACTGTCTTATTGCTCAGTCAGCTGAGGGGAAACCACCGTTCTCCATCCCAGGTTCTACACCTATATTTCCTGCCTCTAGATACTCAGGAGAAAGTGGGACAAAAGGGGTTGTGTGCACCTAAGTCAAATTTACAGGCTGACAGAAGCTAGCACAGAAGCTAGGAGTCAGGAAACCCAGGTTTTCCAGGGTCAAAGAGTCACTCAGCTGCATGTTTCACTCTGGGGTGACAGTGGGGCAGCTGATGAGACTTAACCACTATGCTGAAAAATTGGTGAGGAAAAAATGGTATTTACTTACCAAACCAAGCCTGTTGTTCTCCCTGGACTTCTATAGCCAATCCAAAGTCTGCCAGTTTTACTGCTGCTCCCTTGGATTTGCTAGCTAGAAGTAAGTTCTCAGGCTTTATTCAGAGAGAGAAAACAATTGAGATGAAAAGATAAGTAAATACATTTTAGATACTTTTTTTTTCTTTTTTTCTTTTTTTTTTTTTTAGTTATGGTAGTCTGGAAAAGAACAAATACTTAGAAGAGTGAAAAAGAGAAGAAACCCATGATTTTTTTTCCATGAAATTGCAAAGCTTGCACTTCCCATGCTATCTGGAAAGAACCACCAGGCCTGTAACCAGCCTTCATGAGCTCATGCCAGCAAGACTAAAGACAGCGTGGAGAGGACAGCCAGAACGGGCACATGGAGCTGTGACACCTGCTGGCATGACAGGACAGGTCAGAGATTCCCAAGAGCTCACTACTGAAAAAATGGGGCAGGAAACTCCCAAAAGACAGGGATTCACTGATGACTAGTCTAGCCCAAGCAGTTTGCAGGATCAGGCATCTACAACTGTCAAACAGAAATGTTTTGCATGACATCCCAACAATAACAACCCTGTGATTGTATTTGCATTCAGAGGGCAGGTGTATTTACATTGCAAATCTTTCAGCAAAGGCAGCACACCCACGTTTGTGCCTGCAGACAACCTTTACAAATAACAATGTTAGGTAGTGAAAGTTCCCACTTTGCTGTTTTTTTAACAGGGTATGTTGGTCACATCTGAAATAAAATGCTACAGTACACTCAAGAATTAAAGGAAAAGGATTTGAACATAACAACTGTGTTCATTCTACTGTTCATAACGAATCCTTCGAACTCCAGTTAGCAAATACATCAAATGTAAATTGCCCAAAGACAACTTTATTGTATGAATGCTTGCTTTAAAAATACAACTAAAAAGGTCCTGTAGAAATCAACAGATTATTTCAGAGAACTGTGACCCTCTTAGCATTTGCTTGCCGTATCTGTCTTTCCAATGCCCACGATTTTTATATAAAGGTTTTTTCCTACATTTCCAACAAATAACAAAACCTCACTTTCACAGGTACTGCTGTGACTCCTCAGAAGCAATTTCTGCAGTGGTCTGTGACAAGGGATTTCACTACAGCCAGGCTGCTGCTGGGACCCCAGTCCTGCGAACTCTTCAGTGTTTATTCCAGGTTCAACCCAGCAGCAATCGTATCGCTTCCAAGGGACTATTTTTGCGATTGCAGTTAATCCCACGCATATACTGAGGTTGGAAACAATTAAGATCATAAGCCTCTTTCAGCAAAGCCTATCTTTAATACATGTCAGGGATCCAGCAAAATATGCTTGAGCCTAAGTTAAGACCTCTGCCACGGTGATACTTCTGTTAATTAACAACACAATGGGCCCTGACAAACTCATTAATCTAAAGGTGGTTTTTCCCCTCTCATCAAAGGAACATTTTTTCAGCAAATTACCAACATCATTTTCTCACTCATCCCTTTGTCGCTGTGTCATAGATTAGACAACATTAAAAAACGTTCATCAATAGTTACTTGATGAAGCTTCTATTTTCATCTTCTATTTCTAGTTTTAAAAATTCAGATGAAGGGCCTTCAGAACAAAATATAATCTTCATAGTCACTTAAATTATCAGTAACCACCTCAACTACATTCTATGAAACACTGAGTGCATAGCTGAGGACTCTTCTCTAGGTTCATCAGCACTGATTTAAGCAGTGTCACACTCCTTGCCATTTAACAACACGAATTTCAACACACAGTCACAGAGCTCTGCAAGGTTTCCTCTCAGAGTGAGAGAAGTTCACAGTAATTAATTCCTGGAACGCTGTTCTTGTATAAACCTCTTAAAGCAATGGGTGATCCTATTTGGTTGTGACCTTCAGGCAAGCCAAAAGCAGTGAAAAGCCTCACCCTTTTGGATGGAATACAAGCAATACCCCACTGAGCACATACCGCTTTCCCAAAAAGTGACCTTGTTCATAACACTGGGTTTGTGTTTTCTGATGCTGGTTTGGTTTTTTGTTGGCATTTTTGGTTTCTGTTTTCCTCTTGGGATCACTTTTTTATTCCATTGCATGTCTCTGCTCTGCAGAAGTACCACTTTAACAGACGAGTATGTTCCACCAGAATTCCTGATTTACTCCCATAGCAAAGACAGGAGCCTTTTGGGCTGTGCCATGTGGGATTGTGTGCTTAACCAACATGCAGCAGTCGTTTGAGGCTGGCCAGAGGTACCTGGGTAATTATCATGCATTAACTGGGAATGAGTGCAATTACTTGGGAAACATTAACAGCGCCAAGCAGGTCTTGTTCCCCGGATTCGTGGTATCACCTTGTGCTCCCTGGTGATGGGCGGCAGCCAAGCATGCACAATGGCACTGTTAACTGCTGAAATTACTTACAAACACATTAACGTGATTTATGCCATACTTTTCCAAAGGTCTTTAATCCTTAAGATACCGAGTATTTAGGGCTTTGTGTACTTTTCCTTGAATATAACTAAAGCATCCACTCTTTGGTGGAAGGTAAGAGGGTCATAACCACAAAATCACAAAAGTTTCACAAAAGCAGGAACACTACGGCCTGACAAGAACTGGAATTCCTACCTGGAAGTGCACTTTTACTAGTTGGTAAAGCCAGGTTGCCACTAATAAGTTAATTTTTTTCTGGGTCTACAATCCACCACCATTATGACCATTATGACTTATGCCAGGGATTACAAACAGAGCAGCAACAAGCACTTCTGCAGGTCATAAGAGGCCGCAAAAGCTCCTGTCTGTTTGCTACTAAATCAGCCTTAGAAGGAAAGTTAAAGAAAATGAGATCGTCCAAAATCTCCCCACCCTCAAGCACACCAGCATGTTTGGACTCAGTTGTTGGAAAAAAAAAAATCCATCAAATTTTGTAATTTAAGGATCCATGCCAGTCCATAACCACCTTCCACATCTCGCTGTTCTGCTCCTGGCATCTTCTTTTCAGCACATGGTGTTCTGCTCGGATTTCACCACAGTCTTTCATTTAATTCTTTGGGGTTTTTGGCTTTTGCCACAAAGCTGTAACTGAAGAAGGATGGTTTTCTGCTTCCTCAAGTTTTCACTTTCCCAAATGAAACTGGGCACTACAGCTTGGCAGAAACACTTTCTCTCACACTGTTTTTTCAATTCATCCTGGCTTTGCCAGAGTAAGAAATCCACACATGGTCTGGAGCAGGCAACAGCTGGATTTAATGCGTTCCCAAAGAAAAAGTTGCTTTGTGTGAATGCATGAAAAGTAATAGAAAGCATCTCTTATTCCATCAGCTTGAATAGCTACAATCCTGGTTTCTTCAAGTCCTTTTGATTCTAGAAGCATAGGACTGCATGTACTGTGTGGACAGGAACTGGACTGGAGCAGCTGGACAGATGTGACATCCTTCCATTTAAACTCATTCCATGTTACCCAGCTGCCATGCAAGATTTACAGATTTGTCAGTCTGCCATTGTACAATCGTGACACAGGAAAATCCAGAAGTGCAAAATGGGTAGAAAATTTGGGGTCTGCATCTTTGTAACTCATCCTGCTCTTTGAGCTTTTGGAGCAAACCCCTTTGTGTTTCTTTATGACAACAACATAGACATTATAAAGTCAGATAGAACAGTCTGCTTGGGAGTGAAGGTTGGCAAGAAAGGCGACAGCATTCTGATTCCAACGTTATTACTCATGATAACCACTAGAAACTCTTATCCTAGGAGGAAATTTCTGTTCCCCAGAACTCATTCAGAAAGAAAAACTAAAGCCCAAGAATCCGTGCCACAAAGGATTATAGTGTGTTTTGCTGCCTTAGCCGGCACCAGTTTTTCTCTGCTTCACAAAGGATCTGATAGTTCAGACTTCCATTTGATTTAAAAATAGACCATTTTCTTCTCCTTGAGGATCATGAAGCTCAAGTGCCCAAAAGGTAAGCTTATCACGAGCTCTGGGACAGCCTTCTCTCTTGGAGCCTCACAGTAAAAGAAAATGATGCTTCTTTCCTTACCAACATATTTTAAAGGCAGAGAGCATTCCTGCAGCAGATGCCTCTAGGCATTTGGGTATGTACACAGTTGAAAAAGAGGAAATGCTCTCTCAGCAGAGAGTTTTCTTTAGAAAGGCTTCTATCCCAATGTTAAAGCTCATCTGGAAGGAACTGGACTCCACAGGTGAGTGTGGTGAGGACAATGTAGAAATTCCTGCTTTTTCAAGACGTTTTGTAGCCCAGCCATAATCTGGAGGGGAGAGAGGTCTGTGTGCCAGTGATCCCAGAGCAACTGACCTTCTGTCACTAAAATGCATGGCAGGTAAAGGCTCCTGTGCTTCCCAGAAGCACTCCAAATCCTGCTGATGAGAGATGGGAAGTTGCCCTCATGCCCTGTCCCAAAAGCTCTGGATGACACAGAGGAAGACCACGTATTCCAAGAATACACACAGTGCTTGAAAAGCACCTTCTGTTCTCCCTGTACTGCCCAGCGCTGGACAGCCAGGCACTGGCCAGCCTCGAGCAGATCCCCTCTGGTGAGCACGAGCTTGTTCTTACACGGAGGTGAAGCCAAGTTAAAAATAAATGAACCAAGGATAAAAGCAAAACGAGAGAAGCATTTACACGTCTGCTGCTGGCGGCCCCGTGGGGCAGGGATGCTGCTCCGGGAGGGCGGCGGGGGCAGCAGCACTCACCTTGAGGTCGCGATGGACCACGCCCATCTGATGGCAGTGCAGCACGGCCTCCAGGATCTGCTGAATGCAATGACTGCATGCAAACACCATGGGCGCCCGTTAGTTCCAGCACCAGGCCGGGGGGCGGCGGCCGAGGGCGAGGCCGGGCGTGGCTGCGCTCCGGCCCC
>VWYP01034169.1:5429-17614 GCA_013400435.1 Pycnonotus jocosus | reverse complement strand
CTACATCTGTGCAGCTTTAAAAAAGTTCGGCCGCCGCGCCCAGCAAAGATCATGTAACCACCACAAGCATGACTAGAGACATTTAACCCTTTCCCTCCTCCATAGGAAGCAGCAAGTAAAGATAGAGAAGAAAGCAACATGAACTGCAGTCAGTGAAAGAAAGACTGCTAAAAGAAAAAGATGAAGAAAGTAGACACATTTGTCTAGACTTCTCCAAATGAATCATAGAGATATAGATGAAAATCAAAAATGCGATTCAAGAGAATTGCAAACTCTAGTCAAAGGTTGTTTAGTTTTGAAGCCCCCGCTCCTGGGCGAAAAAAAGTTTTATTGTTTGGTTTGAAGCCCCGGCTCCTGGGCGAAAAGGAAGTCTCTATTTGGTTTCTGATAGAGACGATTTTAAAGAAGAAAAAAATCTTTGTTGTATACTAGAGTAAAAATTCTTAAAATGAGACCCTGAATGTGCTATAGCCCATAAGCAGCTTAAAAGCCTGCTAATGAAGTAAGATTGCACAGACCTGCAAATCCTAAGTGGTTGCAGGTTTGTGGCATGGTTTCTATAAATTCTGAAACGACTCCTCTCCCAAAGAGGGTAAAGTTAAGTTTAAAGGTAGTAACTAGTTAAATCATGGCTTTCCTCCATGTTGCGTAGAAAGTGAATGGTTTGTAGAAGAGAAAAAGGTCTAGTGTTAGGGGGTTTTTTCTTCTTTTTTTTTCCTTTTTTTTTAGTGTGTTAATAAACTGTTTCTTTAGTGGTAAGTTGAGCCCGTCTTTGCCTTTTCTTCCAAAATCCCATCTCATTTTTAGCAAAAATTTAAAACCATGACATTAATTAGTAGCCCGTATGAAGAGAGCAAGGTGATACATAGCCCAAACCGTGACATTTTTACTACCTCATGCAAGTTGCTTTTTCGCTGTCGCTGGCCTTCAGTTACAAGAATCTTGTAGGTTTTAATTTTTCTACACTAATTATTCTATACTATTCATGACATCGGACTGGAGTTTTGTTAAGTGATGTGGACAGTGACACACCTCCACCCCCCCGAGTCATTAATTAATCCCTGGGGCACTGAACACAGAACCCTGGGCTGGTTTTGCAGCTCTCTATATGAGAGCTGAGTCTGTGGGCCACTGTTGTCTTCTCCCTATGGCCCAAAGAGTCCCCCAGCTGAATAAAACATTTAATAATGCTGAAATGTCTGTAAAGATCAGGTGGTTGATGAATGAGTTCTTACTGCTGGTGGGTTTTTTCCCCCCTTTTGAGATGTGTTTAGATGCCAACTGCAATTTTAGTGCAGAGTGGTATCGATCACCACCCTGCATGTGTAATACAGTCAGTTGTTATTAATTTCCTTATTGTTTCTCTCCTCTGAGATGATCCTTGTTGGGTACCTCGAGGGGCAGGTAAATAAAACTCTGCCTATTTATATTAAATACTGAGGGAAGCACTATCCTTAAACAGCCTCACTCCCTTTGGCACAAAGATCTGAGGCACCGTTCCAGCACTTCTCCTGATGTCAGCCTGGGATTCTGCAGTGAAATATGCTCCTTTTCTTTTTATTTCTGCTGAGTTTTGTGACCTGGCATTGCTACCTGTCACTGAGGCTGCTTTTTTCCCTGAGTAATGTCACAGCTCTTATTTTTATGGGCATAGTGAAGATAATGAGCCCGACTCGGAATGGGAGATAAGGCTGAGACAAAGACAGAGCTGCTGGCTTTTAAGTGACATGAGAGGCTCCAGATCCTCCCGTGACGAGGCCCCTCTGTGAGAACAGAGACTGATAAGAGAGGGAGCAACGAGGCAGTTCTGATAGGAGCAGTGACCTCCTCAGCACTGAGAGTATTGCAGCGAAAAGGCTGCAGACCCAGACCCACAGGGCAATGCTGAACTCAGCGTTTTAGCCCCAAAATACCTCTGTAGGCGTGGACAAAAATGCCTTCCTTAACTGAGATTAACACGAGTGAGAAAATGAAGTGTTGGGACAGCCTTGGCTGTGGCTGTGCCTCCTCCTTCCCCTGGATGATGCCTTAGGATTTTAGCTGTTACAGTGTGTAGTAATCACATTTAGCTTTTCTATTTTTCATCTATTTGTAATCCTGCAGTTCTTTAGTGTAGAACTCTAAACTCCACACACAGTGGGAGCTGCTGCTTCCCCATTTTGGTCAAAAACAACAATTCCTCTCCAGGCCTGGGGATCAAGGACGCCTCACTGCCTCAGGCCCTGAGAGATGGGAAAAAAAGTGAGTTGGGGGCAGCAAACTTGGGGTAAATTATTTCATTACCTGAAGCTGTAATTGGAAGGTGAAGTCCCAAAATGCAAATGGACCAAACTTAAAAAAAGTGTGAAAACCCCTGTGACCATTCTCCATTTTGGATGTATCCCCTGGGGGGCTTTGTCTGCCCTAAATGTACCTGAAGGTCCTTCAATAAATAAAATTATAAATAGAATTTATTATCTTCATTTTGTCTGGCCTCTGTTTTTAAGCAGCCCAAAAAAGGCATCATTGAAATGCCATTTTCCATCAGTGACTGCATGCATTGCTCCAGGCAAGGTGTGCCCTGGGACCTCCCTGGTCCTGGGAAGGGATCAGCTGGGATCAAACCATCCCTGCTGTGGCTGGGAGAGCCACCAGCAGCAGCTCTGTCTTTGTCTCAGAGAGACATGGGTGCCAGGGGAGTGATGCCAGGGTGGAGTGTTTCAGTCACTGCTCAGCCCTACACACGGGAAAAAGCAGGAAAGCAAAAACTTGTCCTCTGGAAGCAGTGCAGTGCAGGAGAGTGGGCACAGGGGACACTGCCAAGTGCCCATAAAGCCCAGGTTGCACAGGGAGACCATTAATATAGATTTTCAGAGAGTTTTTATCCTGTTTCCTTTTATTTCCAGAATTTCCTGGTCCCTTTCTCCTGTAAGGACAAAGCTGGCAGAGGCAGGAAGCCCCTTCCTTGCTCACTGCACCTCTGGTCATGTTGTGCCTGAATTCTGGGGTGAAGAACCACCAGGACAATTCCAGCAGCCCTTCATTGACCTTAGGCCGCTTGTTTTGGACTTGCTTTGTGACTTTGCCATCCTTTCCCCTCACAGAGAGGGAGAAGCATTCTCATTTAGTATTAAACTCCCCTCTGTGGATTCTGACAGTGCTTCTGAGATTGTATCAATTATTTAAACTAATTAAAAAAAAAAAAAAAGAAAACTCTAAAATTCCAGGATTAAAGAGATTAGTTTCTTGTCGATTTTGGTAATTCCTCCTGCTTTGGCAGCTCTGGGGCTGGGTGAAATGGAGCTTCTGAGTTGCTGTTTGCTCAGAGTTCACTCTGGCCAGGGGCAGAATGGAAATTCTGTTTCCATTTCTAATTGCCAGGTTCATGTCTGAGTTCAGACTGGGTGCTACCCCAGCAATCAAAGCCCTTTTAGGTGGCACTGTTGGATGGACAATCCTTTGTACCACTGCACAGGGAGCCTTGACTGCACGGCTGGCATCTGTCTGCAGAATTTTAGCTTATAAAAGTCAATTTGAAACAAATATTTTAATTTTCCTTCTGTAATGCTTTTGCATTCCTCAGCTCCATGAGTTGCCCAGTCCCTCCCATACCTGAAGTGGCTTCAGTGGCAGACCAAAGACCCCTCAGGTGGTTTTTTAACCAGTTTAAACCATGGCCAAAGCTGCCCTGAGCCGTGCAAGGACAGCTCACCCGCCCCACAGCCCAAAACCAGGTCTGCACCTGACACTGAAGAACGTCTAGGAAAAGGATTAAAAAGAATAATCAAAGAACTCTGAACATCAAAAAGCAAACAGGTTTATGAATTATACATAAACACATGCTGAAGCCTCAGTTCCTAGCACTATCTGCCTCCCATCCAGTCGCTAATTCTGTTGTGCAACCAGGGAATGTGAACTCCTTCCACGGGGTCTTGGGCTGGGTGTTCCCTTTGCTGAGGCTGCCTGAGCAGTCCACCTCATCCCCCCAGCAGCAGGGAATGCTTTGGTGACATCCCATAAAGGCACCTTTGCCTCAATTAACTGCTCAGACAACTTTTCTTAACAGAGGCTTTATGGCATTCACACCTAAAATCAAGCTTCTATAATTACAAATTAATCAGGGAAAATCCTCTGCAAGCTTTTCTTACTAAATATTCACTGCTGGAAGGAATCAGAGGGCCCATTATTCTCTTGCCCCAGCTGTTTCATGCTGCATGAGAGATTTTATCCATCAGCCATAGAAACCAATCTTCCCCCAGTGCCCTGCACAACCCCCATCAATCACCAACACCAGCGATGGTGCCAGAACCTCATCATAGCCTTCCCTGCCCTGGAGAGAGCTGGGAATGCACATTCCAGGTATTGATCCTCCCCTCCTGCGGGGCAAGGCTGCTGGGAGGGGAGAGCAGGGGGAGGCTGCGCTGAAATGTTTTATTTTTGTCATCAGAGTCTGACTGGAAGCTGAGAAGCTGCAAGAGCTGAGAGGGGCTGGCATCAAAGGAGGGTAGGGGAAGGTCAGGGAGGGAGAAAAACAGAATGGTTTGGGTACCGTTATTTGTATTACAGCACTCAGATCAAGCTTTGGGCTGCACGTCCTGCCCGCCTGCTGTGAGCACCTCTGGAAAGGTCAGGATCCTGCTCCTCCTTTTCCAGATGGGAAACTAAACCCAGGTTTAGTTTAGCTCACAGGAGTCCAGCAGAGCCAGGCAGAAGTGAGGGAAGAGCTCAGTTTTCTCCAAGATATAAAACAGCTCTGTGCTCCCCGGGCTGCCTTCCCTTTATAGGAGAGGGTGGATGTGGGAGCAGAGTCACCCTGGGCAGGGAGGAGTACAAGGAACACTGGAATAAAATCAGATTTCCCACAGGCCCCAGCATGTTTTCCATTTGCTGAGCTCTGTCTGTTGTTGTAAGCCATGGGTTGTCTTGTGGTTTTCCATCTCAAAGCTGTAATTTGTGCTTTCTACACACAGGCTCGACAAACGTGCTCCAGCTGCACTTCATTGCAGTGGGAAGCACTGGGAACCCCAGGGAAGAGAGGTGCTTCTCCAAATGCATTTCACTTCGTAAGAAGAAGGAAGAGAGGAAGGAAGAAAAAAACCATACAGAAATGCTGATTTTTTTTGTGTGTGTTTCACACTTCATTGATTTCACTTGAATTGTTCCTGACGTTCCCCTTCCAGAATGGAGGGAATTTATTCACTTGAAGTTTCTTGAAGCCTTTTTGTGGGTGGTGAGAGTTTAATCTAGAGCTGTGTGTATTAACTGCATGCAGAAAACAGGCTGGGGCTGCACAGGCAGCTGCTCCTTGTTGGGTTTAAGGAGGCTGAGACCTGTGAAACCCCTTTTGCCATCTGCAGCACTACCCAGCTGTGCTCTGAGACTGTCCCTGCCCAGGCTGATGCCACCTGCTTGTTGTGCCACTGGATCTTGTGCTGGGATTTGGGTTCTGCTCTGGAACTTTCTGGAGAATGGGAGAAGCCTTCAGCTGAGCAGCTGCTGGTATTTGCAGAGCATAAATGAGAGATAGCTCAGGGCTTTAGATGGAGCTATGGGCTTCTCTTTTTATCCTTCTAAACCACCTTAGCTCAAAAGAAATGGTTCACATGCACCTATCTTGCATGACTTGAGTGGGAATTCCACACAAATCAGATTTATCAGTCTTTTCCAAGCTTGTGCTTTGAGCAGTCGTATGTCCATAGTAAATACAAGATATTTCATTAGGAAATCCTTATTTCATAAGGATTAGATTTGCTCTGGTCAAATATTTGGCACTTCTTGTCCAGCTCTTTGTTTCCTACCTGTGTTACTGCTGACCTCAATTCCACAAAACCACAGCAGAACCCACCCCTGCTGTCATCACGATCCTTAAGCACAGAGAATGTGTATTTTGTCTAAAATCAGCTGGAATTGGTAGCTAAAATCCACAGGTTCCTAGTTCCTGCTTGCACAGGTACCTGTGATTCTCATCCCATCCTCCATCATCTAAGCAGAATAAACTTTTTGTGGGACCTCTGAAATCCAACATTAAAGTGCCCAGGAAGGGGCTGGATGGGGCTACAATGGTAATTAAACAGGCAAGGAAAGTTTTGTGGAATCAAATCACCCCATTTTTCCATGGATTTTTTTCCCTTCCAAAAAATAATCACCCTGGCTGCTGTTTTACCCTAATTGGCTCCTCGCTCACCCTGGCAAGGCAGGGAGTGATCAGCTGCTCCTTCCCAGCCTTTGCGTCCCTGCTCCCTGTCCTCACCCGGGGTAGTCTTGTGTGAAATTGTTTTCTCTGCAGAGCCTGGGCTCTTGTTATTCCACTGCAATAATCCTTGGCTCCGTGCTGGGGAAGCTCAGCCAGCCAGGGGAGCAAAGGCATGTGCACAAACACACACACACACACTGCCCTCAGCACTGGGGGAACTCAGCCAGCTCCAAAAACACACAGATTTGCAAATCTCCCTTTCTGCCCTTCAATGCTAACTCTGTAAAGGCTCAGAGGTCAGCTAGGCAGGGATGAGCAGGAACAGAGGGGCAGGGGAACACCTCAGAGCAGCTTGGACCTGGCTCTGGGTCAGCACCAAGGGAAATCAGCACCAGAGGATCTGTGCCACTGATGCCTTGGGAAGGCTGAGCTGGAACAGAGACTGGACAGAGCTAGATAATAAAGTAGATATTTATTGAAAGGCCTTTAGGATACACCTTGGGCAGGAGAAGAGCCTGGCCAGGGCTACACCCAAGGTGGACACAAAATGGACACAAAATGTTCACAAAATGCACGACCAGTCACAATGTCTCACACTTGTATAAGTTTTGGTCCGTTTGCACATTGGGGTTGAATTGTCCAATTCCAGCTCCAGGTTGTGCAGTCCCATCCTTCTTGTTTCTCCTTTCAGCCACCCTTGTTTGCGCTTTTAGGCCTGAAAGTTGTCCTTGGTCTCCAGCAGGAAAAGGATTTGTTTTGTTTCCCTACTCTGTGAAGAGCTGACTAACACTTTATATGAAGCTCAGAACTACACACCTGGGCAGCACAGAGTGTAAAAAACATGAAAGTTAAACCTTACGGCATCACCACAGTGCTGAAATAATAACCTGAGTCTGTGTAACTCTGTGCTGAGAGAGCAAGGATTAGTCCTAATTATTTCACTAACTGAAGGATCCTCATCCACACGGCCAGGACAAGCCTTGTCCTCATTTTTACAGGGGAATGCAGAGGTGAGGCACAGTTCCTGCAGCAGATCTCCTCATCTGAAACTCTACCCAAAGGAGCCCAGTTAAGATTTGTGTGTGATCCCAGACCAGAAGGGAACACGGTGGTGGACCTCCCTCACTCGAGTAATTCCTTTCCCTTGCTGGATAAGTGGTGACAATAATACAGAGATTAACAATTCTCAGTTCCACCTGGAGCATCTCCTTCTTGGAGGTCGCCAATTTCCAGATGTTGTCACCACATCCCACAGCTCTAGAGCCCTGGGACAGAGTTCACTGCTCCCTCATGAGCTCCTTCCTGAGTTTATTGTCTCCTTATCAGTGTTGTACCTCAGGTTATCAGCCAGCATCCAAAGGTGAGGAAGATGCTTATCCTCTGCTCTGATAATTCCATCATTTCCTGCTATTTCTTTCCTGTGTTTGCTTCTGTATCCATTTGGAGTTTGGTGTATCCCTGTTGGGATAGTGCACAGCGATGTTTTAACAATCCTTAAAATGGTAAATATATTTTCATGTATGTTCACTGCATTGATATACTCAAATGTAATCAGATGCTCTGTTGTTTAAGATGTCAAAACGAGGCATTTAAAAATGTATCCTGGGCAGTGCCTGTGGGCAATGGATTTGTAGAGAATTCTCAAAGCCTGACAGAAGGCTCACATAGTCTTGTGCATCTGTATGTAAACTTTGAGATAAGAAATGCTGACTTAGAAATGTCATGGAATAGAATGGACATTGTTGAGAGAGAAATGGAACTGGAAACAAGTTTCAAATTATGGCCTTGCAAACAGAGCAGATATTTTGGAGAAATAGAGCTATGAAAGATGTATGGTAGCAAAACCCACCTGGGCTATTTTAATAGATGGTTGGGTTAGAAGCATTGGCAGCATTGTGGCAAAATCTGATGGGCCAAGAAACACTTATAATATATTGTAATTAGGAAATAGTTTGGCTTCTGATTGTGATGGTGTGAATTGTAACATCTGCACCATCTCACCCTTCTCATGAGACGGAAAATAGAATAAAAGTCTCTAAAACACCTCTCAGGAGCCCCATCTCTGAGTCAGAAAAAGGGTTTTTCCAACAAGGGCCAGCAGGAAAGTATGGGCTGGTGCTTCAGAGTGCCCGAATCCTGACCTGCTGAGACCTGGGATGTGCTGAACTTCAGTGAAATCTGATGGGGAGCTGGAAATGTTCTGTGCCTGAACCAGGCAGAGCAGACATGAACCTGAAATCAATTTCTAGGCAGTCCTTTGACACGGTTGGAGACAGGAGGGACCCGGGAGCAGGGAGAGAGCAATGGCCATGTAATTATGGGGTCTGTCACTTAACATTTGTGTGTGATGGGTGTCCTAAAGCCCGGGTGCATCATGGATATGCTAATTTGTCACAGAATCCCGCCTCACACAGCCATAGTAGCTAATTGAACACACAAACCAATCAACAGATGTGGCAGATGAAGAATTTTAATGGGAAGAATTAAATATATAGAGTGACCTTGTGGTGGTGCTTACGATAATTTTATTTAATACTAGAGTCTGAGGAAATTACTTTAAAAGCACATAAAGCATGACAAGTAATGACATTTTGCCAGGGTTCCATGGCAGCTTTTTTTTCCAGAGCATTTCATCAGCTCTCTAGATTCACTTCAAGAAAGTGGGAATGTGGGAAAAGTTAAGCAGGATGCATGACCAGTGCTTGCCCTCTGCTGAGGTCAGTTCAGGCACTGAAGATTAACTCTTACTTTGCCCATCTCACCGCTTGGTCTTAGTCTTGTTCATGAGAATTGTGCTGGGATTAAAACAAGACAAGGAAATATTTCATACTGGCCTCAATTTTAATTTTTGTTTTATTGCTTTGCTTGCAAAAGGTGCAGCTCCTGATAAGGAATTGGGGCCCAATAGCACCAGGATTTACTTCTCAGCTTTGTTTCTTTAAATGTGGTGAGCTGGGCAATGCATCCCCTGTCTCTCTCCTTCCCAGAGCGATCTGGGCACATCAGCTGTGATGGATCATTTCAATGTTATGCCTTCTGTCCTGCAAATGGAGCATTCCCTCCCCTTTTTTAGATAAAAGCTGCTAATATTTGACTTCCCATTCCAGTCAAGCAGGCCATCAGACAGAAGGCTCCTAGGGACATGTGACACTGCTCCTTGCTTCACTGGCCCAGACAATAAATATTGTGGAGCCAGAGCCAGGGGGATTTATGGCCTGTGGCATCAGCTGGCTCCTGGGCTGGGTTCATCCCTGGGTTACTGCTCTGCAATCCCCAGGAATTATCCCAAGCAGTGAATCTGCTCCAGTGGCAGGCAAGACTGGAATTTCAGCTCTGTTTTAACTCATACTTCCTGAGTTTCTGTAGGTGACCCTCTAAATAATTGGGAAACTGGGCAAGATCAACACACGACACGAACCAATATGGTTTGCAATGCGTCCTCCGTTTATTCTTACGCAGCTGGTTAAATAGATATCAAATAGTTTACAGTTAGGAGTAACTTCCAATTGGACCAAAGCCCAGAAAAGTATGAAAACAATTTCACCCTTAAGGACATCCCGGTGGAGGCACAGCAATCAACTTATTAAATACTAAAGCACACCTTAATCAGAATTCTAACTGCGCCACAGGGTCTGGCAGCTACCACCAGGCCTCAGCTGTGGGGCCTAGGATGGGGGATGGCTCAAATTCTGTCCCATAATGGATCATGACCACGTTCTCTTAAATATTCTCCTACACACTCTTGTCCAAAATACACCTAAAGTGGAATACAACAGTGCTGGAGGTTTGGGTAATCTTGAGGATGGAGGGAGTAGTTAGGCAGGGATTGAATTTCAGCTCAGCTCCTGTTGAGCTGCTAAATCTTCTTCAGGTAACAGAGCACGGGAACATTGCAAAGGCTGGCAGGAAAATCATTTACAATGAGGAAACTCAGGAAAGGTCCCCAGCAAAGCTTGGCGAGTGGCAGGTTATTTTTTGGGGGGTTGAGAAGTTCAAGGCAAGTTACTTTAAATAGTACTCTGCTTGCAAAACTCTTTGAAATTAAATTTTTTAAACTCAGTCTGTTATTAGATAGCTCAACAGAATGCTCTTGGAGCAGCCAATATTTCCAATCCTTATGGCACAGAATAGGAAATGGTCTTGGCAATCCTCCAATTCATTGCATCCCTCAGCACTGAATCTCTTCTGGCTGAGGAGTAATGAACCTGGAAAGGGTTAAATGTTCAAATTTCCAATCAGCCAAGGGTTCAGGATAAATAGTTTGATGTGTGATCCACTTTCCTTTTTTTTCAGTGGAGTTTTAGTTTCTTTACAGTCCTTAGTGAGACCTTGTGTGCACATAAAAAAGCAGTCAAAGCACTGAAGGCCCGTGAGTGTTTCTGTCCAGGGTGATAGGTGGGCTCTCAGTGGAGTCCCTGCATGGAATTCACCCATCAGGTTCCATTTGGAAGAGTTCCTATGGAAATTTCTGGAATTCACCAGGCTTCCAGTTCTGCTTATTTAGAGGAAAATTCAGCCTTATGATGCTTGCAGTGCCTGGAAATTTTGGCATTTACTGTCTTCTAGCAGCAAACACTGCTCTGTGTGCACCTAAAAATGAAAAAGGACCTGAAATCAGAATTCCAATTGCCAGTGGAGGTGTGTGGAGCAGGGAGTGAGCAGGAAATGACAGCTCTCAGATCTGTCTGAACACCTCTGTGGCCTCTGAGCATCTGAGCTCTTCCAAATCACCAGTTTTGGCTGCACAACCTGGCCGAGGTGGAAGCAGCTCCATTACTTCAAATTTCTTCTTCCTATGGAGAGTTAAATGAAGAGGAGGGCAGGGAGAGAGGTGTGGGGAGGCCGAATAAATCAGCACCATTTACAAAAAGGGCTGAAAATTAAAATAGAGGGAGGGAAAAGAGGCGAGTGCCAGCAATAAAATGAAAAATGAAGAAGTGCCATGATAAAAATGATGCAGTGTCCAGGCAGCTCAGTCCTCAGCCTTGAAAACTTCATGAGGAAAACATCACTCAGTGAAGATGAATTCCTTCAGTTAACCTTGTTCACAGCAACATTTTTGCAGGTCAGAAAATTATTGCTCTCTCAGTTCCCAGCTCTCCAGTGGGCTCCTAAATATCTTTGCATATGGATTGGTTGATTGGATTGGTTTAGGCTGAGCTGAATTGGCAGAGAGATTCCCTAAATCTAGGAATATTGTGCAGCATAATTCTTGTTTGATAAGAATATAACAAGGGAAAAAAATCCTCCCTGAAGCAAAAAAAGGGCCCACAGTGTGCTGCCACCAGGCTGTTTTTCAGCTGGTGACCAGGCTGGAATCACTGCACTGCACCACAAAATGCCTGAGGAAAAATTGTGAGGATTTCAGCAAAACTGTGAAAGCCACAGGAGAAAATTTACTTCTGAGTTCCTGCTCTGTCCCCATCTATGAGGATTCAGGAACTTCAGAAGATTCTTTGAAGCTCTTCCAGCTCCACACTGCAGCTGTGGGAATGTTCCTTCCCTTGCCCACTTTTCCTTGACTGTTGGAATATTTTAACTCTGAGGTTGATACTTTGGTCTTCAGTTGGGAAGGGTCCTCCTTGGCAGCTTTTGCACCCTAAAATCCAGAGACTTATTCATTTCCAGATGCAGAGGGTCTGTCCTACACCCACTCAGGAATTAGGGCTGGTGCTCCACCAGCAACCAAACACAGCTGATGGTTTGCAAGTGTTATTAACAAGGGCAAGGAGACCTTCTTCTCCTTTAAAAAGCCTTTATTAGGATCAGCTATTGGGGGGGGAAGCTCGAGGAAGCTGCACACACCACCACTGCTCCCCATAGACAGCGCGGAGTAGGAGGTGTTCAGTTCTGCCACGTGGCAGAGCTGGGGATTCCTTACCTGAGGGGAGTTCCCAGGAATTCCGTTTTGGTGCTGGAGTTGGCAGGGGGTGTCTTCTTTTTTCTAGTGCTTCTTAGGTTATGGTGACTTGACACGAAGCCCCAGCAGGTAGCTGGACGTCCTGCTGATGTG
>VWYP01034167.1:118791-129096 GCA_013400435.1 Pycnonotus jocosus | reverse complement strand
ACAAATGTTGTTATCAAATGAAGCCTTTTTCTTAAACACCTAAACAGACAAAAAAGTCTTTGCTTGTAAGCTAACAGCTTTGTGTGGTTCTCCTGTTCCTCCAAGAGAGAGATGCAAAATCCTGAAAGTATGTTTTCAGGGAATGCTGAGATGTCTCAGGAAGTCCTACATTTAATTCCTGTGACTCCTAATGCAGCCTTTGGTCTAAAACCAGCCAGGAAGAGAAGAGCAAGNGAGCAAGTTCAGAGGGGTCATTAGGATGAGCAGAGGGATGGAGCAGCTCTGCTGGAGGAAAGGCTGGGAGAGCTGGAATTGTTCAGCCTGGAGAAGAGAAAGCTTTGGGGTGAGCTCAGTGTGGCCTTGCAGTGCCTGAAGGGGACCTGCAGGAAACAGGGAGGGGGAATATTTACAAGTGATGGAGTGACAGGACAAGAGGGAATGGCCTCACACTGACAGAGAGCAGGTTTAGATCAGATATTGGGATTAAATTGTTCTCTATGAGGGTGGTGAGGCCCTGGCACAGGGTGCCCAGAGAAGCTGTGGCTGCCCCTGGATCCCTGGAAGTGTCCAAGGCCAGGTTGGACAGGGCTTGGAGCAGCCTGGGACAGTGGAAGGTGTCCCTGCCATGGCAGGAGTAGAATGAGATGGGCTTTAATGTCCCTTCCCACCCAAACCATGCTGTGACTCCATGATTTCTGTCCTTTCCTTTCTCTGTGGTGACTCAGATTTTCTACTTTGCAACCACCTGAACAAAGCTCTAAAGACCTTACTACACAACCTTTTTTATCTCCTTTTTGTGCAATTTTTTTTTCCTTTTTTTTTTTTCCTGACTAAATAAATCAATTATGAAGAAGACATGGAAACATACAAATTTTATTTCCACAGGAGGGGTTTCTATAGCAAAATTGAAGCTTGAAAATGAGTGACTGCAGAACCTCCGGTGCAATTTCTTAAAATAAATTCTGAACTTGAAATAATTTGTACGAGTGAAAATACCATAAAAACATGACGAAATCACTTAACTGAGTACAACAGTAATTCACATTCATACCACACTCCCAGGAGACTTGTTAACATTCAATCTTTCTTAAACTTATTATTTTAAGACTTCTTCAGCCCATCTCTAGAGGCACCACACAGATTCTGTAAAACTTGTTTTCCTGACCCATCTCCCTAGAAAATTGCTGGAATTTCGAGCTTCCAGTGAAATTTAGTCTCTACTTCTCCTGGAATATCTTGTTTAGCCTTTTCCTGACCCAAAATGAATTGTCTTCTGTCAGAAGGGGACTGTGTATTGGTATGTTTAAACCTGGATTTCTGCTTAAGATCACTGATGCAGCCTATGCCTGTTGTTCAAAATGTTTTTCCTTTTAGTACTAAGCTTCTCTTCATCATTTTTAAAAGGGCTATTGAACACTGGCATAGTTTTAAAGGAGTGATGTTCAACGTTTAAAATAAAATATTGGGACAGATATATTTTTGAGCAGCAATTTACGCCTAAGTAAAACATTGCAATATTGAAGTTCTGAATAACCTGTAAATAATGGAGCCCTCTACCTAGGGGATGATGAAAATATAAAAATAGATCAGTGTTTGGTAGCTTTTGGATCAATAGATAATCTTTCCAGCTGTCTCCTGGAGGCTAAATTACTTGAAACAGTAGTGAGGGTGTCTTGGACATGCAACACTTCATGTTTTAGGAGATTGAGCTCTCCCAGATATTTTGGCTTACATCTGAAGCAGCAGAGAAAAAAGAGGAGTGTCTGAAAATGGTGGTTCCAAAACATCTTACATAGCTTATTGTTAATAATATTGTTACTGTTTAATTGAAATCCTGAGCTTCTCAATCACGAACTTTAAAGGAGAATAGTGTTCTCTAACAATCACTGTTTTAGTTGTGATACACATTGTTGTTTTTTTTTTTCTGTGATATTATTTTGTAGGCCTGCAGTTGCTCCACCTTTTTTTTTATTTCTTGGCACTCCATCCCCTTCTTTTATAGATTATTTTTTTTTTCTGTGATCATCTGGTTTTTTTTTGTTGTTTTTTTTGTTTGTTTTTTTTTTAATAATAATGTGCTCAAAGTATTGGCTTTGCTTCTCAGACATCTCTAAGTGATCCTAACTTTTCAGTGCAAGGATATTCATTACAACAACATCTGTCTTCATAACAATAATTTTGGTAGTGGTAATTTCATCTGTTTCATGTGCTGAAATTCAAGCTCTGTGATTTCCTCATTAGTGGTATCTGGAATTATTAAAAACCAGCAACACAGTTCCAGTCTGGAGCACTTCTTCCAAGGTTGACCATATCTCATCCAAAATGCACCCAGTCTCTGGGCTGATTGGCCTGACTGTCCTTGTCTTGGTTCTGTGATATTCTCTAGGGTTAGGAAAATGTCCTGTTAAGTACCTCATGCTGATCAAAAGAGTTCTGTAATGAGCAAATCGTGGGATGGAAATGTCCTTAATAGTTGTGATACATATTTGGGGAGTTTCATATTTTACTCTAACAGTTTAAACTGTAAAAAGGAAAAAAAGGGAAGGAGAGGAAAAGGTCTTTGTAAAAAGGAAAACAAGTGCTGTACCTTAGCAGAGATCTTTCTAGCATTCAGCAGATGCTGTAATTACTCAACATCCTGAAGTGCTTTTTGTTCTTATTTATTTCATTTCCCAACCAAATGAAGGTGAAGTTCTCTGAATAAATAAATTTTAGCCTTGATACCGTGCAGTTTTACCTGTAAAGCTTTTCAGATTTGGCTTAATATAAATGACTGTGCTCTGTCTTTATTGTTCAGGTAATTCTGTTGACACTGCTGGAGACTGTAGGCATTTTCTGGAATAATAGAACAGTCAGTTACCTTGATTTCTTCCACTTACCAGATGTGGGATGTGTTGAGAAACCACACAACTCCTCGTGTCAGGTGGCAAATCAGGCTTCAAAACACTTGAATATTATATTCAGGGAGCTGGATGTGACATTGGGTGACCTGGGAGGGAATGCAACCTTGGGGTAGAAATGCAGTTGGAAGACCCTCCCTTGAGCTGGGGGAGTCTGCAGCCAGCACAGCCCCTGGGCAGAGCCTGTGGGAATTGGCTTATCCTGAACTGAGAATAAATCAGATGGGCAGGGAAAAGCTCCAAGGAAATTAGAATGGAAGCAACTCAGACTGAGAAAATTGTTTGAAAATATCTCGAGTACAAGCAGCATGCAAATGCTGTTAATGGTCACAAGAAATCAGGGACTTGATTAATATATTCTCCTGTTGCAAAGTTCTCCTCATTACCCCATGAATAGATGTAATTCTGTCCATAGGAACTTGAATATGGATATTTTGGCATTCAAGGAATTCTGTACATTTCTCCTCTTTCTCCTTTTAACCCAATGCCAGCAGCAATTTTTACTTCCTTTTCATCCCAAAGTATCTTTCTTCCCTTTGCAGAGGAAGATTAACAGAGAAATGACAAACAGCTCAATACCAAGCTTTTTCATTTTTTTCAGGAAACGAATAAATTCCTTTCTATCCCTTCTAGGAATGAACGCCAAAAATTTATCACAGAGCAACAATAAAATAAGAGTATTTAAGGACTTAAATAAATAAACTTTAATAAACTTATATTTTCAGCACAGAGCAGATGGTGTTTGACAGACCTGCCTGCAGCTATGTAGCATCACATGCCATGCTAGTTATTTTTCAATAATGTGATTTAATAAACAAATTTCTTTGAAATTTCTTCTTCACATGGTAAAGAAGGGGCTTTGCATACTGACTGAAAGGCAGTAGCCATTTTAAAAGTAACAGGTGAAGGACACTTAAAATTCCTGGATAAGTCAAAAATGGTGCAGAATGGGAGACTTCAGCTGGATTTGTGTGAGTTAATAAAATACCACCATTGAGAGAGCTCAATTGGATCTCTTGTTTTGGTTTGGTTTTCCAGCACATCTCATTTAGCATCTCAGGCAGCATGGGGGCACAATTTGGGCAATTGCAGACTGCAATGTGGAACAGGCTTTGCTCTGTTTTGGACTGGCCAGATGGATATTGACAGTTTGTGTTGTGTGGCCTAAGGGTCACAGAAGGGTTCCCAGTTGTTTCATGTTTCACAATAGGATGTACCTTAAGGGCCACTGTTTATATAAACACTCTCTATTTAAAACTGCAGTCAAAAAGTTAAATATTTGAAGGGAGGCTTAGGAGGGGTGCTGAATTTAGGCTACCATGGGCCTGGTCTCGGTGAGAGTTTCCACCTGTGAGACATGGAAAACACCAAGATTAGAAACCTAAATTACAAATTTAGGGGTCAATCTCAAAATTTCTACTTTTTTTTTTCCAACGCTCAAGAGCCTTTTTCTCTAAATGGTGCAGTTCATCAAATGCTTAATTTATTTAGTGTCAGTGTATCCCATAGCTGACTAACCTGGAAGGATTCCCAAGTTCCTGCTGAAGGACAACTTTCTGACCCCCCAAAATGGATGCCAAACATTAATTGCTTGACCTCACCATGTTGGTGGTGAATACAAAATATATCTGCCCCTGCATGAGAGCAGTGAAGAGGAATTGTGAACCACTTGTTTTATTTGAGAGCTGTAAAATACCATCCCTGTGTAGTCTTAAGTATCTTGGTGTTTGCTCTTTGATTATTCACATTGTGTTAATACCCACAGGAATTTTGGTTTGTTTAGCAAGTTATTGCCTGATTTTATTAAAAAACAAGGAAAGAAAAATTGCTAAACAGAGGTTATCTTTGCCCTAAAAAAAAGTCTTAGCATCTCTTCTGCAGTCATGTATCTTTCTAAGTCAGTCCATTAAAGCTTAAACAATGAGACAGAAGAATATAAATAAGAATTTAAAGAATATTAGATAAATTGAATTATTTTTCTGGGAAAATAAGGCATCCTAGAACATGAATGTCACTGAGGAAACTTGGTTCAGCAACTGCACAGCACACAGCTGGAGTAATTTTATTTTTTTCTAAGTTTTCTTAGAATATAATTTTGTATTCCAAGAAACTAGAACCTAGCTGAGACTGGCTCGTGTGGCAGTCCCTGCTGTCCCATTCCAACAGTCAGGAGAGGCTTCCTGAACAAAACTTTCAGCTTTATTGTGAAATTTCAACTTGAAAAACAGGTTTGATTGTGTGCACATATGGCAGCTGCTGTCTAGAACAAAATACCGGGGACTGAATTGGGGACATCTAAAACCAAAAGCCTGTGCTGACATTGCTCAGGCTAAAGAGAGGTGCTTCTTCAGCTGGGGACCAGAAGAACTCAGTCAAAGGATGAAGGCAAGAAAAGTGAGATAAAAATATCAGCGGGTGACACAGATGCCTCCTCTTGTGTGATGGCAAACGCTTTCTCTCTCTGTTTGCTGGTGTCAGTTTGTGTGATTAACTCCAGATTTTGTAATGGATCCTTTTTAGAAAGCTAAGAGGTAAATTTATGTTTTGTGTTCAATTCTGGTGGCACTTGATACTGTTATGTTTAGATTTCTAAATAAAAAAAGGGGGTGGGTTTTACAGATTTCTAAATGATCATAAAAGCTTTGGCCTCGTGTCATAATTAGAATTACAGGCGGGAATGAATGCCTGAAGCAGAGATGGAGCAGAGGCCTCTTTCCAATGTAGGGCTGGTAACTGTGCTGTACTTGTGAGAGGATATCATTGAAAGGGTGTCTTTAATCCCCATCCCGCCCCAAAAGTGACTTCTCAATAGCTCCCAGAAACGTGTGCTATTAGGCTCAGCTGGAGAGAGAAAATCGCTCTTAATCATATGCAAGGAACAATTCTAAATAGGAGCATTTGAAAACAGCCTTGGGAAGGAAGGAGTACTGCCAGAAAGAATGGAAGATCGTTTTGATTCTTGATGAAAAGCTTTCAAACAGAGTTCAATGTACAAGAGATGTGACAAATCTTTAGAGGAGTTTTAAGAGAAAGGTAATACTGCTAACAAAGTCACTTAATGCTTTTTGTGCCATTGAACCTAAAAACCATATTTTCCCCCCATTGGTTATGTGCCACAAAAGGCTTTTTCCCCCCTTTTTAATCTTCATGAGGAATTTTGCTTTGAGACTTCCTGCAGGAAAGTGTTTTAAGTAGATTTCTTCTTTATACTGAACCTAATGTCTGCCAATATGATTCCTGTTACAGGCGTAGGGACCATTTTCCTTCTGTCCTCAAGCTGTGTTGCTGCTTATTATCATGTTTAACATTCCCAGTGCTTGGCAGGATGGAGATTAGAAACTCTTAATAATCATTTTATAGTGAAAGGTCTTGCCAGGTTTTTTGGAGTATTAGCTATAATGTATGCACATAATTTATTGGTGGAAAAGTTCTGAACTCTCCGGTGAGTCACCTTAATCTTTGTTCTTATCACTTTAGGATTGTTTTAAAATAATCTTCTGTGCCTCCTGCACATAAACACGTTAAAAATGTTACTTTGGAAATAACAACTTGACGGTAGCAAGCAAAAATTTCCTTTGATGAATCCTTACTATTTTTTTAAAAAAGTTTATATTACCTGGAGGGTTTATCTCTAACTCCATAATTTTGATTTTTTAACAGACGGGAAGGAAGGAGAAGGGAGACCCACTCAACATCGCCATTGACAAGATGACCAAGAAAACACGAGACCTTCGGAGACAGGTGAGATGTGCTTTAGATAATGCTTCTTGATTTTCCAAGGAAATCATTGCTTTCCAGCTTCAGACTGGCTCTGCCACATGTGGAGGTATAAAGAATTGGTGTCCTCATTTGGATATAGCCCTACACTGCACATGGCATTAAGCAATGTAGCAGCATTTCCTGAGACAAAAAAAAAAAAGGAGAAAGAAATGCATTCCAAGTGTAACCCCCAATGGTCTTTCCATGTTGGAGGGGAAGCAGATTGTCCAGACCTTCCCTGCCTTGGCAGCCCAAAAACACCAGTCATGAAAACACTGGCATATGTGCTTATTGGTGTTTTATTTGAATACTCTCAGTGGAGTAACAGGAAAGATGAGCAGAATTTGAAAAAGAAAAATTATAAGAGTAGAATATGTTCAAAGAGAGCTTCCAAGGTACTGCATGAACTAAAGATCCTGTGGAGATACAGGAAGTCATAATAAATAACAATTTGGCCAGAGAGGTGGATGCCCCATTACTGTAAACACTCAAGGCCAGATTGGAGGGTCTGAGCAAGCTGATCTCGTTGAGGATGGCCCTCCCCGTGGCACAGGGAAGTGAACCAGATGACCTTTAAATGCCCCTTCTAACCCAAACTGTCCTATAATTTTATGAATAGCTGCAAAACCTAGCTTAAACCATAACTTTTGGCTTTCTTCTATTACATTTATCATTGTGTTTTGTGATAAGAAAGAACTGTTAATTCAGAAAGCTTGAGATGGAAAAGAAGTGAAAGGAGATTGGCAACCAAAAGGGAGAAATCTTTAGATTTCTCTTTACACCTTCAAGTTATGACAGGACAGATTGCCTCTTTTGGCCTCTATTTTGTCCTTTTGAGATGATCCCAATTCTGCATTTTCTGTAAAAGTTAAATAATAATAATAATAATAGTAGAAATAATAATAATGATGATGGTGATGATGAAAATTCTACCTGGCCTCTGTGTAAATGATCCCAAATCCATAAAACTGCCCAACCAGGTAAAGATTTAAATGTATCTTCAGGTACCAATTTGCAGCACGATACTTTCGGAAAGAATGGCCCCTGTAGGCATCGTGAAATCAGAGCTCTGCACTGCTAAAACTCAAGCTCGTTTCAGCTCCTCCTTCTTAACCTTTAGCAGACGCGTTTGAAGATCGTTTTCTCAGAGCTTCTTTTGCCAAATAACAACCCCACTGCAGTGGACGCACAGACAACATGAATCACCGAGTCTCCTGTGTAAAGCCTGGCGTCACATCTGCTGCTCAGCTAATGACAGCAGAAACAGCTCTGCTGTTCTGACCTCCAAATTTGTGGGATCCTCGGCTCTGCAGCGGAGCTGGGACCATGTGTTGCCTCCCACCTCTGTTCTCACTGCTTCAAGGAAGTAGCAGACTAACACATGAGTTAGTTCTGTGTGAGGCTCTCAGCAGTTGCCTGAATTACTCATCCCTAAAGCCAAATTTACTCTGAAACGTGATATAAAAATGGCACCTTTCTTAATAAGCTGTGTGCTTCTCATGTGTGTTCACCCCCGTGGAATGTTCAGCCTCAGAGAGGTTGGAACTCTGGATGTGGGTAAAGTCAAGCACAGAATATTGTATTTTCCTGCTTGGAGGTGAAGCTTTTAATACAGTTTCTGATATTTATGGAAGTTAATCACGTAGGTATAATGTTTATTAATTTGTGGCAGTTGCTAGTAAACTAATCAAGATTAAATCATAATTATGCTGGGTTTTGCACAAACATAGAGGAAGATGGAGCCTGCTTTCAACAATGTGCATTCTGACTGTAAATCATGATCCTTCAGAATTAAAATCAATGTTGTGCTTCATCACATGAATATAATCAGCCCTGTACCTGTGAGTGTCTGCCCAGACATGCCTGGGCACTCAGCTAAATTCCAGAATGTGAGGGTGTCACTGAGGGCTTGGTTTCATGGCTGGGGAGAGGGGCCTGAAGATCCAGAGGAAATGAGCTGCAGTGGAGATTAGAGTCCCACTATTTCAGTCTTTCTATTCTGGGCAAAAATCATTGGAGAGACAACCAACTTTGAATATTATCATGCCTTTTGTTTTTAGTGAATCCCACTTAAAACTTGCTTGGAAGTTTAATGTTAACACCATAAAACTCGATAACCTACAACAGACATTTTGGTGATGGAAAATATAGATATAGATAGATATAGATTAGATATAGATATAGATAAGATATAGATATAGATTAGATATAGATATAGATGATATAGATAGATATAGGTATAGATATAGATATAGACAGATAGATTTTTCTTTTCCAATTGGTAGTCAGGCTCCCTTGCAAGTCTTCAGTAATCACCCATCTAAGACTGGTTTTTCATTTTCTCCCCAGGTCACTTAGCTCTTTATTTCAGAGATTTGATTTCATTATCTGCATAACACGCAGACGTGGGAAATGATTGTGGATAGAACATGTGGTGCTAAAATTCCGCCTCACAATTCACAGTCACTTCAATATTTCTTATTCTGATGGAATTACATCTTTTAAACTCATTTAAACTCTCCTGGGAACTGGGAAACGATTAAGGAGATCTAATTATGTGTCTTACTATAAACTGTCAGTAAGAACATCAACCTAATTCAGACTGAGCAAGTTCTTGGAAGCAGACACACTTCACCAGCTCATGGCTTACTGCAGCCATTCCTTACTGGATCTTCATGGAATCACAGGGTGATTTGGGTTGGAAGAGACCCTAACACCCATCTCTATCCAATACCCTGCCATGGGCAGGACATCTTCCACTGTCCCAGGTTGCTCCAAGATGCATCCAACCTGGTCTTGGACACTTCCAGCGATCCAGGGGCAGCCACAGCTTCTCTGAGCACCCTGTACCAGGGCCTCACCACCCTCACAAGGAACAATTTCTCCCTTGAATCTAACCCAGGCTCCTCGGTACAATTTAAACAAGGAGCTACTGGAGAAGATGCAGCAGAGGCCCCAAAGATGTTGAAGGGTCTGCAGGATCCCCCTTATGAGGACATACGGTAGAAGTTTGGCTTGTTTAGTTTGGAAAAGAGAGGAAGAGGGATCTCACCAATCCATATAAATATTTCCAAGGCAAAGGTCACAAGATGGTGCCAGACTCTTTCCAGTGGTGCCCAGAGACAGGACAAGGATTAAAAGCCATAAGCTAAAACACAAGAAGTTTCACCTCAACATGAGGAAAAACTTTTTAATGTTGAGAGTGGCAGAGCACTGGAACAGCTGCCCAGGGAGGCTGTGGAGTCTCCCTCTCTGGAGACATCCCAAACCCACCTGGGCACGTCCCTGTGTCACTTGCTCCAGGTGACACTGCCTTGGCAGGGAGTTGGGCTGGATGATCTCCAGAGGTCCCTTCCAACCCTAAAAATTCTGTGATTATGTAACCCTGCCCTCTGGCAGTGTAAAGCCCTTCCTGCTGTCCTGTCACTCCATGCCCTTTCCAAAAGTCCCTGCCCAGCTCTCTTGTAGCTCCTTTAGGCACTGGAAGGTTCTGGAAGATCTGGAAGCCTTCTCTTCTCCTGAAGGCTGAATCATCCTTTCATTTTGAACAAGCTGGAGAAAGCACTGGATCTGATAAAAAGTTGTGCCAATTGGCAAGATTTGGGATCTCTTTTTCCCACTAGTATGCAAGCCTGTAGTTAAAAAA
>VWYP01034167.1:82353-115427 GCA_013400435.1 Pycnonotus jocosus | reverse complement strand
AAAAAAAAGAAAAAAAAAAAAGAGAGAGAGAGAGAAGTTTAGCATTTTGAAGCCTGACAAAAATTGGTATAGACTCTAGAAGAACTCTCAGAATAAAAAGCATGAATATTAACTCATGGAATTAGACTGATGGGACACCTAAAACAGAAAGATTGTGCTCTGTTGGAACAGATTTTATCTCAGCTAACTCATACAATGTCAATTATTTTATGGATAGACTCTTACACAATGTTTTCAGTCTGTGGGCTTAAATCTCTCTGCTCAAGGATATGCACAGGTTGCTTCTTTACAGAATGTAAATGCTTTGAGGAAAACACAGGACTTCCTCCAAAAAGAGGGAATCTTATCATCATCTTATTGCAGCAGAGCTGCTGTCTCACACCCAGAGCAGATGACTTCCAAATGCAGTAGGGAGGGCCAGCAGCACCTAGAAATTAAATCTCGGTGCTCTAAATCACAATTAACTGACTTAATTTTTTTGATTATACTCTCTTTATTATGCTCTGTGGGATCAAGAAACACTGACTGGCCAGTTTTAGAAGAGTAATCTGAGGCTCAGAAAATAAAGTTTCTTCTGAAGGAGAAGCTGCCTCAGTTGAGGTATTCTGTGTTGTACCAGCATTGGGAGGTACACAGCATCTGAATATTAAGGTATAAGCCCAAGGGAAGCATTAAGGACTCAAAAAGCAAAACCAAATCTTCAGTGGGAGACAGTGAATGCAATTCTAATCAAACTTAATATAAAGTTAAATAAAAAGCCCCTTTCAGCTTCCCAAAGACAATGAAGAGCACAGGCAAAGAAATAAAAATCTCATACTGAGGGGGCAGGGGAAAGAGAGAACGCTGAAAATTCACACCAGCTGATGTCAGTTATAGAAATCATAGGTGGTGATAGAAAGAAGTGGCTTTCCTTCAGCCTCCCTTACAGTCACTGGAGAGTTCATCTCTGGAAGGTGACCTGGGGTTTCAAGGATGTGTTTTGTATAAGCTCTTTGTACACAGAGGATTATGAACAATCTGCTTGCTAATTTTGGCACCCTAAAGCCAGGTTGGAGTGAGGAGTCCTTTGATTTTGCAGCTATCCACTGGAGCAGTCGATAGTGCAGCACTGGGTGCATTTCTGGGGTGGCTGGGGAAGGGTGTTCTCCTTCTCTGATGTGCTCTTTGCTGCAAACAAGAGGGCATTGGGTAAGGTTATAAATCCTGAAGGGGGCCTTTTTTTAGATTCAACATATCATTTAAATAGGGGAAGAAATGAATTAATTAAATTAATTTAATTCAACTATAATTTAAATAGGGGAAGAAAACAGAGAACTAAAGGGTCACAGACCTTCCCGAGCTCACATAACACTGTGAGAGTTTGTAAGAGTTGATGCAGTGTTCTGAAGACTCAAAACTTCATGCAAATGTGAAGTAGTAGCAGAATATCCAAGGAGGTTGTAACTTCAGAGTTCAGTCTTGCAGGAATGTTTATTAAGATTTATTTTGCAAAGGCAGAGTAGAAGCAAGGTCACACTTAAACAGATGATCCACAGGAGCCTGTGCTGTATTTCCAGAGAGGAGTTTTTGGCTGTTTCCAAGGGGATGTGCAGTGTTATTGCTGAGATTGCCCCATTCTGTTGCATGAAAATACATCTTGACAAAATGCTGGCATTTTTTAAAGGGAGCCAGCCACAAATAAATCTAAACCTCTTTGAACCTAAGGCCACCTGTCGCATCAGCTTTTGCTTGTGAGAAACTCAGCACCTTTCCCTTGTTGCTTAATAGGTTTGGCTTTCACCTGCAGTGACTCCAGTGCTCTTGAGTATGGAAATCTGGAAGCTGCCTTCCCAAAATCAATCTAACAAATGCTAATACAGATTTATTTCTGTGCCAGGGCTACGTGTTAATGCCTTGTATTCATTTAATATGGGTGCACTGTGTTGTGTGGAGTTCTTTTCTAGATTTGTAGTTGTTTTCTGGGTTTTGCAGCCTGTACAAAGGTTTTAGGCTGGAGTTTGGTGTGATACTGGCTTAGAAGGCAGAGGCACCAATGCTCCACTTGATGAAGTCCTCTGCTCTTCCACCTTCCACTGAATTTATGGCCCAGGAGTAGGGACACTCTGAATGTCACCAACGTGGTCTGAAAGAGCTGTGAGCCCCTGGCATGCTGATCAATACTTTCACTTTTAGTCTGCTCCCATTTGGTAGAATAACTGGAGTATTTACTTCAGAAAAGGACTTCTAGTAAAATTTCTAAAAATCTAATCTAAAGAATTAGGGAAAATGCACTATTATTTAAATTACAATCAATAAGAATTTTGATTCAAACTTCTTGGAACGCACATGTCTTTGTCTCCCTCAAAATGCACCTCTGGGTGTTTATCACTGTGACATTGAGGTTTTTATGGTGCTCCGAAGCGCTCCAGAGGAAATGGAGAGAGTGCTTTAATGCTGCTGATTTACTCTTTCAGGTCTGCAGTAATTTCCTTACTGCCTAATTATAAGGCTTGGTTTAATTTACTCTACACATAATGTTTACTGATGCACATATGGTGCCGTATTTCAGGGAGCTGTGCCCATATCAGGTAGGTTTGGGTAAGGCTGCAGTGGGTAACATTTTCATCAAACAAAGGAAACTTTGATCTGCAACATCATACTCACAATGGATTTTTTTTTTTTTTCTGGCAAAAGCCACTGTGTGCTAACCATGGCTGCTTTTGCTTTTTGAAATAGGGACTTCATTATATATATAAATATATAAATATATTTTTTTTGTAACTGAAGTCATGAGCAGAGGGTTGGCTTTTCAAAGTGCCTTGAGAAGAATTAGGAAGCAAAACTCAATGACAGCTCTATTGCATTGGAAGAGATTACTGCACACAGTTTGTGTATTATTCCTCAAATAATGAGCCCTCATAAAACCACAGATATTTCAACAAATCTTTGTGTTTAGAAGATGCCTACCTCTTCAATCACTGCAGAGGAGCAAATATGGAGTTTAAAAAAATCTTTTTTGATAAAAGACACTGTAAATGTGGGAGAAGCTCAATGGAAGTGTATAATGTTGCTACATAATAATTAAAAATACCTACAAACGACCAAAAAAAAAAAAAAAGGCAAAAAACCCACCAGAAATGTACTTCAAGAGATTTCTGTTGATAATTCTGTTTTTACATAAAGAACCTCTTGCTCTTCTGTGGTGTCATCTTGTGAATGACCTATAGTCACATCAGCTAAAGGAATTTATAGAAGTTTGGATTCATAACAACAGCTTCAAATGTTGGTGTTCATTATCAATAATGCAGTAACATGAGATAGGGAGCACTATAAATGTGGAGGAAAACATAATCCTTTTCCAAAGACTTCTCTAATTCCATCTTCCTAGTGGCTTTATGAGCAGTGGCAAAGTACATAGAGTTTAATTGCCAAATGGGATTTCAACATTACATTTGTTTCTTAATTGACATTAATTTTGTTCACTAACTCTATTTCTAAGTGTTATGAAATATCTTTAATGTTATGTTCTGCTTGTAATTAAGCAACCAGGTACAAAAGGTTTTATTTCCAATTCTTACTGAGTAAAAATTACTGGAAAGGAAAAGGGAACTAAGTATAAGCAAAATGAGAAAAAAGACAACAAAACCCCCAACAAAACAAACCCAAGAACAAAACCCAGCCTGGTCTCACTGCTGTAAGGGCTTTTCAAAAAGCATGGATGATAATTGATAGGATCAGATGTCAATCATCTCTGTCCATGGGGCAGGATCCGCTGGTGACTTTGAGTGACTCTTGGACAGGATGATGAGAAATCCATTTTTGTAGCACACAATCAATTTTGAATCTTGTTTCAGCCATTTTCTGGCTCTTCAGCAGGATCTACCCAAGAGCTGTGAGCAGCTTCCACTGGGCTCAGTCTCCAGGTCTTGGAGGAGCTGATGACAATATTTGCTATGCCAGGCTGTTCATGCAGCTGGCTTGGGTGGGACTGCAAGTGTGACATGTGTGACATTTATTGTATTAAACCTGTAAGGCTTATTGGATCTGACTGCTCATAGTGAGGATAACTTCATTAAGAGTTTTCATAGAAAATTACCTACCTGTCTTGGCCAAATAGATGTTTCACCTCCTGAAACCAGCTTTTTTTCCCCATTCTATTTATTATTTACTGTATTTGATTAAAAACCCCCATAAAGCTCCAAAGCCACTCTACTTGATTTAAATATCATTTCAACAGGGCCTGGGACAGTACAGGTATATGTATATGTATGAAGGTACACAATAGGTTGTGGTTCTTAGTTTAATTTTTGGATTTTAAATCCATTATCTCTATTCTTCCTCATTACCCTCTTCTTTGTCTCACCTCTTTTACATCAGACCCTTTAGGTTTGCCATTTTGGTGACACTTTTGACACTTAACAGTTTTCACAAGGCTGTTTTTCAAAGTCTTATCCCTTTTATTTCTCTGCTGGGATAACCTCTAGTTTTTCTCTTCTTTGTTCCTCCATGTAATTTCCTGTTCTGCAATTTCNATCTTGTTTCAGCCATTTTCTGGCACTTCAGCAGGATCCTCCCACATTCACTTTATCACAATTCTACCCTCTCAGGTCATACAGAATGCAAAAGTTAATCAATGTCTTTTCACTTCTGGGTTATTTTGACTTCCCTAATGCTTTTCACTGTTTCCCCGGTTTCTACCTGTGTTTCTGGTTTTCTCACATTTTTGATGGGAATCTCTGTACTGCCCTCTACCTGTTAGTCCCCTGTATAATTCTTGATTTTTAGAAATAATAATTATTCAATAGAATCTGCCATCAGAGCTGGGCCTTTATTGTTCTATCCAAACATGAAGGACAAGAGTTCATACCCTGGTAATCCTCCCATGTTTGAGGGCTATGTGGTTATCATTCCCCCCAAAATATGATATCTTTTTTCTCTGCTTTTATGTAACTGCACTAATATTGCTAGCAAGCCTGAGGCTTGCTTTCACTGAAAAATGTTATTTTTGAAAAGGCAGTATAAAATTTTTCTGTCATGAAAATTTATAAACCACCCACCTTAGGCCCTCAAAAAACCCCCAGCAAACAAACAAACAGATTTAAATCAATGGGGATTAAGTACCTTAGCACTTGGTAACTCAGTTCTTCCATGCTTCAGGCCATGAACCATTTTGAGGAATCCTTTGTAGTGGCCTATGACTAGGAGGAATGTTTTTGTGTGTGTTTCTTATACTCTTTCAAATTTTTGGTCAAAAATTGTCACTTCAACTTGCTTTCTGTGGCAAATTCACCTCAAATCTTTTCCTGATTATGGCAGCTTCTCTGTAGAGAAAGGAAAGCTCACATATGGAAAAGTATATTAAGAAGTTCAAACTAAAAGAGAGCAGGTTTAGATTAGATTTCAGGAAGAAATTGTTCCCTGTGAGGGTGGGGAGGCCCTGGCACAGCGTGCCCGGAGAAGCTGTGGCTGCCCCTGGATCCCTGGAAGTGTCCAAGGCCAGGTTTGATGGGGCTTGGAGCAACCTGGGATGATGGAAGCTGTCCCTGCCCAGGGTAGGGGTTTGGAACTGGATGATCTTTAAGATCCAGGCCATTTCATGATTCTAATAAGTATTACATATCTTTGTAACAACATTTCTTCTTGATTTATTTTTAGCCCAAATCTTATTTTTTTTTTAACATATTCCATGGATCTCTAGTTTGAGCGTCCAAGTGTGATAAATGTTCTATATGTTAGGTTTTTTGCTGTTTAATCTGCCAAGACATAATTGTTTGTGCTGCTGTCCCCATCCCCCAAGTTGCCATTCTTTGGTCACATCCTCAAGTGACACAGTCTGCAGAATTGACTGAGACTTTCTCTTTAGCACCTTACTGCAGCAGCTTCAATTGGGCACTGCCTTATTCTCCAGAACTCAATTTCACAGCATATTGGAGGTGACACACCTCCACTGCAGTGGAGAAGGCTTTATTTTCATCCCTTTCAATTGAATTAATGCCTGTTTGGGAGCACTCTGCAGGTGCAAACTGGAGCTGGGTTGCTCCAGTTAAATGGAAAATGGTGAATAAGGTGCTCCTTGGTAAACTTTTGTTACAGGCAGCTCTGTACTGCCAGGCTTTATAAACTTTAACAATCTGTTGGAGTCATTAATCTCCTGCTGTGCCTTTACCTTCCAGTGGCAGGATTAGACATTTAATTCTCTACTAGACTGGAAGTAGCACTGAGACATTTTGGTTCTAAAGTTGTTATATAGCCATGGAAAACACTGTTTTGGTGGGCATTTAACCTCTTTGAGCTCAATTATGGCTGTGAAGCGACAATGATAAAGCAGCCCTAAATAGTGCTTAGAACAGTAGAGCATGATGCTATCAAAACCAGCAACTTGACTGTGCACCATAAACTGACAAAACTGACTGAACTGGAAAGACATAAAATCTGCCTGTGCGCCATTCATGCTTTCAAAAATATTTGCTGGTCTTGATGTTTTCCTTCTATATTTTTTATTGATCAGGCACATTTATTAATATGTTAGCTTTATGTACATTAATAAAGTTTTCTCTCTGACAAAATGTTAGCAAGACCTTAATTTAATGTGCTTCCTCCTCTAATAAATGAAGTTTCACGTGGTGGAATTCATGCTTTAAATTCGTTTCTAAATTAAAAATCCAGTGGGGGAGAAAAAACCTAAAGTGTTGTCTTATGAGTAATAGTGTGTGTCATAATATTTACATCAGAACGCAGCATAAATTAAGGCATTGCAAAGGCATTTGTTAATGCAGGTGTGTGAGCAAAGCAATGGTGCTGGTTTTGGAATAAAACATGACTTTTTTGCTGCTTTTGCTGCTTGCTTTATGACCATTCCAAGCTGAGTCACAGCCTTCTCCTATTCCCTTCTGAACTGGCACTACCTGGATGAAAGTGAAATCTCTGGGTGCACAAGCCATCACTTAGGCTGGACTTTGTTGCAGTGTGCACAGAAACACACGAGATTGCTTTTCCAGTAGTTATTTACCTTGATGAATAGCCCTAATTGGATCAAATAGACTGGTAATGGTGAGCCAGTACTTTTAAATGTCTTGTCTTGTGCCATCAATATTACCTTGTCATGTATCCATTTGAGCTCTTGGATGAATGTCTTGCCTTCATACTGCTGTCACATTTAACAAATGATTTTGTCAAGTCGTTCTTTACAGCTTGTGGTGAAGGATGGTAAAATTTGTGGTCTCCTGCATGCATAAAACCCATTAACTCTACCTTTCAACTTCAATGCAAGGGCGTCCTAAAACTCAGATAACAAATTCCTAAAGAAATTATAATGCCTGTTTACAAGAGGGGCCAGAAATATTCTACTGACACTTATGATTAACACAGCAGAAGAAAAATAGTATGTATTAATTTTGTATTTATTAAACCTGTGACAGTCAGAATTCAGATTTTTTTTTTCGCTGCTGCAATTATGAACCTCAGAGGACAACACACAGTTACCATTAGAAACGAGATATCCATTTCATTCATTCATTCATTTTGATTCAGAAAGAGCTCTACTGTATATTTACAAGCCCCAAATTGCTGGTTAACTGATGCTCTTGCTGTCCTTTTTATTGATTTCTGGTATGCAGTTGTAGGCTGAAGATATTTAACACTGATGAAAATAAGCTGCTTACTTGAACATCCTGAGGCTACTGTTACAATTCCATGGGGCACATTGTTATAACCCGATCTATAACACCACATTACCTTAGATTAAAAATGGAATTGCTTGTTCATTGAATAAATGCAAGCCTTTGGAACAGATCCCTCCTTATGGCAGGGTACAAACAGAAGAGTGTCAGTGCTCATTTAGCATTTAAAGTAAGGTTTTTTTAGTGCAGTGGACAGTAGGTTTTCACTGGCACAGGCTGAACTTGAGCAAGTGGAATTTTTTAAGGACTCTTCACTGAGAATGAGCTGGAAGCTACATGGGGGTTTTAAAATCTTCATGTGTTCCTTTGGAAATGCTGCCATTTGGCCTTTTTCAGTACAATGGGCATCAAAGTCTAACTGTGGGCACACAAATGAGGTGTCTGACCTGGAGTTTGCCAGCAAGCCCTGGGAAATGCATGTCTGCAGAGAATTATGCAAATTTATGATGCACCTTCTCTGGCAGTATTTCTCCCTTGATGCTGGCTATAGGTGAAACTGTTGATTTAACAGGGAATCACAGAATATCCTGAGTTGGAAGAGACCCACAAGGATCATTGAGTCCAACTCCTGGCTGTCCAGCACAGAGCAACCCCAAGAATCTCATCATGTGTCTGAATTTTTAACTTAAAAACTTTTTATAAATACTGACTGGAAATCTATCAACCATAGAATGCAGAGTGGTGTGAAGCTGCATTATTCTTTGATACTGAGCATCTTAGAATATTTTTTTTCTTCTTTTTCTTGCAATGTTTAAATGTACTTGGAGCAATATTGGTATTTATGTTGTGATGGTACCTATGAAAACTGTTCATGGATTGGGGTCTCATTGTGTGAGATGCTGTTCAAATAGATCCAAAGCGTGGTCTGAAAGAGCTTTTAATGTAAGAATAAAACAAGAGTCAGCAAGTGGATAGCAGCAGATTGATGAGAGAAAAAATAAAGAGTACAAGATGGAAATGTAATAGGTGGTAGCAAACACACACCAGCTTCCAAACTGTTGGCAGGTCTCTGACAGATGATTCTTTTCTTCTTTTTGTCTTCTGTCCTCCCCCTGTTTGTATGTGTTACTGAGTTAGCTATTCTGAGTGCCTTTAATCATTTTGAAAGTGGGAAAAAAACTTTCCAGGTTGAATCTGAATGGAAGTAATTTTTAAGGAGAATTGAGAGCTGCTTAATAGGTTGCCTGCTTCAGTTGTGCTGGAAATAAAAGGAATACCTCCTGCAAGCACATATATGCTATTTTGCTTTGCTTATTTTTACTGCAGCACTCAGGGAATGATGGAAAATATTCAAACTTAGCTTTCCCCTTATTCAAATAGAGCCGAGAATTGCTGTCATCAAACAGAAAATGCATCTTAGGTTGTGTATTTGCAATGTCTGACAATAAGCCAGTTTTCAGTGTGATTGGGTGTTTTGATTTCACCTTGTCTAGCTAAAGCTTTCTTGTCTGGGCTGCAGAATAGAGAAAATTACCTCTCTGGATGCTTCATTTAAGTAAAAATGCATGATTTAAGGAGACTAATGGCTACCCAAGCCTCCAGGCTGAATAGCTCCTAGCTTCTGTTTGAGTCCACTGTTTTTCATTCTTAACAACCAAGAGTCTGAAGAAAACATAATCAAGATGTTTCTGATCCACAGTTCTACAGAACAATTAAGCTTCCAGGAAGAATTATTTAAGATTTCAGTAATCTTTCTGGCTGTCTTTCAAATTTTAGTGAAGTTTGACATTAATTAGTGGTCATTAGCAAGGTGGAAAAGAGGTTAGTGACATCATTCTTACAGTAATATTGTTTCAAATAGATGTTTATATGGACTAACAGGTGTTAAATCTTCAGTAACTTGTAAGGGTTTTTTTCTTCCTTTAGAATAAATTGTAGTATGTTTTCTAATCTGCCTGGAAAATACTAAAAAAGGTTTTCTGTTTATACTTCTTGGAGCTATTTGAATGGGAATACAAAGCACAAGGCATCTGCTACACAAAATATTAATTATTGCATGGAATACTATTCACTGGAGGAATTAGAGAAGGTTTAGAAATATGCAGGCTAATATTTTTAATGGTTGCTTGGAGTTAAGCTCCTTAATCCATATTTGGCTTTTTAGTGAGCTGAACTGTTTTATCAAGTAGTGTGGAGCTTTCAATTCTCATCAATTTGCTATGTCTTACATCAGTTATCACCATCATTCTGTACAGATCCATTCAGGCCAGTAGGATTAGGTGTATGCCAGCACAAATCCCAGGAGGGGTTTGCAGAGCCTAGGCCCTCAAGTTTTCAATTTTGCTTGCCGGAAATATTGGAGAAAAGAAAGCAAAAAAGTCCAAATTCCCACATAAGGCTGCGAGATGCAACACATCAGTGCTTAAATATGAGCAGTGGGAACGTGTGCTGATAAATGTCCTTTATTTACTGCTCTGCTCTCTTGTCACAGCTCCGGAAGGCAGTGATGGATCACATCTCAGACTCTTTCCTGGAGACCAACGTCCCGCTGCTGGTTCTCATCGAGGCCGCGAAAAGCGGGAATGAGAAAGAAGTGAAGGAATACGCTCAGGTCTTCCGTGAACACGCCAACAAGTTGGTGGAGGTGAGTGACTATGGGGATTCCCACACCTCCGAGGGTCCAGCCCTTGCAGAGAAATGGCTTAAACCAATTAGGGAGACTACATGATTGAATATGTCTTGAAAACAGAAGAGGGTTTAATAACAAAAGAAAATAATCACAGAATGACAGAATCACGGAATTTCTAGGTTGGGAGAGACTTCCAAGATCATCAAGTCCAACCCATGCCCTAACACCTCAACTAGACCATGTCACCAAGGACTCCATCCAGTCTTTTTTTAAACACATCCAGGGATGGTGAATCCACCCCCTCCCCGGGCAGACCATTCCAGTACTTTATCACTCTTTCCATGAAAAACTTTTTCCTGACATCCAACTTGTATTTCCCTTGGCACAGCTTGAGACTCTTGTTCTGCTAGTTACTGCCTGGAGAAAAAGACCAACCCCAACGTGACTGCAGCCACCTTTCAGAGAGTTGTAGAGAGTGATAAGGGCACCTCTGAGTCTCCTTTTCTCCAAGCTGAACAACCCCAGCTCCCTCAGTCATTCCTTTGTGTTCAAACACAAAAAGCAAAGCCCAGCACAATATAGGGACAGATCCCAGAAACTTGCCACAACACCCCCAAAATGCATTGAGTTTCTTTGTTCTGTCTCTTTTCTACTTAATGATCCAGGTGGGCTCTTTGGCCCTCAGCCCAATGAAATAGGCAACAGGCTTTGAGTTACACTTTTCAAGCCCAATCAGTGCTCCGTGCTGACACTGAGCCAATACAAAATAAAAGGGCACAGAACTTTCTAGTTTGGTTTCCTTATACGTTTAGGTAAACGGAAACTTTTTCCCTTATATGGAAACACTTGTTGTGTGTGGGAAATGCATACCAACAAGTGACCTCATTGACACGGCCAGATTTCCATCTGGCACCCCTAGGAGAGGTAGGAGAAGTGATATACTGGATGAAATGTTCAAGGTGCTGTTTCAGGAGTTTTGGTCAACTTCATGCCAGTGATTTCCCAGGAAATGTTTGGATGATAGGCAGAGGAAAGTGTGGTGTTTTAGTAGTTCATTAAAGCAGTTGAGTGCATTAGAAATGATGTTTCCAGCAGTTTGTCAAAAGATGTGAGAAACAAGAAGTAAATTTCAGTTCAGCTTCACTAAAAATACAATTGACCTGAATGTCTATTAAGTAAAAAGCCAAATTGGTGCTTCACAATCTGGTCCTGGCCAAGAACTGCTCTAAACTTAATTATTTGTCAGTATGAACTAAAACAGGGAAAAGGACCTACAGAGAAGTCCCAGCCTTTAGAACATACATGGTCTTGAAAGGTGTGTATTTCATACATAAATATATATATATTTACAATGTCTTCTCTTTCTGAAGAGACACACTGTAAAGTCAACCAGTGATAATTACAAGTCTTGAAATAGCTTAATTCTACCATGAGGAATATAAAATATAATGCATGAAACCTTGGCTACTCATGGAATGGACATCAAATAAAATTACGATAATGTTCATCTCGGTTTGCCCTCCAACAGACCAGGAATTACGAAAAATGCTTGTGTTTTTAAAGAAAAAATTGCTCAGTGATTTACTCAATAACTGTGTGGCATTTTTCTGTACTAGCAATGTTTTGAAGGCTTTGTAGCCTCTTTGCAATGTATTTTCTTGTCACACAATGTGCAATCTAGCAAAGGGAAATGCAATTAGGGAGCTACTGATCTGACAAGTACTGAATACCTTGTGCATAATCTTGTGTTAAAAACAAGACTCATCCTAATTCTGTAGAGCCTGAGCTGAGGCGGAGAATAAGGGTTTCTTGGTTAATATTGACTAAATCTGGATAGTTCCCTGATAAAACAAGTGTCTGGATGTGTTTTTGCATTGGATGTGTGTTTTCAAATGTTCTGGAGCATCTCGCTCTTGCTATGTCACAAACAGGGAGTCAAGGTACCTTATTCTGCTCTGGAAATCAGATGTTTGCTGTAGTATTTGACTTGTAGGTGCCTAAAGGAAGGTCTTGAGGGGGTCCATTGGATCTGTACAGTGCTGAATCCGGGAAGGTTTATTGCTGTTGCCTGCAAGAGGATCACAGGGCTGTCAGCAACCTTCAGTCCCAGCCCCCTGTGTATATGCAAAGATTTATTGCTGCCTCCTTGTGAGTGGAGCTGTGGCAATGAGAAAGAAAATAGCTGGTAGGTATATAAAGAGAGTGGGAAAAAAAACAACAACAAAGATATGGAAAACCCCTCCACAATGTTTGTTCATAGTTATATTATAGTGGCAGTGGAGTTGTAGGCTTATATGCAGTGAACATATGTGGGGTTAGTGTTACAGCAGTCACATCCTCCACAGATTTGCAACAAAGTGTTGCAATGACAGATCTAATAGCATTATTAAAAAGTTGAAAATAGCTAAGTAGATATTTTAAAAATACCATAAGAGGTAATGGCATAAAAGGAGGAAAAAAATACCTTTTGGGGTGTAGTTTTAAAAAAAAAAAAAAAAAAAAAAAAGCAAGCCAAAACCTCCCTGCCAGAAAAACCCACAACTTTAATGGGAAGAAGAAAGAACTGTAATGCTGGTAAACTGTCAGAGGGAGAATTTAGGTTTGCTGCTAAGAGGAAATTCTTTGCTGTGAGTGTGGTGAGACCCTGATGCCCCCAGAAAAGCTGCCCCTGGATCCATGGAAGTGTCCAAGGCCAGGCTGGACAGGGCTTGGAGCAACCTGGGATAGTGGAAGGTGTCCCTGCCCATGGCAGGGGGTAGAACTGGATGGACATTAAAGTCCCTTCCAACCCAGGGTATTCTATCATTCTATGGAAAAAAACCAAAAAAACCAGTTTTAGTTATTTAGTCTTGGTTTTAAAAGCCTAACACTATACTAGATTTGTATTTTAGACCAAACTGGAGAGTGGTTAATGATTTTTGACATCTGGTTGTCTTGTACCCTACCAAAAAGCAACAATATTGGTATCAATAGATGTCTGAGGCCTAATACCTAATATTTTTATTCCATTTAGGTTGTTCCAGACTATTAGAAGCAAATTCTTAATTGAATCTTGTATGTCTGTGACAATTGGTACTGGCTTGTGGGTGCATTCTTACTCTTTTCCAAGGATGGAGTCTTTTAGGTGGATTTTGCCCTTTTAGTTGTAAGAAATATTTCTGGTTCAGGTAAAAAGCATCTTGAAGAAATTAATTTCTAGTGCAAGTGAAATTTTTAACCCCAAATTTCAAGTTCATCAGTCTGCAGAAGCAAATATGTATTTGGAATACATTTATGTCCCTTTTATGCCAGATTTTGTGCTTCAAATAGTTTCATCATTTTTACTTACTGATGCACAATGGGATCTCAGCAGATGGACTTCTCTGGTTTTGTGGGTCAAGTATCTTGCAAATAGTAAAGTGTGGTTTAAAGATGAGCCATAATCAAGTGACTATGAAATGTAAGATGCTTTCCCAGGCACGGGGCCAGAATTTCTTGCTAAGATGTGCAAACACAGCTCTGCAGAAGTGCGTGGAGTTGCACTTGCTCATGTTAGAGGAATTTGGCACTGCCAGTTCAATGCTGTGAAAAGTCTGTAGTATTAATCATTAATTTTGAAATCCGAATTTGAATTTCTTGGATGTCCTACCAGGCTCAATAGGCAGCCTGTCAAAAGGTCAGGGAAAAAATAATACATGTTTTAATATTTCTTTACACGAAACCTACATTTTTCCATCCTGAGGGGAAAAAATTTGCACTTCTTGATATTGTTGAATACAAATGGCAGAATTTTCTCTGCATAGCCAATATATTTTTTAAAATATATTTTGTCAGCTTGAGCCTTAAGGAGGTTAAGTTTCTTTTATATTCCATATTGCAGAATATTTAAATCTTTTCTCAAAAGCTGTTTTCATTATATAATATTTTCCCTTCACCACCTCTTACCATAACATTAATAACAACAAAGATGGATTGTCATTTTTTCGAAACACTCACTGACAACTAGATTTGTCTAAGGGTTTTGTTGGAAACACAGAGTGAGGTGTCACTTAACTATAATGTAAATCATACAAAATAAATTAAATTATCAAACAGATTCTGGGGGTAAAACATAATGATATAACAAACCAGAATTTAGATGGTACCACTCCAGGTTTGGATGGGTAACTCTTTTGCTTGGAATATTTTTTCCCAGCCATCTCTCAATTTTTTTACTGCCTTCTGAAGCGGAGGTTAGGGAAGTGATGGTGCCTTTCCAGGTCATGATCTTTACCTCAAGGATCTCTTTAGGTTTTTTAAGAAATTATCTCTGATGACTGAAAATAAATGCCTGAGTTGTAATGGCAACTTCAGATGTGACCTTGGGAAGTCATTTAACTTCTATGCCCAAGCACCCTCATTAGTAGCATAAGGTTAATGACAGATAATTCTAATACCTACCACACAAAGGCACTTGACTGATGAATTAGCTCAGATTTATTCAATGCATCTATCAAAGCACTATAAGGAAGCTAATTAATTAATTTTCATTATTCTGTTTAGGAGAGGTTCCTTGGTTTAACTGTTGGTCCTCTGGACTGTTTCTTGAAAAATGAAATTATTAAATCAAACAGGTTTTCCTGGTAGATGAAATTCAGCATCCAGTAAACTCTTAAGAGCCGTGGTAGCAGACTGTTCAGTTGGAATTCAAATTATAGTGGATTGGATCAGACTTTCCATTCTCAAAAGGATGGACATAAGTCCAGAAGACTTCTACTAGTTGTTTCCATTTGGGGAGTTCTAATGCTTTTATGGAAATACTTCACCATTTTGGTGTTAGTGAACATTTACAAGAGTTAAACTCAACCCTAACCCTTACTTCCAACAAAACCTGAATGAAGGTTTTTTTGTTTTCTTCTTCAGTATGACCTGGTGAAGCACCACATTTAAAACACCTGAAAATGAACTTTTGAAAAGTCCCTTACCACTTTTGCAAGAACTGATTTTTATGAAGAACTTTGTGGAGCCCACATGGATCTATCAGTTTCCCCTCCTACAAAATGATAAGATTTTTGGAGACACCACAAATAACCAAAGTTTCCTTGTAAGAACACCTGGCCAGTGGAAGAACTGAGTTAGGCAGTGGTTTATGGTGATTTAAAGTTGATATAGTGCAAGCACACCAATAATATCGTAAGTTTGGATGGTAATTTGTAGCAGATGAAGTCTAACAGCACCATTTTGCTTTTGGTTTACAGCCTCTCTGTCCACTAAGTTTGCAGGAGCCTTTATTAATTTTCTCCATGTAATTGCCACTTTGAAGAGGATAATGGGGTTACTTTGGGGAAGTTAGGGGCTTGGGGTTTTTAAATTAAAAAAAAAAAAAAGAAAAAAGAAAAGCATTTGAACTTCTTTATGAGATACAATGCAGGCTACCTTTCATTTTCTAAGAATTTTACTGTTTGGAGCTCCCCAGTTCAGACTGACTGTAATCTTTCCCATCATAAATGTGGAAGCAGGTTTGCATGCTGAAGACAGGAGGGGAGAAAAAAACCACTGTCAGTATGCACAGCACACAAAACAAGCAGCTGGGCCTGCTCAGTGACCCCTTCTCAGATCATTTGGTGATGAGAGAAAAGGGGGAAAAATGTGAAAGAAGATTTTACTCTGGTGGTTCACAATGGATTAAATCTCAATTTTCATCAGCATTAACAGGACTGATATCCAAACCAGTACTTTTTTCTTTCCAGAAATAGCTCTCAGAAAGCCACAAGGAGTATTTGCTTCGTAAGAAATGCAAAATTAGACTTTCTCCTAGGGAGTGAAGATCATCTGTGTAACTCTGCAGTGCACTTGAGGTCGATGCAGTGCTGGGAGTTCACACGTGGCACTCCAGCTCCCTTCCAGGAGGCACTGGTGGCCTTCATAAGGAATAGATGACAGTGTTTCCTTTGTGCTTTTGTAAATATTGTATAAATTCATGAACTGACAGATTTTAATTTAAGACAGACAAAACCCAGAGGAAGAAGCCTAAGAAAAAAAAAATTGACTTGTTTATTTGTGCAATTTTAGTTCAAGGAGCAAAGACTGTTCCTGCTGATATATTCACACATACTTGATATGTTCTATTCCTTTTTGTTGAAGTGCACACTGCTGCTTCATCAGAGTACAGACCTAGCTGTTTGCTTCTGATGATGGAGAAAAAGTGTCAATATTCTGGCATAGCTTCTGCATTCAGCTTGCATCCTGAAAAATGTGAACATCCCTGGGTTCACTCTTACAGGCTGATCAGCTTTTACTCTGCATTTTTCCTTTAGCTGACATTAAGCTAGATAAGGAGCACTATTTAGGAGGTGGTAATCCTTGCTTCTAATCAAGAAGTGTTAAGAAGGTCATAGAATAGTTTAATTTAAGCTCTTCAAGTTGAGAGATTTTATTTGAAATTAAAGCTGTGAGCTACCTTTGTGTCCTAGTGCTTCATCTACTCTGTTTTAATTTCCATCCCAGGCCTTTCTTCCATGTGTGGGCAGCAGATGTTCCTNAATTTGGTAAATTTAAAACCATAACAGGAGTGTATTGACATAAGTAAAGCCACAAGTCCAGTTACTTGCAGTGAGACAATGAAAAGTTTGAACTCTTTGAGGGAATTTCCTGAGTCTCTCCTGCAGCCAGATCCTGCAGTCTGTTTCTCCTCCTTGGAGGGATAAATGCCTTTGAGGCAAAATGAACTCCAATTCTTTCAGGATGAAACTTTCTGGTAATGCAGTGTCATGGATGAGCTCTTTATCCTGCCTTTTTTACTGACTTAACCACTAGATATTGGTAATTCCACTGGGATCCGTGCCAGTTTCATCTTTTGGTGTCTCGATTAATGCTGAAATGGAATCTAAGAGCCTTAGAAAAGGTGAGACACAGAAATAGCTGCTGCTTTGTGACTTTTAGAGCCTCTTGTGTTCCTGTCTCTGGAGAAGGTAGGTTATTAAAGGAGGTAAATGCTCAGTGTCTGCATTGTCAGGACTGGTTTTGTCCCAAAGCCAGCGCTGCCTTCAGGCAGAAAGGTCCATCTCCGAGGCTTGGCGGCTGCTGAGAGAGCCAGCAGCTGCAGAACCTGTGATCAGTAAACTGCATTGATGACACGGAAATAGGGGGAAAATAAAACACTTTGACATGGAGAACGTGGCTGCAGCAGATGCTGATCCCTCCACATCTGCCCTTGGCAGATTTCTGGTGAAACCAAGGAATCCTGGATGGCTGGAAGGGGCAGGAGCTTCCTTATCTCAGGGCTTCTTTGGCAACGTGGCTCTGGTTCTAAAATTTCTTCCCACCTATAAACACCTGAGTAAACAAGCACACCAGAGTCAGTGAGACTATGAACATTCTCGTCAGTAAACATTTTCTATTCATTTGTCCCTTTTTTCTTAGACTGCTGCACCTCTACATTTCAAAGCAACACCAAGAGGGTTGAAGGATAATTTTATTTGTTCACACAATTTCTCTAATGTAAATAAGAGGCAAATGCTACATGAAGTTAGCAACTTGTGGGTAATTATGATGTTTTTCTTCCTTCCCAGGAGAGTAGAAGATTAAAAATTAAATTTGGAGAAATACTAACTGGGAAATTGCTGCAGAATCCCCCATGTCAACTGTAAAGCATTTCTAGCTTTGGGACTGTAAACATGAAGCCAGTGCTGTGCTGGCTCTGTTATCTGATTTCCTACAGGTCATCATTCATTAGCAAATGACTTATCATGTGGTTTTAAACATTGGAAAAAAATACTGGAGGATTTCCTGCCAATGAAAGTGTAATGAGACCACTTCCTCACATTTTTTCTGTAATTGTCTCATATTTTTATGTGTTCTCTGTTACTTATTTTCATGAGAAATACCTGGTTATCTCCTTACTTGTAATAATTTCCCAATATTTTCCACTTACCTGATTATTTTTTTTTTGCTAATTAACTTTTAACCATGCTTATTTGAGGCTTCTTTAAAAGAGATAAAATCAAATTACTCCCTTTTTAATGGCTAATATTTTAAAAATATTTTTCTAGTGAATAACACCCTCTGAGCAGGGGAATCACTTCAGTCTGATCATGCTCTGTGCTGTGTGATTCATATTTTCCCAAAATAACAGGACTCCTACAAACTCTAGTATCCATTTACAGCTACTATCCCTTACAATCTCATCACACCCCAGTCTATGTGATTTATAACTTGTTAATAAAACAGTCAAGAGCACTTGGTACTTTTGTTAATTAATTGATTGCATAAATTAATGGCTTAGTGCCTCCAAACCAGTTGTTTGAATTTGTAACCTTAATATACCATGGTGCAGTACAACATCTGGCATGTTGGATATTCAGAAAGGATGTTTTTCTATACTGCCCCACCTAATTACCCTCATTCTTTATTTTTTACTCTCAGATCCTATCTGGTACAGTGTTTTATTTGTGCTCTAACCAGAACTGATGTTTTTTTTCTCTTGTGCTTCTTTAAAATGGGTGCTTCGGTCTGTCTTCTAAAATCTGTGTGTTGGATAAATTTTTGCTACTGAAAACAGGTTAACATTTTATTACTCTAAAAATTTTAACATCTTGCCCTTTGTTCTGTGATGTATTAGCAGGGTTATATTTCAATCAGTAAATATTAAGCGCTGTGCTTTTACATGAGCATCTTACACTGTAAGAGCTTAATTAAACAGCCTGTCCTAGACACAGAGTGTAAGAGAAATAATGGGAATGGTGGGGAATGAAGGGATTCAAAGTCACAACAAAGTGAGAAATTAAACAAACAGCTCTAATTACTGTAAAGAAAGGATTTTTGTCATTAACAATTGAGCCATTTCAGGGCAGAAATGGAGGGGCAGAACTGTGTAAGAAGGCAGAAAGTTCAGTAAAAGCTGCAAGTACTTCTGAGGAAACTGAAAAAAAAATCATTTACAAGGAAATAGCGAGTCTGAAATATTGGAGAGCGTTCAGACCTGCTCAAAAACTGAGTAGATATCCAGAGAAAATACCTGTCAGGACTTGAGCACAGAATGGCATGTTTAATTATGGAGTTTTGAACTGATGTAAAAGAAGAAATTGTAATCCTTTATCTAAAAATCTCATGATCTTGAACAAAAGTTAGAGCAGTTTTGATTTTAAAAGATTTTGCAAGCAAAATATTCATGCCAAATGTTCAAATACAGACCACTGAGTAATAAAATTGATTTATTAATTTATTAACCCAGAACAAAATATGCATCTAAATCCCAGGATCAAGGTACACTGGAATTGCACTGGAGTGTCTGTAATACTTCAGCTAATACAATGTGGGGGTCACAGTGGATTTTACCCTGGTTTTTTCCCTCTATCCCATCAGCTGGATTCTAACAAGCATAGTGGTTATGTTTAACCAATCATAGGTCTATCCCACATGGCTTCTTTTGTGAGTTTTCCTAGAATTCCAGGTGTTTGCAGAAATAAAATCCACCTTTTGCCATTTTGGATTGGTTCAGTAACTGTTGTGTTTTGACACCAATGGTCTCAGCCTTGAATGTACTGTGCAGCTTTAAAATATTCTTCTGTCAGAGCAGATCCTCAGGATAACCAGCAGAGTCAGATAAACTGTGTCTTTGTTCCCCCCAGGATAGTTGTTATTTAGGAAAAATATTTCTCTCCCACTGGAACCTTCTGCTGCAGAATTGCATGAGGGAAATTTTAGGAGAAATCAGGATGATGATATGAATGGACACAGAGCAGGCTGTGAGAAATAGGAATCTGGGAGAGCTGCTGGGGTAAGAGAAGGTTTTAGGGTGAGTTTTCAGTGAATTTATTCATATCTGCTTGTAGTGTGCTACTGAATGTCAAGCACATATGGGGCTAGATTTTTTTTCCTCATGATTTTTTTTTTAAACTTATTGACAACCCATGGATTCAAGAAGAAAATCCATCATGTCATGTAGATATGGATCCAGAAATAAAATATTCTCAGTCAGAATTATCCTAGGTGAAAAGTTGAGCTCAGTTATGAAGGAGAAGACACGTTGGAAAGCCTCATGAGATAAAAAAGCAGCAAGCTCATTCAGAAAATATCGAGATATTACTGAGTAAAATACCATAAGCCTAATAAGAACTCTCCCTAGTGTTTGAAGATTTATTTTTTACCTTAATTAAATTTCCAAAGTTAGAACCAACCACCTCACTATTTTGCTGGAATAACATTATAGCAAATGTGTGGATCACACTTCACTGAAAAATCTTTTATGAAATATTGATGATAATAAAGGAGGACTGACTCCATGGCTTAGCATGAAAAAGCATTGGTTTCACTGCTTTATTTTCAAGCTTGGCTTTCTGAAAATCAAATAAAACAATTAAGTGGATTTTCTTCAGAGTTCCAGATAGTTTTTCCTATGGCCTCAGAGCAGGCAGGAGGAACTTCAGCCTGAGGACAACTTCTGAAGAAACTTTTAAGTAGCCGAGAAAACGATTTTAGCATGAAAGTGTAATCTCAACAGTAAGTTTAGTTTCACAGTACACAGGTTATAAAACTCCTGTTTTGATGATCCTGAAGTGCTTCCAAGACTTCAAAAGTTGAGGAAAAATGGTTCTGTAAGCCTTAATCTCTTTACAATATGTTATGCTTGAAAAAGCTCAAGATAGAGAAGGGAGGAAAAGTCAAGATTTTATCAACACCTGCATTTCCTGCAGTCAGAAGGTTTGTAGGACTCAGGTCTTGCTTCTGAAGGATGAGGAACTGAGAGGCTGCTGTCATCACTCCTAATGATGGGGTCATTATTTCTGGGTGAGAGAGTCAAGTCACTGCTTTGTGACGAGAACCTCTTATCACAGAGCCAGAACTGGTGGTGTTGCTGTCTCCTCGTCATCTGTAATTTCATACTGGTACCTGTTGGGGCACCAATCAATGGACTCGAGTTTTTCCTTTAGTTGTAATGAAATAAGGACAGTTTTTGGCCGTAGCTATGCAGAGTGTGCAGCACATCAGCTGTTACCTTCCCAAGACACAATTTGTACTGTTCAGAGCTTCAAGGGGTTTGGAAATATCACCATGCCTGAGGAAATAGGTAAGAGCAGCCATGAGGTCTGAAACCACTGTTTGTGATGTGACTGAAAGGGCCATGGATACATTTTTCTTTCAGAAATTATTCTTTCTGCAATGTCAGAAGGAACATGAAGGCACTCAGCAGTGTGCATTAACAGTAAAACAAGGAAATTTTTAAACGGGAGAGGGGGAAATGAGAAAGAAGCAATAATGACACCTTATTTGACTCAGTCCTCACTGGGATAATTATTCTTGCTGGGATGCCAATATAGCTGTAGAGTTTATGCAGGAGAGAAAAATCACTGAGGCTTTGTGGGACCCCTCTCAGGTAATAACAATGGCAAAAGACATCCCTTTGAACAAAAGTGTTTGGTGATTTTGGTGGTTTACATTATAAAAATTGAAGTGTAGGTAGGAATAGCTGCTACTGACCACAGTTCTTAGAATATTGTGTAATATTAAATCTCTAATCATGCATGGTATTGCAGCTAATCTCTGAGTTACTTTACCACCCACTGGTTTAAATAAAATAAAACACCTAAATATCACAAATAGGAAGCTGCAAAACATCCCATTCCCAGTCTGTATAAGAGAAAGCAAGAGCAGATGAAATTTTGTGCCTTGGCTTGCACACAAATATCTCAGTGTTCCTGTAATCTTTGCCCATTTCATTGGATACTGGTAAATAAATAAGTTCAGTAACCAGATCACTGACAGCGTTACACAAAAAGGTTCTACATCAGTGTGAGTATTAATTACACTAATTTCTGACACATGATTTTCAAAAGCCTAACAGATTAAAGCACTAAGACCATAAATCATTAATTTAATCTGATTATTTCCAGTCAGTCCTTTATTTACTGTCTGCTCAATTAAAAATTAAGGTTAATGAATCTTTCAAATGTACTATAATATTCTAATATTCATTATTTCCCCCCTCCACCCCAGGTAAAAGTCTCTCTTTTTTTTCTCCTCTCCATCCCTTCTTGCATTAGAGAGGCACTTCTGAGTCACACCATATATTTTCATTTCTGAAAGTCGCTGATAGCAGTTTTCCCATCTGAAATGATGTCCTGAGAATGAGATGGCAAAAAGCCAGGCAGCAGCAGGAGCTCTGGAGAGCAAATGTGCAAATACAGTTTTACCTCAGGTCTTACCTTACAGCTTTCTGTCTTTGCCTTTTGCTGCAGAAGTTGCCTTCTTTCTCATCCAGATTATGGCCATAAATCATCTTTTACTTTCGTATTATTTCTAATAAAACTCCAATTTCTGCTGAGGAACTTGCATTTCTGTCCCCATTTTTGAAATCTGCTGATTTGCAAATGAATGAGGTGTTACCCAAACATACCCAGAATTGGTACAATCATTGGAATGATTCATCATTTTTATGCCTCACAGTTACAAATACAAAAAAACCCCACCAAACTTCCCCAGTGTTTTTGCTGAGTCCAATCCCATTCTTTGTTGCTACCTGCCTTTGTAAAGTCTTTTCTCTTGTAGAGGAGAATTAATTCCAACATCTTCAAAGCAGAATAGCAACTTTTATTCCTTCCTTTTTTGTAATGTTTGACACAAAAGGGTTTGGCATTTTGCACGCTGTAGGTGAGGGTGTAAGATGAGATGCTTGGTTGTGGTAAAATGATAAATCTTCCTCCATCTTCACAGACCCAATGTCAGTGTCCATCAACCAGGGTAAACCCAGGGCTTCTAAACTGACTGAACTTAGAACTACAACAGCTCACGTTCTCTTTGGGTGATGCTTCTTGCCTCAAACACTTTTTAGTGCTCAAGAGTGCCAGATGTCTGTCTTGCATCAGTTTTGGTGGTTTTGGAATGTTTTCTTCTGATTTTTGTTTGTTTGTCATTTTGGGGTTTTTTAAACTCATTTTTTTTAAATTTAATCATTAATATGATCTCCACTTTGTAGGCAATATCCTATTACTGAACCTGTGGCAGATGGAATAAAAGGATCTGATCATTTTGATTTCCATCAATGGTTCATCAGTGGGACTTTCAAACTCCTTGAAACTTCAAATTTCTGGATTTTAACCATAATACCTTTTGATTTTTGGTTGACTTGTTATTTGCATATCACTTAAAATAGTAGACTAGATACAAGTGATAAAAAAACTTTGAGCATTTATAAACTATTAGTTGCAGCCTACTCTTTACTATATTTAAGCCAGTAAAAGTAAACATAGTAGACTTCCAGGATTAAATTTAAATAGCTAGAATCTCACTAACATACAAGACAAAATTAATTTTGCCCAACTTCTGCCTTTCACCTTTTAGATGGCTATTTTCTGCACCCTCTGGGACAGCACAGCAGGGAGATGGACTTCTGGAAGGTGTTTATTGCCATCCCAAAGCAGAGGAATCAGGCAAAATATGTGGGATGCATTGCCCGAAGATCCCCTTCTCTCTTGTGCATCTCTGTAGGGATCTGCCATCTCAGCAGCTCTCCCTTGGATGCTTCCTGATAGCTTAAGATAGAAAGCTGTTAGAAAGCATCCAGGGGAGGAGCTATGGAGATGGAGAATGATCTGGAGAGGCTCTGTGAGGAGCAGCTGATATCACTTGGTTGGTTCTGTCTGGAGGAGACTGAAGTCAGACCTCATCAGGGTCTGCAGCTCCTCGTGAGGGACAGCTCTGATCTCTGTGACAGTGATAGGAACCAGGGAAGGGCTGGAGCTGTGTCAGGGGGATTTATGCTGGATATCAGGGAGAGGTTCTTCCCCAGAGGGTGCTGGGCACTGCCCAGGCTCCCCAGAGAATGGGCACAGCCCCAAATCTGCCAGAGCTCCAGGAGGGATTGGACAACGCTGCCAAGGACAGGGTGGGATTGTTGCAGTGTCTGTGCAGGGACAGGAGCTGGATTTTATGATCCTTGTGGGTCACTTCCAACTCTGAATGTGATTCTGACACTTAGGGGCAAAAAATGTCATTTAGACAGGCCATGATGAGTTGCACATGGTGAACCTCTGTAATGACAAAAGTCCTGTCTGTGGCAAAAGCTTTTCCCACAGAAGACGCTGCTCTTTCCTGTGGTGTACATCTGAATCTGCCCTCAGTTTCTTGCAGAGGGGGATGTTGTGTGCATGTAATAATCTTCTGGTGGGAGCTTGAAATGTTTCATTTACATCAAATCCTTCCCTTGTAATAACAACAGCATATCAAGTCTCTCTGCAAGTGAGACAACCAGTGGCATGCGTGTCTCAGGGGAGCATTGCCATTTCCCACCTCATGCAGGCTGCAGATATTGTTTCCCTGATATTTTCTTTCAAGCTGCAGCATAAGAATAACATCCTGCAGCCACTGCCCGTGGTCAGTTGGATCTTAACCTGTTTGAGCTCCCCAAGTTTATTTTAGTTTGCAGTGTCTGTCAGAGATGCTCCTGTTCCCATCTTGTGTGCCGTGGAAAGCTCTCTTGGCACATAAATGTAACACAACAGATGGGACACGCTGCATCTTGGCTGACCTCTGCTTTCACCATTTAAATAGCTAAGCTGATTTTATTGCCATAAAATAAACTTCCAAGAACTTCTTACGCTCTAGACCAAGCTAACAAGTGCCAGCTGACACCCTGCAATTGGAATAGCTGAGGAGGACAGTTTTCATAGTGGTTTCATGGGATTGGAAGATATTTCCGTGGATTTTAATGAGAACCAGAGGGATGCAATGCCTGGAAAACTCAGATTTTCTTCCAACCAGGATGAGGAAGTGAAAGTAACGTTGTTAGGAGCGCACATGGATTTCATTAGGAAGAGTTTCTAAAGTCATGCTTGTGTTTTTTACTGTCATTGGAAAGAGACTGAGGACAAACAGGGCTTGGAACATTGGCACCTGAGAAGTGGCGCTGAAGAAATGCTCAGCACACTTCATCTCAGTCTGCCATTTTAAGAAGGTTTTCTCTTTGGTCTCACTGTTCTGTTTTCAGCTCCTGATGCCCCCATTTCTTTAGGATTTACCCTCCTTTTAGGCTGATCCTAAGACCATTAGCTACCAGCCCTAAATCTTTAACAGGCCAGGTTTTATTTTCTAACAGAGAATTCCAGGAGGAACTCAGGTATTCCACTGCAAAACTCAGGGATGCAATCCCCTCCAGAAAAATAAACACTGGAAGTTTATATATCTAGGAAAATGTAAAAGACAGGAGTTACTGAAAAGCAGTTAAAAAGAACCCTTGCCCTGTACACCTTGGCTTCTGAGAAAGGGGTAAAGGTCTCAATAACATTTTCTTACACTTTTTCAACACTTTTTTGTCTTTAAGGATGATTATTATTACACCTTTTTGCATCCTGGATTCATTTTTCATATGTGAATTTAGTCTCCCTCCTTTCAGCTCCTGCCCCATTTGTTGGGCAGGAGTGTGAATGCACTCAGCTAGCACTGACTGGGGGTTTGAATATTAAATATATATAAAAATATAATCATAGAATCATTTTTAAAAAATGTTTGGCACGTTCTTTAAAACTGAGCAAAATATATGGAATGCTTGTATTTTAAAAAAACAATCTGACTGGGATAGCACAGCAACATATTTGAATGCTTGATTCCTTTGGGCTGCTGGGAAAATATCATGTGCTTTGTACAAGGGCCTTTTATTCTGATTTCTTCAATTATACCAACTACAAATGTTACACACAGAGTTACAGATACAACCAGATACCAGATCTGATTACACAGACATTGAAAAACTGATTTTCCCTTACCGGATAAGAGCACACTATTAAGTCTTGTTCTAGATGGCATAATTATTTTTTTTCAATGTTTTCTAAAAAAGGACAAAAGAATTTTATGCAACTAAATAATACAGATGCTTTCAATAGAAGTTATTACAGTATGAGGCAGAAATCTATTTCTTTTACTCCCTGATCCTGTTCCCTACAGCTTTTTCTGTACAGGTTTTTTACTTGTTTTCATTCTTCCCGTGTGAATTTTTCTTCAGTAATATAATAAATAAAAACAAGCTCTTGTGTGTTCTTCTTCATGTCTCGTACTCTAAGCATGACATTTTTGTTGTAATACAGATTTGAAAATAAAAAGGCCCAGCTATAGTTCTGTGCATAAAGAAATGGAAATCTGAATCTTACAAGAGGGACTTATTTAGTCTTTATTGAGATGATTCATAGAAGGCGTGGAGGAGAGAGAAATAAAGGAAGAGTATCGTGGCTTGAAACTCTGCTTTCATTTCATAAGCAACTTTATTACAAAGTGAAGAATACATCATTGTTATATAAATAATCATCTTCAAGAAGTTCTTTTCATTAAATGAAATTTCATGTTTGTGCCTCATTCTGCAACTCTGTCATGCTTATGATAATTATCATTATTATTTTCTCATCTTGATGTCTAAGAGAGCTTTTCCTTGTATTAGAAGACAGTTGGGGCAGAATTAAAATTTCAAATTAATTAAATTCTTCTCGTAGGATAGATGAGATCCTGCACTTACCAGCAGAGCAGAATACTTGCTATGAAGATGGAGGAGGCTGCCTGTAAAGACAAACAAGACTAAAACAGCAAACAAACAAACCAAAAGCCTAAACAGGTGGCAATTAAAACCCTGCTTATAATAGTCTCAATGTCAGACAAATGAAGTGCAAGAAAGTAACTTATCATTCAAATTCTCTAAGTATTCAAAAATCTAATTTCCAATTCCAGTCCAATTTCCAAGCTGTAAAATCCAGAAAATTTCAACCTCTATGTCAAAGAGCGATTTGAAAAGTGATTCCAGAATTTTATTGCCACAATGACCACAAACCTTCTAAATTTTGTTTTGAAAATCCTACCAGAATGTGAGGTTATTTTTCCTCCCAAGCATTTACCTTGGATACATTTGTAAAACATTTCTGCAGCTTCCTCTAAGGTCCTATTTCCCCAAAATTCCTGGGAACTCTTTGTGCCTTGCAGTTTCTGCTGCTCTTTTTGCACATGTGACTGTTCTAAGTGAAGTTTTTCAATGGTTTGTATCAACAATCCATTGTATTTTCTTAAATTATCACTATTTCTTCAACATCTTTATCTGCTCCTGTCTTGATGCTTTAGCTCTGATCTGTTCTGTTTAGGTTTTAAAACTGCTCCCACAAATGAGTCTTACAATTGATTATTACCTGTGCTTGTAAGCTGTCAGGATTGTTATGATTCCTTGTGATTGATCAGGCAACATAATTTCTATTTCTGCCTAATCTTTTCCCTGCTCTGCAGTTACTTGGTCTGATGGGCATCGTGGTAATCCAGGTTTCTTTGGCAGTTCCTCAGTGAGTTAAGTCCAAGCCCTTTGGCCTTGTAGATACAACTGTAATTCTGAATAAAAGAGGATCAGAGAGCTCATGCAAGAGCTGAGATAATTCAATGGAATTCTCTTTTTTAACAGTGCTGACATAAGATAACATCTCTTTGTAAAGCAACCCTTTACATCCCTTGTTACAGGGGTGAGTTGCATTTGAAGGGAAGATCTACTGGGAACATGTGGATAATCTAAGGGGATAGTGTTTAATCATTTGTGGAAATCACTTTGTGCCTGAAGACTCTTGGGATACTGTTCTTGAAAAGCAAAGTTCCTTCTCAGAAAACTGTTTGTTGAAATGTGCACAGGCAGGATGATCATGATAAGGGTAGGAGCAGTTGGTATTTAATCTCTTTTTTTTTTTCCCCACCTCATTTTTTGGTTATGCAGTTTCAACTATTTTCCCACAAACATGTATTTTCTCATGTCAGTGCCCTGAAAAATCTCAGGAATTCATAAAATACCTGTGAAGCTGGAGCTCTCAGGTAATTGATGATAATGGTTTGATGAATATACCCACATTTGCAGCGTGTGACTGTATGGCGCTGGAAAATGGGCAGGATGGTGCAGCAGGATGTCAGTCCCATGAAAAACAGGCAGAAATTTTCAATGAAAAGAGCACTGAGAAATAAGACAGCTCATTTCATTTTTGGGGTGATGTCAGATGCTAAACTAAACACTGAGAAACCAGCCTTGATAATGAAGGTTAAAGCTGGCAGGTAAAGGTAGTGAATTTATTTAAAAATAACGGGGAGTGACTCGGAAGCTGCTGAATGAATCCATAAAACTGAACACAAAATCTGACCCCTCTAAACAAATGTACATTGGGGATGATAAATACAGAAATGCAAATTGCATAAATGTAGGTTTGAATTCTCCTGGGAAAACCTGGAACTTGAGAGAAGCTGAGTGAAATATCTCCTATGAAAGTTTTCCTGGTAAGAAATACACTTTTAGGTGAACATATTTGTAAAACATAGCTGGATTTGGCCAATAGGAATTTCCTTGATATCAACCTGACACAATATTTTGTGATTATTTTTCTTTGCAGCCACCAGACAGAAAAACAAATATTTAAACAGCTATATTTTTGGCACATATTTCACATACAGATCATATGTCTGGCACAATTTCTTTACTGTTATTCTCTTGTTATGAGAGAATTTTCCTGAATCTGTCATATATGTTTATAATCAATCAAAAACCCTCGGCCATATATATATATATATTTATATATTCTGTTTCAATAGCAATAATGATCTGGAGGAAAGACACAGGATAAATTACTGTATTAGTAACATCTTTTGAAACTGTGTGGGATTTCTTGCATATTTTAGAAAATTGGTCATATTTCCTGCTGTAGTGTGTAATACCAAACATAATGCCCTGACTAATTGCTGTTGGAACTATTTTACTCATCCCCCTCAGTTTTGTTTAGCTGATATATTCTTCATTTCCTTCCTTAAGCTGAAATGTGGAAATGCCAGGGCTCTTTTGTAAACAGCTGATAAAGCCTGTTATAAAAACCACCAGACTTTTCTGGCTAAAAAAAAAAATAAATTGTGAGTTTGATAAAACACAGCCTATAGATAATACAGAAAAGAAAGTTGATCCTGACACTGTTTTTAATGCATGCATTAGGGGGAAAATGCAATAACAGCATCATATGATCTTGGTTATTTCTTGATGTAAACTTTTTTTTTTTCTTTTTTTCTTTTTTTCTTTTTTTTTAATGTGCTCAGAGAGCCACAGTTGTCCAGAAATGAAGGAAATAAATTTTCATGTTCAATTTTCTGTGCTTCCCTTCCCTGTGAGAGTGGTGAGGCCCTGGCACAGGGTGCCCAGCCAGAGAAGCTGTGGCTGCCCCTGGATCCCTGGAAGTGTCCAAGGCCAGGTTGGATGGGGCTTGGAGCAGCCTGGGACAGTGGGAGGTGTCTCTGCCTGTGTCAGGGGATGATCTTTAATGTCCCTTCCAACCCAAACCATTCCAGAATTCTTTTCACTTGGAGATATGTGATCTATGATTTCACACAGAAAGGAAATCCTGTATTTTATTTAGGTTCAAGAGATATCAAGATATCAATTGTCTTTATTTTTTACAAAAATATGCTAATATTATTAGAAAAAGTAGATATCTTAGAATTTCTAAACCCTGTAGCAGTTTAAAGCAGGATCATATACTATCAGCATAAAGGATTGTGTGTAATTACTCTCTTTAATTAAGTTCTGCTCACTGTTGAAGAAATGCACCATTTAGCAAATGCNGTTTTGCTTTCAAACCTCAACAAAGACATAAACAGTTAGATAGGATTGCTTTGATTTTCAAGAACTAGAATTCCCTTGCTTTAGCACTTTTATCTGCTTCAGCCTGAGTTTCTTCCAAAGAATTACTGTTTTATTTCAAACTCCCTTTGAAGGAGGGTCAGAATTATGTGCAGTTGATTGTGTTTGGACAAAATCATCTGCTGATTTTCACTGAATCCCAAAGGTTTTTCTGCATAGGGTTTAAACTTTGCTACAAAGGCAGTGGGGAGAGGCAAAAAGTGCTCTGAAGCCTGGTCTGCAGAGGTTAAAGCTGTTTATGCACCTGCAGGCAAAGCATGGAAATGGTCCAAGATGTCTAAAAAATAAGTTGTTGTACAAGGATGGATAAATACTAACTCTTCTTCCCACCAAATTCCAAAAATCGAGGAGACACCAGTGCTGTTGGGAAGATGGAATGGGAGAGGACAAAGATTCTCACCTGCTGAAAAATGTCACCCTTTGGTACAGAGATTTTTCCCTTGGTTCTCTCGTTGGTGCTGTGAGAGCAGCAGCAGCTTGAGGCTCTGTAAAGTTGATTTCTTACAAATTGCTCTGAGCTGCTGACACCAGTTTTTACTGCTAAAGCAGAATGAAAAGCCCAAGTGTTCCTTTGGCTGCAGAAAGCATTAGTAACCCAAGAGCCTGAGTCAAAATAATGTTCTGGGTTTTGTTAAATGGATGAAGTTGCAGAAAAATGAATACATTTTGAGCACACAAGTTTTTAATCACTTACAGCAACTGATCTTCAGATTTGTAATACTGTAGACAGAAGCTGAGCCTCTCTCCTGGAATTACATTGCCCTTCATTGCCTCCTGACATGTGGAATTGGCTTGGAAAAAATAATGCAGCAGCAGGAAAAATATTACAATTCTTATTGTCTCTGGTTCATCATCGTGAGATTGTTTTGTTTTGTTTTGTTAACAGACTAATGCAGATGGAGTCATCACTGCCAAGTGAAAATGCTCTCCCAATTTAGACCAGGCACATTATTATTTACCTTTTTACAGTGGACAGGAGGCTTTAACTCGTTAAAAGCAGAAAGCTGCTTGATAGCAGCAGCTGGGCCATCAGTAAATATTAAGGAGGATTATTCTCCTAGTTAATTTGAAAACAGCCTGCAGTCCAGAAAAGAAACATTCACTCCAAAATCCTCATGAATTGTTCTCAAGTTGGACAGAATACTTATTGCTGGGGTTGGGTGGGAGTTCTTTTCTAATTGGCTTATCCACTGTATAAAGGAAAAGGTTTTCCCTCAGAGCAGACAGAATGAGAAACTTTGTTGAATTGTTTAATAAATATTTAGTTTTTTAATTAACTTAATAAAATTACTTCCTGTTCTGCAATTAAAGATTAGACAGCTTATAAAAAAAACCTCTCAGGGAGCTGCTTGAAGCTCGTGGTGTTGTCATTTGTTCTGTTTCACCCATATTTAGGGAGTTTTATGAAAGCCTGTGGTCTTATATACTGACTTGGGTCTGCAAAGCAATATCATCAGTCTGGGTAAGGGTCTCACAGAGGAAGGAGCACAAGATTGTCACATTTGCTTATTCTGATGTCAATATATAGAAAACTGGGCAGTAGAGACTTCAATACCCTGAGGAAAAGAGCCATTTATTAAAAGAAAAATGAGATTTTGGTTGATACATGAGTGCACTTCTAACATGAAGAACAGCCCACTGAAGCCAATGAGTGATTCTGGAAATGGATAAAAATGCTTCAAAATACTTGAGAAGCTTTCACTAGCATATTTGGGCATCTAAATTCCAATTTGAACAGCATTTCTTAGGAGAAAGAGCTGCCACTTGAGCCCTCTCAGCAGCATATTTGGCATTTGGCTGAGGACTGAAGATGGGCTTCAATTGCAGTGCGTAAATCCAGGGTAAGAACATGAGTTCAGTCCACAATGCCTAATTATACCACTGGAGATGAATGCAGTGTCTGCCCTACTTCATATTTAGGATTTTTCAGAGGAAGATTTATTCCTGGCTGGAATGTTTGTTTGAATGTCAGCTGGGGTGTTAAATGTTGCTCTGAGTGTCAAATGTTAGTTTGAGAGTCTTTAGTTTGAATTTGGGCTCCTCTAGCCCATGTAGATGAAACCAGCATTTCTCAGGCTGTTGAAACACTGCAGGGTTGTTTTTCCCCTGCCATAAATCATGTGAATTCAAGTAGAACATTGAGACTTTCAACTTGACTGTGTTTGTGTTTAAGCCTTTCTCTTGAAATGAGATCGAGATATTAAATTTAAATCACCTCTGTGCTCCCTTCTCAAATTGAATGCTTGCCTAAGCTGGGAATAACAGAATGTGAAAATCAGCTGTTCCTCTGTGAACTTCTGAAATGAGTAATGCTGATCTTAAATACACCAGTGTTTTCTCAGAATCTGTCCTGTTCAAATATCCTCAGCACAAGTCCATTTGCCTTTAGTGATACTGGGTTTTGACAGCTAGGAAATGAAAATTTAGGAATTTTGACCTCAATTGATAAACTGAAAAATATTTTTTTCTGTTTTGTTTGAAGTTTTAATATTTAAATAATCCTGAATGGCTGCATGACTATTGGTGTATGTGGTATTATATTTTGCAAATGTCACTCTTGTGTTACCACACAGTTCTGGGTGATTTTACCTCATTTTTTGATGAGTTTCTTAAGACTGCAGTGTAATGTTGGTGTAAGTAGCAATTAATATCCTGCAGACAATTTGTCTGTCATTCCCTCAGAAAAGGTGGTTTCTCAGATGGGAGTTGCCTCGGGTAAGTTTTATTTCCATTGCTTCAGAAATGGAATTGATTTCCTTGAGCTTACACAAATAAACATTTTCAACTGCTCTTACCCCAAAACCACTGAGCTCATTTCTCCTGTCACTCACACCAGCAAAATCAGGATTGATTCTCCTGTGGCAGGTGATCCTGTAATGCAAAATACACAGAAAGAATCAATAATTTGATGTATCAGAAACACATTTTTTGGAGAAAGACAGAGGAAAAAAGGTAGGATTAAAGCTTTTAGCAGTGAGGAGCTGGAGCACGTGCTGCCATGTGGGACCTGTTGTCTCTGGGAGGAATCCTCCTGTCACACGCTTGGCTCAGCCACAGTCACAGCACTGGTTCTGCTCCTTCCCCTGCCCTTTCAGCTGGCAGGAGGCTGTCAGCAGGGCAGCTGTCAAGGGCTTTGAAGAGATAAACAAAATAGTAATGGAAAGAAAGTAAAGATTTTAAATAAAGAAATAAAAATAAATAATTATTTATATAT
>VWYP01034167.1:72166-82318 GCA_013400435.1 Pycnonotus jocosus | reverse complement strand
ATATATATTGTCCTTTGACAGTGGGGGAAAAATGTATTTAAGAGCTGAAGCACAAAATATTCACCTGACTCTTTATCTTATTGTTATTCTGGCTTCATTCTAATGCAGTTCCTTCCTGTTGAATATCAGTTTATAAAGCTGTGTTCGCTGACCCCCAATAACTAACAAATCCCTCTGTGCTGCTAGATGAATAAATTCCAGTTTGTGGTAGTGCAAATGTATGCTGATGGCTGTTCAGTGAATACATAGCACATTAACCATTAAAGAGTTGTGGGTTAGAAGAATAAAAGGATATAAGATTGGCATATTTCTGCAATACATTACTCATTATTTCTGGTAGCAGTGGTATATACATTTTTTCATATAGACTATGCCATGCTTTTTGGCCAGCAAGTCATGCCTTCTTCATGCCAGTGAAAGAAAAGTTTTGGGGATCAATTGGCACATTTAAAAAATACTATTTTATTAATGATTTCAGTACATGTGGTGGCACTACAGAGACACTTCTACACGGAGTGTCTTGAACATTTCTGGGATGCCATTGTGCAGATGGAGAAGTGAAAACCGAAACATTTGAGAATTGTTGGTGGATTGATTGTGGAATTAATTTCTTCTTCTTTTTGTGGTTTTTCAAAGCTGCAGTTCAATAACCAGAGTGTTCTCCAGGAGCCAGGGCTGGAGTAAATCCCTGCAGCTCTGCTGCTCCACGTGAGCTGAGGATCTCCAGCTTTGTCTCAGGGGTGGATTGAGTGGAGAGGCTTCATCATCTTGTGTGAGGCTTGATGGGGTTTGTGTCTGCACTTTAGAATTCTTGAGTGAGACAGTGAAGAGAATCTTTACTGTGGAAGTGCTGAATTGTTTGTTTGTAGCTGCACTTGAACCCCCTTTATCTCTTGCTCTCACACACATAACTTAAAGACTTAATTCATGTTTAAAATTTGCTGACTTTTAATGTGTTTGGGGCTTTGGTTGCTGTTTCTCACCCTAAGAACAGGGAGTGCTTTTCAGATAAATAGAATCGAGTTGACTGCAATCCACTTTAAATAACATGAGTAGTGATCAGAACTTTTGTCATCATTTTTGTGTTGTTTGTGGAGACTGAGCTATTACAGATACCAACACATTAAACAGATCAGAGGCACCACCGTGTCACCTGTTCTGATGGCACAAAGAAGTTCTCTGAGAGAGAGAAAAATCCTTCAGTGATATGTTTTAGTTTTATTTTTTCTTTGACCTTCCGAATGCATAAAGATATTGTAAGAACCTGGGTAACTTGTGGCAATTTAAATTAAAATATTGTTTTTTTAGACTCAACCAATACTCCTTTGGGTCATATTCAAAGCTCAGAAATGCTCATGCAAAAAAGACAGTATGAAGGGATGTCAAAACTTCTTTTAGCTTAAAATGTCACTTCCAGTGGTGGTATCTTCCTGATATATCTGATTTTAAAAGTTTTTTTGGTTTGGATGGGGTTTTTTTGGTTTTTCTGAGGGGGATGTTTGTTTTTGTTTTGTTTTTTTAAGGTCCTAAAGTTCTGTGAATTTACTACAGGCAAAAATAGTCCTAAGAGATGCAAATATTCCTGCTGTACAGCAGGTAAATTGATTTTTCCTTGTTCTCTTCACTCACAAATTTGAACAGACCAGACCTAGTTTAGCTTGCAGTGAGTCTGCACAGGAGCAATGTGCAGAGAGAGTTTATTGGGTTGGTTTTTTATTTTCCTGTTGCTGTCATTACCCAATTTCTTAATATCCATTTGAAGGGGCCCTGAGCACAGGCTGGTGCACACTCCTTGCAGTAAATCTGACCTCCTCACACACTGCTGCTGTTTGTTTTCCCTAATTAATTGTTCCATGTACAGAAATCCATAGAGCTGCTATCAGTGCAGGCTCTAAGTGAAACAAACACCTGCCAGCAGTGGTTTAGGTACAGCTGATCCTGCCTGCAGACAGGAGCATCATCTCTCAGGTTTCCTTTTGGCTCCAATCTCCACAGCTTTTGTGTTATATTAATATCAGTGCAGAGACATGGATGTTCTGTGGTGTCTGCTCTCCTGTAAAAACTAATCAGACTTAGCCACAGTGTTCCCAACATTGAAATAAACCTGATTTGCCAACTCCAAAAGAAGGACAGAGGGTTATTCCCCACCTGCTTCACAGATGGGCAATCTGTGGGTTAATAAAATATAAATACAGGTAGCATTCATCATCTTACCTGGACATATTGTTGAGTGAAATTATCAATTCTCAAAGCAGCATGAGAGAAGACTTAATAATGCTCCATTTTATTGTAGATGTCCTTGCATATTTTCTCTCTTTTTTTCTTCATTTTTTTCTTTCCTGTTTCAGGTTGATATCTCAGAAATAATTTAATCTAAGAACAATTCTTGGAAAACTGAATGGTGACCTGTGGTGTGATGAAGGATAACTTCCTAATAACACAGGGGGGAAAACCTACTTTCATCATTCATTTCCCTAATTTTAAAGGTGATTTACTGAAAGGTTCTTACAGAAACCTGAAACCAAAGCGCTGGAGCTGCTCCTTGGCCCAGTGCAGGGTTTCAGACGTGCAGGGTGATGTTAAAAGTGTTAATTTCAGCATATCCCAATGGTCAGGAGGCCCTGTGGAAGCAAATGGAAACATCTCCCAACTCCAAGCCTGCCCAAACTCTCCTGTTTCCCAGTCAGAGGTTCTTCAGGTGTGCGGTTCTTGCTGTGGTTTTGTAGGAAGAAGGATTTTCTTCTCTCAGACAAGCAGCTCTGTAAACACCAGACAGGATGAATCATGGTTTTGTATAGATTTGTAGTTTGTGGTCAAGTGTCAGATGCAAGGGAAGCTTTTCCCACAGATTTTAAGAAATTTCTCAGCTACTCAGATTCCCCAGTGTGAGGCATGAGGCAAACTCTTTCCTCAGGGAGGCATTAGGAGGATAATAAGGTTTGTGCCCTCAAAACAGTTGCCTGTTTTCACTGAAATTTAATTTTCATTAAATTTTAATTCTTCATTGAATTTAATTTTCACTGAGGCTCCTCTGTTCCTTTGAATTAAATTAATCAAAAGCTAAAAAATTAGGAAGGTGGACTGGTGGAGAGACTCTCTGCAGCTTCATCATGGACTTAGTGGCCCTTGACTTGCAAATGGCAATTTGTCAAAAAGCCCAAAGTCGTGCTGCTATTGCCATCAAAACTAACAGCAGAGACAATTGGCTTATTGTTCTCATCTCTGCAGGCCAGGAGGAGTATAAATCAAAGCACAGTGAATGAAAGGTATCTGCACTTAGAACTTTGATGTCACTATTGATTTCTTAAATATATGTTTGTTTCCATTTTTTGTTTAATGTTGAAAGTCACATGAAGAGCTCTTGATATAAAATCTCATAGTTAAAAACCAGTTGTGTGTGAGCTGCATTTATATGATTTTTTTGGTTTTTTTGAGGAGCCACAGAAAAAGTCAAAAACATCACTGTAGTTCACAATAAGTAATCTGGGTTTTGTTGGAAAGGTTTTGGGTGTTTATCAGCTAATGATGATCCTTTGCAAAGGTAATCAGCTTTCATACACGTAACTGCAAACATGTGACAACTGGGACAAAAATATAGGACTGGCTCAGACAGTTTTTAGTTGAATGAACATGATTGAGTTCACAACTGAGATGAAAATTTCCACATTTACTATAACAAAACCAAAATTCTATGCAAAAACCCCTAAGAGTGCAGTCTTAAATTAGGAGAAATTATAATTTGAGGATATGTACACCAGCACATTGAATAATTAATACTTTGGGGTTTTTTTATGTATTCCCCATTTCAGGTAAGGAGAGAGACCTTAATATAAAAGCAGTTTGTCTCACCCCATTGTCATGTCTTTAAGAGCATGTCAGGGTTTCTCAGTGTTGTCTTTTTGGCCAACATCTTTTTAATAGATATGAGAGAGACCATGTGTAATATAGAAGAGGTAATTTAGGGTAAAACTTTGCCTAGGATTGTGTTTGTAGTTGAAAAAGGAGGATGAGTGTGTGCAAGTGCTCAGGTCTGTGTTTACCTTTCTAGTAGAAATGCAGCTGCTGGCAAACAGCTATATTTAAGAAATCTCTTTTTCTGGTCATACAAAAAGGATGGAGAGTGACAAGACAAAAAGTGAGGAATAATGGACTGACAGTTTTTTTATAATACAAAACTTGGAAAATACCTCATATCCACTTACAGCTTTTTTTTGCAAAATTCTCTGGATATTTGTTTTTTGGTGTCAGACACTCCTATTGTTAGGATAATTAGCATAAATATCACTTTTACGAGAGAAAAGGCAATTTATTAGCAGAAAAAAGGGCTGCTAAGGAGACAAGTAAACTAAATGATGTTTTGAGCCAATATGAGCTCTCCCCATGCCAGGGTTAAAGCTGACAGGAGGAACAGGAAAGGGAACATCCAGTTCTGTTGCCTTGTCTACACATTCTGGCTCTGGGCAGATGACTGAGTTTTGCATTCCTGTTGAGCCATTACTAAATGACTGTAAAAACATTTCATAAACTATTCATGCACAAAAAATTGGGTTCATGTAAAACCAGACTTTCTCTGAATGGGATTTCGTGAGCCTTTCAAATATCACTCCCAGTTCAATTTCTTCACTCACCCCTAGGAAAGAAATCAGCTCTCTCTTTCTGTGGCTTTCCCCTGGACCCACTGCAGCAGTTCCACATCTTCTCTGTGCTGAGCTCTGCAGGTGAGGTCTCACCTGAGCAGGGCACAGGGGCTCCCTCAGCCTGCTGGGCTGTGCTGGCTGCCCTGAATCACCTCCCTGTTCTCCATGGGCCTTTGCAGAGCTTCTAGCAGGATCTGTTCCAGGATTTCCCCAGGCACAGAGGTGGGGCTGACAGAGTGGCAGCACCCTGGGTCGTCCCTTCAACCCTTTTTAAAGATAAGAACAAAGTTTCCCTTTTTCCAGCCACCTGGGACATCCCCAGACTGCCGTGACTTTGTGAATATCATGGAGAGTGGCTTGGCAGCTGCATCAGCCAATTCCCTCAGGACTCTGGGGTGCATCTGATGGCTTCAGTTTTAGTTTTCATGTTTTTCAGGTTCTGTGCTGCTTAGGGGTGCAGTTCTGAGCCTCACATTCAGTGTCAGTCAGCTCTTCAGAGAGTAGGGAGACAAAACAAATCCTTTTCCAGATGGAGACCAAGGACAACTTTCAGGCCCAAAAGCACAAACAAGGGTAGACTGAAGAGAGAAAACAAGAAGGATGAGACCTCACAACCTGAAGCTGTAATTGGACAATTAAACCCCAATGTGCAAATGCACCAAAACTTATAAAAGGATGAGACCTCGTGACCGTTTGTCCATTTTGTGACCATTTTGGGTCCACCTTGAGTGTAGCCCTGGCCAGTCTCTTGTCCTGCCCAAGGTGTATCCTTAAAGGCCTTTTAATAAATATCCACTTTATTCTCTAGCTCTGTCCAGTCTCTGTTCCAGGTCAGTCTTCCCAAAGCATCACATCTGGTTGGATCCCATAGACTTGTGCATGTTCTGGTTCCTCAGGTGGTTTCAAACCTCATTTCTCTGTCAGCAGGAGGGGTTTTACTCCCCCAGTCCCTGCCTTGCAGCCCCTCCTTTGGGAAGAGGTTGCTATTGAACACTGAGGCAAAAAAGTTGTTGGGTACCTCAATTTTTTCTCATGTACTGTTGCCAGTTTTCCAGTCTTGCTTGTCAGGGGGGATGCACTTGCTGTGACCTCCCTTTTCTGGCTGATGAACGTCTACAAGCCCTTCTTATTACTCTTTGCATCCCCTGCCAAGTTCATCTCCATCCGCACTGGGCAGCTAAATAAAGCTGGTTCTATCCAGCTTGCAAGTTATGTTTCTTTAGGGATCAGTGATTATAATTTGTGCTTTGTTTATGCCCTGGGGTGTCTGATATCACACTGTTAATGCCTTCAGAGCTTCTGTTAATGTCTTGAACTTTTCTGAGTTCCAGCACAGTCCCCTCTTTTTTCTTCAACAGCTGTCAAAATACAGCTCCCTGATAATATAACCAACGTTTAATTCTCCCAGCCTAGTCAGGCATGCATCCATGTTCCAGGGTCACTGAGCAGTTTGCCAAAAGAGTGGACTGTTATTAGATAGATGGCTTGCTTTGGTAACTACTTGCTATTAATATCTATTAATTACAGCACTGCCAGGGGTGTGTTGTCAAAATTGCTTTATGGGATCGACTCACACACATTGCAGTGTTGTAAATCTTGTTTCCATAGGACACCAACTGCCCTCTTGCTCCTTGGATATTTCAGGATACATTGCTCATAATTCAGGATGAGTTTTAGTAGCGGCGGCCTTGGTTGCAAATTGACCAGAAAGGATTAATACACAAAACTTCCTGAGTTTTATTGATGTACCAGACTAAGAAATTCTTTTGGCCATTTTGCACACTCTGGAACGTAACAGTTGCTTCTGGGTGAAGGTTCTGTTGTCTGTGACAATGTGTCTGACATTTCAGAGACATTTCTGCAGCTTTTGTTGTGTTCCTCTGCATTCTTTGTTCACTGGTGTTTCACTGTGAATAGACCAGTAATGGAGAAATAGGGTCTGAAATCCTTTACCTGTTATCAAATTAAATAGAAAAGTGACCCAATCCTGCTAACAGAGGTGAAAAGGCACAGAGATGGGTCTCTGGTCTCTGGCCTCTACAGAAGGAACTCTTGTAGTTGAGCATTTTACCTTTGCTCTCTGTGAAAAGAAGACTAAAGTGTGTACCAATGCAATGTAAAATGCAGTTTTACCTGTAACTCAGAAAGTCAGTAAGTGAAATTAATTGCTTCCAGCTAGACTTTCAGCAATCATGTGAGTGGCGTGGTTTAGAACAGGATATCTACTCCATGATCCACCTGAATAGATGAACAACAGGGAACCCCTGCATCTTTACAAGCTGCTTTCCTGTAGGAGAAAGACTCGCTGCATTCTATCAGTGCAATGCTATGTTGCTCAAGGCCAGTTAAAATTAAAGTACAAATCTGGTCTTAACTAAGTTCTGCTCTTCTTCTTGGGTTACTCCAGCTGTTTGTTGTTTATTTCTTCAGTAATGGGTGCACATGTATAGAGAGAAAATTCAGAAATTACATCAAGGTAGTGAGCAAATCACTGAAGGGAGGAAGCTGAGTGCCCACTCCTCTTCCCAGCTCCTGGGAGAGTGAACCTCAGGAGGGAACACCTTTCCTGCTGCTCTCAACTCTGGCCTCCCCACTGTTTCTATCATTTAGTTCTATTCCACCTCAATGGCTCACACACACACCCATAAGAAAACAAGGCAGGATCATCCATAATCCTAAGGGAGTTTTCAGTCACAGCACAAAGCATTTCCACTGGTTTCAACTCTGAGGATCCACACCCACTTTTTTAAAGTCCTTGAATTCCAAGCTATTTAGAGATCCAGTGGAACAGAGAACTCCTGACAGATGTGGATTTTTAATTGTGAGATTGCATCTTCAGGTAGGAGCTGGGGCAGTTGCTGTCAGGCCCATTGGTTCCAGCTGAGAATGCAGTTGATAGTTCTGGGCAATGCTCCACTGCAAGTGTCCAACAGCATTGCTTGAATAATTTTACAAATGAAAGTAAAGTAAAACTGAAACCCTGAAAAAAATGAAAAAGAAAAAGAAAAAAAGAAAGTGAAACTGAAGTAATTTCCAGACTTATTTTTCTCAGGTTTAAATTGGAGAAGTGCCAGGAGATAATCACCTGCTTTTTTCTTTAATCAATTTGCTTTCTCCTGTTTTCCATAGAGAATTCTGGGGATGATCCTGCTGAGAAAGCACAATGACCTGGAGAGATGGTCTAAAATCAGAGATTGTCCCACTCTTCTTCTAGAAGGTCTTTAGACACTATGGGGAGTTTGCAGTCAGGCACGTTTGTCACAGCTGAGGCTCATCAATATGGTGTAAAAACTTTACCTGTTTCAGGAAGACAGACTTTTGTGGTCAAATTCCATATGTAAAGAGAAAGGAAAGAAGAGATGATATTTACTTCTACTATTTTTTAAAATTTATATCTGACATCATAATTATTGTCTGATATAAAAAGTAAAGGATCAAACAGAATATGATACTTTTTTCTTCTATTCTTCACTAGTAGCTCTATAAATGAACATGAGCCAATGTTGGCTTCTTTTCAGTTATGAAAATAGTTAAGTAGGAGGACTTTTCAAGGTATCTCATTTTTGATCTCCCTTTTATTCCATCCTATGGGCCATGATTGTGGCATGCACCAGAATGGTCCTGGAAAATGAAGGAGATTCAGAATGATTTAACACCACTTCATTGAAATAGTCTAAAATTAGGATCTTTTCATTTAGAGTTGAGCTTTCTGTACACATGAGGCTCCCAACACTCGTAGGTTTCTTTTGGAAGTCTCAAATGAAGACCCGCTGAATTTATTAAAGGCTGAGGTACTTGGAACATTACTAAGAGCAGAAATCTTTTAAAGCTCTTCCAACTAAATCTGATACAGAGCAAGTCTGGAGGGAACTGGAGTGAGTGAAAAAGCCTCATTCCTGTAGCAAGTACGAGAGAAAATGCTGTTGACCTTTTGAGAGTGAAAAGAGGTTTTCATAGGTTCAGTGGGCAGCGTATAAGGCATGAAATAAAACATTCTGCTGTTGTGCTTGAAGTGCTCTGTAGCTTTCTAGCATCCTGCTGGTACCAATCTCCTTAGGTGCATATTGTAAATATCTGAGCAGTTTGTGTTAAATATGTTCAGGGTTTGCTGCTAGAAATTTTCAAAGCAAACATCAAACTCGGAAAATCATTTCATTATTAATGTATAAAAGAAATGCCTTTTTTTACAGATTTGCATGCAGTTAGATTACTTAATAGATGTGAAACATATGCACAGGTGAACTTAAAAATCCACCTCTTGTTTAGAGGAGTGACTGGTTAATATAAGTGAGGCAAAATTGGCTGTATTACCCAGTATGAGGGTCCCCCCATGCCATATGGAGCAGGCTGTGAGGGAGAGGCCACAGTCTAATATTTTCATGGCAGTACAAGCTGGCACTGCAGTGCATGATGAGGAGCAGGAATCTGCTGCAATGTGTACCCTCAGTGACATTTTGAGTTTTTTGGCACTTGTTTGTGTATGTGCAAAAACATCCTGTCTAGTGATAAATAGAGTTTTGCTCATAATAGAATGCTTGAGTGAGTACAGCGAGGATAAATAAGTTGAAGATCTTGGGTAACTTGGCTTCAACTCTGCTCTCCTTTAGAAAAAAAAAGTCTCTTATTTGTGGCTCCATGAATATCACTGGGCTGCCTACAGCAGTACCAACATTAATATATGTCAGAATTTTGAAGGATTCTGAGATTGAAACAGTATCTGGATAAATTACGAAGTGAATGGATAAATAATTATAAATAGTTGAGACACCACAGCTCAGCAGGTTATGTCTCATCAGCTAAACCTGATAATTGATTATTTGCTTGGCTTTAGTCCCCTGTGAGTGCTGCAGAAGTCTCTGACTTAAAGCAAACTTCAATTCAAGCTGAATCATCCAAAAGTTTCAATTTCTCAAACTTAGACATCTAAGTTCACCAGTGTCTTGGGTTTGTGTAAATTACTCTTAATTTTCCTAAATAAAAGGAAAATGTTAAAAAATAGGATATTCTGGAGCTTTTTTGTTGCTATTGCTCTTTTGTTGTAGCCTANTCAATTCAAGCTGAATCATCCAAAAGTTTCAATTTCTCAAACTTAGACATCTAAGTTCACCAGTGTCTTGGGTTTGTGTAAATTACTCTTAATTTTCCTAAATAAAGAATAATTTCTTGCATTTTTTTTTCTTCCTATTACTTCCACCAGTTAATTACAGTGAAAACATAAATTACATAAATATAAAAATGTGAATAAAACTATTTAGGAAGAAATCACATATTTACAAAAAATATGGGAAACTAAGAAACTAAGAAATAGATTTTGTTCTCTACCTTTGAATGGTTAAATGGCTGGAGAAGCTGAACAGAGCCTTTTCAATCTAATTTCTTCTAAGCAATTTATGATGAGAAAAAAAAAATAAAAGGAAAATGTTAAAAAATAGGATATTCTGGAGCTTTTTTGTTGCTATTGCTCTTTTGTTGTAGCCTATCCTGCTCCTTTTTTTTTTTTTTTTTTTTTTTTTTT
>VWYP01034167.1:60798-72156 GCA_013400435.1 Pycnonotus jocosus | reverse complement strand
TTTTTTTTTTTTTTTTTTTTTTTTTTTTTTACATTTTTGCTCTAAGCAATAGATTTTTCTTTTGGACCTTTTCACTTAGGTTGAATTCCAAATGGCCATGTTAAATCTTTGAATTTAATTTTGAACCAGAAGACAATGGATTTTGGTAGTCAGAAGAGCACAATACATCTTGATAGTCATAGTTACCTTTAATAAGACAAAGTGCTCAAGTAAAAAATTGAAATAGCTCATTTAAAACCACAAAGAAAGGAACTACACCTGATTTTAATCAGTGTAAAAATGAAGTATATTGATATGAAAGATCCTTGATTACTTTTATAGTTTGGAGTGCAATTTTGTGGCAGAAATAAAGTTTTCCTGTCCTGAGGTCACCACGAAGAGTAATAAAAATTTGCATTAGAAACAAAGTCATTCTCCATGCCAATCTGCTATCCAGTAGGAAACTGGGGCTGAAATACCAAAAAAACCCCAAACTAAACCCCCAAAAAATACAAACAGATAAATTTTATAGAAACTAGTTCTGTATGTATTTTAAATAATTGACCCTAATGGAACTCTTAATTAAAGACAGATACTGGCAAGGTGCAGAGATGCATCTTGGGCTCTCAGTGCCACAGATGGAAATTAGTATGGAGGAGTTGGTTCCTGCTTTTTCACATCCCCAGTTCTAGGATTGGTTCAGTGGATTTGGTGATTACAGGAAGATACAGCATCACTGGAGCTGGATGTTTATCTTCTTTCTCATTACCATTCCATGCTCTGCAAGGACAGGTTTAAGGTGTTCAGCAATTGTTTTGATGGCCCAAGATCACCTTAGCAGATCTGAAATTCTGGACAATAATGCTCATCTCCACAGCAGTTTCACTGTTGTTAAGTTCTCCATGTATTCTTGAGAACGATTCACAGTTCATTGATTTGGGTATTTAAAATGTGTTCTTTGATATAAATGCTCTTCAGACAGTTCACACTGATCTCAATACAATCTTAAATTCTGTTTAGGCACTCAGTGAGTTCAGTGTGCTCAAAGAACTTAGCAAAGAGTAAAAAAAAAAAAAAAAAAAAGGAAAATAAATTAACTACCTGGTTGCCTCCATAGCCTCTCAGGAAACTTCCCCTTCAGTGCTTTGGTGGAGACAGAGCATTCGAAATGCAAAGGTGAAAGCTTCAAAGCAAAGTTTAGGTAAATTGGCAGCTGCACTAATATACAGCCTTTTTATTTTCCTGTCCAAGCTCTCTGCTCCATCCAGCCCAGGAGTGGCACATGAAGGAAATTCCCACCCTCAAAAGTGTCTGTGTTCTTCACAAAACATGTTCTGTTAAATACACTCATGGAAAACAACTTATAATGCACCATCTTTTATTTCACTAATACCTTTTCCAACAATCATCAGGAGCAGATGTAATCTAAATTTAAATAATAAACCGGACACATCTGGAGGATGAGTCAACCAGGCACCTGGAACAACCCTCCTCCCTTTTTTTATCCATTGTCCAAAAGAATCAGTTTGGCACCTAATCCAAATGTCTCAGCTAAGTGGGGTGCAATTGTGTCTTATTTTTTTTAATTGAGAGTTCTAGGTAAGAAAAATATCTGAAGTGGCTGAATTTATAATAAGCTAAAGCAGGGGGAAGGAATTACCTTGTGGTTTCTATCAAGTGTGAGGATGCATGTGGACCTTGCTGTGCCAAGAATATTAATAGATGGTGACTTGACTGTGTATTTGATAACAAAGTCAATCAAAGTAATTAAAAAGTGAAGTATCTGATGATTGAGTGCACCTAAAGCTTGTGTTGTTTCACAGATCCATCCTCGTGCACTGAAACACAGGCTTGAGCAAGTAAAGGCTATTTCTTGCCATCTTTTAAAAATTAAGTTTTGAGTAAAGTCATAGGTTTGTAGTGCTGAATTCAATTTTATCCAGATTCCATCTGCCTTTGTGGAATTTGCTTATCTCTATGTTTATTTGACATAATCAGATCTTGCCGTGGTGCAGGCTGGCACACTCCCTGCTGGATTGTGGAATAGTTTTGCTGCCTGACTGCTGATGAAACAGGGGTACATTTATGCAAGTCCTGAAATATACCACAGAAACTATTAAATTTAGGATTATACATGACGTGTATCGTTATTTCTATTAAACAGACAACTGTAACACTCTTTGATATATATATTTAATGCAGCAATAGTTAGATTTGTACTCTTGTGTTGATAGTAACACCCAAAACAATGTACTGAACTTTTTTTTACCAAAAAAAAAAAAAAAAGGAAAAGAGATCTCTCTGGTTGTGTCTGTATCCTCCTCAAAATACCAGGACACTTTACAACACCCACGTATTATGTCATTGGATTCTATTTAAAGAGTAATTAACAGACACAGAGATGAAATAAGTTTTATTTTTGCAGATTATATTTTCATTGTTCCCATACAGAACAACTCAAAGACCTGCTTTATAGTTTGATGGCCATTTAGAGACACCCAGCCCCCTTCAGTCACATTTTCTATCCGCAAAAAAGCAAATGTTGGGACAAATTCTCATTATGTTAATCACAAATTGTAAGGGCAGTCTGAAAAGCCACTTAGTTCCAATACAGAAAGGTGGCTCTTGCTAAACTTATTATCATTTACTAGTTTTTAAAGTCTGTAATTTCCTCTCATGTTAATGAATTCCAAATATTATCCTGCTTAGCTGTTGTTTCTGGTGAAGATGAAAGTGTTTTGTTTGATGTGTGCAAAGAAGTGACTACAGAAAATGGTAAATTAATTGGAAGATATCAGCTCAGGAGAATGTTTTTGACATGAGGGCTGTAAGGCTGTTAACAAACAGACCAACTCATTTGTCTCATCATGAAATAAAAATAAAAATCACAACATTATGATAAAATCTTGACAAGGAAATGCCTGCAAGACTCTTTGAAGCCTTGGGTTCTTTTCTTGCCTGGGCTTTGGCACTCTGATTTATGCAAACCACGCTGCACAGAACTGGAAGTGAAATGGGTTCTATGCAGAACAGATGGGTCAGGGCTAAGGCAGGGATGTGCACTGCAGATGAGAGCAGATTAATACCACAAGGGGAGACTGGAGGAAAATTGGAAGGATGGGGGCATTTGAACTAATTCATGAATCATTTCCAACTGATAGCTGTGCCTTCAGGCACAGTGAAAGTTATCAAGGAAGCATATTTAAAATTTCATGAGTTTGTTTTAATGAAGATTAGAATAAAGAGCCATAATCTTGGATGATTAAAAAATATCCTGTATTCCCCCATCCCAAAATGTACCTTTACCTGTAGTGATTTGAATATCACAGTGTGCACTGGGACATGAATTGCTGTTTGGAAAACTCAGGGCAGATTCATGGAGTTGGCACAAAGCTTTTGGGAATGGGTTTTTTGGAAGAGCTGTCTGAGCTGACAGAACATGCTCCTCCACTTGAATCCAAGCCACAGAGATGCAGATCTGCCGTGTCTGGAGATGTGAACTGATTTCTAGATCTCATTCAGATGTCTCTCCAAGTCTTTATCGTATCCAAATAGCCTTCAGTCTTAGAGGTTCAGACTTCCCAAAGCTGTGCCAGAGCAAGTAAATGTGGATTTAAAGATCTTTGAATGAAATCTTCAGATCTATATTACATAACAACATTTCAACAGAGTTATTTCACATATCTAAGTTACTTTACTGTTACTAATGGATATTTTACTGCAGGGCAGACAAACACATAGAAATAAAGAAGTGCACTGAAAATTAAAATTATTTTACCATGCACAAAACCATCAGAAACAATGAATATATTTCAGAGATATGTAAGTGCCCAGTATCAGTGAAGGTATTAGTTTTGATCATGGGTTGAAAAGTATGAATCTGTATGTTAGGACATAAAAAATCCTTCCTTTTGCCAAGCTCAGAGTGTGTGGATGAGCCTGATTACCTACATTAATAATGAATATAGTTCATAAGAGGAAAAAGAGTGAGAAAAGGAAATGTAGAGATAAATGTCTGGATGTTCTGCACTTCCTATATGACTTCTCAGCAGATAATTTTCAAGCCATAGAGGAGGATGTGAAACATTTGACAGTGAAGGAAGATTCTGAGAAAGATCTAAAGAAGATGGGTAGTTCAGTTTGCTAGTAAGGAAATAATTTACATGGGTTTCTGTTCACCAGCACAGAAGATGTATTATTCCTCTTGTAAAAAAATTCTTTCATTTCAGGCAAAGCTTAATAAGAACAGAGTAAGGTATAAAATGGCTCACTTGCCTAAAACTTGATTCTCATCCTGATGATTTCATGATTTCATTGCAGGTTGCAAATCTGGCCTGCTCAATCTCCAATAATGAAGAAGGTGTGAAGTTAGTCCGTATGGCAGCCACGCAGATTGATAGTCTGTGCCCACAGGTGAGTGAAGATTCCTGCTAAAAAGCACTTGAGAAGTCTTCTAGCTCTTCAAAGCATTAGAAGAAGAGCATAGCCTTGTCTTTGATGTGAGATTGTTGCCTGATTTCCACGAGCTGTGAAAAATGCACCTTACGACCCTTCATATCAAATGGGTTGGAAATGCTGTATTTTTTAACACAGTCCATAATCTTTTTGCTCTACCAAAAAGAAAGAAAAAAAGAAAAAAAAAGAAAAAAAAAAGAAAAAAATTTGCTCCTCCTTCTCTAACAAATGGGTTTGATTAAAAGGTGATTAATGCTGCACTGACGTTGGCTGCCAGACCCCAGAGCAAAGTAGCCCAGGACAACATGGACGTGTTTAAGGACCAGTGGGAGAAGCAGGTGCGAGTCCTCACCGAGGCTGTCGACGACATCACTTCAGTGGATGATTTCCTCTCTGTTTCAGGTACTGGGGTCAAGAGACTTCTCTAAAAATATCCCCCATAATTAAAGTATTGGGTCAGAGTGGATAAAAGCTGTAATTACTAAAGCATCATTAATCCATTAGTCTGTATGTGTTGGAATGCTGATCTTCTGCACTCAGTAGGGCCAGCTATGATGTGTTAATTAATCCCTGGTAGCAATGGTTGGCTCTTCATCTCCCGGAAAATAGCACCTAATTGTGCTTCTATTCCTAGAGAAGCTTTGTTTGAACTCAGGCACAGAGGATTTTGGTCACCTTCTAAAAATGTGTTCCAGGCCTCTTACAGGCTGAGAATATTTGTAGAAATTGTTGGAATCCTTGTGCTGTTGTGGGCAAGAGGAGGAAAAGTGAACTTTACAGAATGCCAGGTTGGTTTGGGTTGGGAGGGTAAAGAAGGGATGGAGAAGAGAAAGGCACTGACGGGTCTCAGTCTTTTCTCCATCCTCCTGGTTAAGTGTTACAGCTTGTGACAGAGTGTATTATAATTTGATCATACCCAGTGAATGCTGTAGTTGCAAAGTGGTGCTTTGGGTTAAGTTCTACTGCAGAAAACTAATTTTCCTATTTTGCTTAGAAGGGTGAATTTCATTGGTGTGAGTAAGGACACAAAGTGTGCCAAGAGGGCTTTGCTTACTTGAATGTCTCAGAAGAGCCAAACTTCATGAGCCAGTCTGGCCAAAATGTTATCTTTCTACATTACTATCCTTGATATTTTCTAATTTTTTCCAAAAGAATTTTATGGGAAAAAAATATTGAAAGAAAAAATATTTATCCTTAAAAAAAAATCTTTCATTTTCTCTTTTTGCTCTCTTTATGTTGTTTGGTTGTGTCCTGCTACCCTTATTAACAGGGAAATGGTTTGGTTTAGTTAATTACACTCCTCTGTTCAACAGCCCTGCAAGTGTTTCCTGCAAGCCATGGCAAGAAAATGAAAATGAGTTCTCTGAATAGAAGGGTACTTTAGAACATGGGAGCACATTGATTTTTATTTGATATTTGAAGCTGACAAACACTTTCTTGCAGAACTTGTTCTAAGAGAAGGGGATGACCAGGCTATAAACTGCAGAGCCAGTCCATGTGCCAGAGTTGGAAATCTGGCTCAAATAGCAATTTTCTTCTTTGTTTGAGGACTTTTCTTACTCCAAGTGCTTGTACCCATAAACCAGCAGTAATTTGGATGGAGGATGGGGTTTTTCATTTTTTTTTTTCTCAAATCTTAATTCCTTCAAACAGAGTTTTGACTTAGATCCAAACTTTCCAAGGCAGCTGAGAAGTATTATTTCTGTAGTTTAGATTCTTTTTTCCTAAATCTTTGCACAGACATCTCTGTTAAACATGAGGAAAAAAGAAAGCCTGTTGCTCTTGCTGTAGAGCTTGGAAACCTCAGCTTACACAGAGTACTTTTATTTTTGGATGTTAAACCAGTAAAGCATTCAATATGCCACTATCTGGTTAAATGTACCTCCTGAAGTGACACCTCCTCCTCTTCATATTGGCTGTCACATTTGATGGTATGTTTTAATAATATGGTGGCTACCAGAAGAAAGCTGACCATAATTTTAAGAAGTTATTTAATAATCCAAATGCACTGTCCAAATTCACATATCACTTCTTGTTGGGCAAAATTTGTCTGTGTCATGGTAAAAGCAAGTTGATGATGGTGAAATGGAAAAAGTGAGGAAAAATTTTGACAAAGCACTGCTTTTTCATTCTGAGTAGGGAGTGTTTTAAACAAAGAATTTTGCCTTGCAAGTTACTCAGATTCACAGCTCAGGGGACTTTCAGTTTCCATCCAAAATTGTTGCAGTGTAAAATTCGACATCATGTAAAACATTTCTGAAACCCTCAAATGATCCAACCTTGGAATTTTTAACTGTGAAGATTAGTGAGTCATTCTTTTTAGTGGCAAAGGATAATTAACAAAAAACAGTTGGTGAACTGATTAATTCTGTTTTACTACTACTACAAAGAACACCATTTCATTTTCAGTTTAGAGGTGTCTCTAGCAGAAAATCAAGTTGCTGTTTAGAGTCACAAAGTTTCTCAGACTGAGTTTGGTCAAATATGAAATTCAATGGTGTTCTTACTAAAATTATTTTTGACTCTACTGACTGCAGAGAAATAATGCCTGACCTATTTAGTGTCTTCTTCATGCTTTCACATAATTTGTATGTGAGAATGCTACATGTGTATTTGTATGTGAGAATACTACATAAGTTTTGATACTGCAGCACGTGACAGTAGATGGCTGATTCAGAGCCAGAAAAGTAACAATGCATCTCCCAAGAATCCAATGAAGGTGCTTGATGTCACCTCCTCTGAGCAGTCTGTGATGTCATCTCTTGCTTCAGATTATACCAAGTCACATATAATTAGAAGTGTGTGTTGTTAGAAATTCCCAGCTTATTCTGTGGCATAGATGGAGTGAGGGAGATGAACTGCTCATGTCCACATTTTGTGCTATCTAAAAAGGCCATTTGCTGTTGTCTTTTCAATGTGATTTATTTTCTTTTCTGACTTAGGTAAAAATGAGCCAAAGGTAATAAACATTTATGAGAGAGTGTAAATTCACCTTCAGAAAATTGTCCAACTGTTTATTAGAGAATCTACAAATTATTGGACTGCTTTCCCTTTTGCTTTCATTTTAGTTGCAATTTCATTAAGATAAAATTCACTGCAATGTTTGAAATTAATGTGACTGGTTTTCAAGGAATCACAGGTTGGGATGCACAGTAGAGGTAAGATGATGTAGCCCAGTCCCTACTAAAGATAAATATCACACAGATTTTTATACTGTGTGACAATATCACAGAAGGGCTTTTGTTTGGCAGCCTGGGTAAAGGTAGATACCAATCTTTTTAACAAACTGACATTTGCCCAAATCAGTAAGCTTTGCTGTGAGGAAGAGTGAAACTGAACGAGCTGTATTTTTCACCTGAATTCCAGAAAACCACATCCTGGAAGATGTGAACAAGTGTGTGATTGCCTTGCAAGAGGGGGACGTGGACACGCTGGACAGAACCGCGGGCGCCATCCGGGGCCGCGCCGCCAGAGTCATCCACATCATCAACGCGGAGATGGAGAACTACGAGACCGGGGTTTACACGGAGAAGGTGCTGGAAGCTACCAAGCTGCTCTCTGAAACTGGTGAGTTTGCATTGAAATACTCTCATTTAGTCGTTTAAAGCTCTCAGTTTGTTCTCTGAGGTGTGTAACTCAGAGGGAAATCTGTTCTTGAAAACGAGATGCAAAGAAATAAATTCATGGCCGTGAGTGTGTTTTTTATTCTCTACTCAGTGCTGTTGCAGAAGTCATACTGACAGGAGCCATATAAGAGAAGAGATTCAGTAACACATCAAGACTAGGCCACTACATCAAAGTTTCTATGATTTGAATAAATAATACACAGCCTTTTATCTTCTGGGTTGATTGATTTTGTACTATGCATCTCCAGAAAATCACTGCAAACATCACTCTTTGGACTGTGCAGGTGGATGACTGAAGTGTTGCTAAACAAAACAACTTTTCGTTGAAAGATATGTACAAGCAACTGAAAATGCACCACCTGATTGAAAAAATATAGAAGTTTGATAGGTTGTATAAAATATGTAGATTATATAAAAGTAGAAAAGTCTGCTAGATTGATAGATTGGGAGGAATTTTTTTTTTTTAAATTTCAATCTGTTTTTGCCTTGCCAGAGGAGGGATTGGATTCATCTCAGTGTAGGTGATTAGGTCTGGGCTGGTCATTTTAAAGCCCTTTATATCAGTGCTCTCAATAACTCAGTGCAGGCAGTGCTACCAAGTGCTCTCATCTAAAGCAGTGGGTTTGGGTGGTTTGGGGTGAATCATCCTACCAATTTCATTGACTTCACAGTCTGGCTCTCCACGCACTGATCAGGTGCCCTGGTAGGATAGAGATGCACGGATTGTGGGTGTCTGCAAGTGTCTGAGCTGATCCTCCCCTGCCTGATTGCACTTGTTCATCTGAGGTTTAAAACCATCAAGATTATTCTAGAAGGAACAAATGAAAATTGCACCAGTTCAGGACACATCAAATGTGACTTTGGGACCAAAAGGCCAGGAATTGGCCTGTGAGATGGAAAAGCAAAAACTGTTCTGGCTCTGCATTCTTTGTGTTCGCTTGGAGAACAGGAATCAACAAAATAAGCTAAAAAACCTGATTAAATGGGGATGATTAAATATTACTCGTGGTATTGTAGCTCCCAGCTTAATGTCAGTCTATTTTTACTACCCAAGAAGAGATCAGTGGAATAAGTACTGTAAATTTAGCTTCTTTTTACAAGTTTATGAGCTGGTTTTATGAATTCACAGAAGGAAAATAATCTGTTCAGTTTGACGTGGTGTAATATTTTGTTGCACTCTTCTGTTAAAGTCATCTTTTGGTCGAGGAGGGGCTACGAAGAATTCTTCCTACCATTAAAATTTCTTTTTTACACAAAATGTATGTTTCAGCTCTTTATTGAGATAAAATTTGTGACCTAACATTCTATAATTTTTTAAATTATTTTCTTTTTTCAATGGGTAGGTATAAAGTGCCATTATATAGATCAATAATATGCACAGCAAATACTTATATTCCATATTTAATTCACTTTCCGATATAATTTGAATTATAACTTAGTGCTATAAACTTGGTACTGAGTGCATCATGACAATGTCAATGTGCTAATGTTGGGATTCAATAGTTAAGAACAAGTCCCTGTTCCTCTAACTCAAAGTTTTTACTTGTGTTTTTATTGTATAAAGTGTAAATAAACTTTTGAGTATTAAAAAATATTTAAAATATTCTGTTTGCAATATAAAGAACTTTATATCATGTACAAATTGTGTAGCAGTAGTTGAGGGGACAGATTGGGCCCAAATTCAATGAAGCTGATGAAGCTGAAACAATTCCTGCCAGTTGTGAATGTGGATCATTAATATTAGAGCACAATTTCTATCTGCAGCTTTTCAGGCCATTTACAAAGGCATTGATTATGATTTCTGTGTGATTAAAAAAAGTAGAATTAACTGATTCATTTCATCTCCTTAGAATAAAGTGGTTTAAGTGGAATTTAGATCCCCGTGTGCTGTTCTGGAATCACCATCCTTGGAAGTGTTCAAAGACCCTGTGGATGTGGCACTTGGGGACAGGGTGTAGTGGTGAACAGTTGATGGTCTGAGAGGTATTTTCCAACCTCAGTGATTCCATAATCTGGGTACCTATGGATCCATACATCTGTTTCAACATTCTTTCAGTTCCTCACCTCGAGTTCCTGCCCAGATTTTATTGAACATTTGAGAATGATGGCAGTGATTGATTTGGATCCAGGTTCTACCCACAGATGTGCACATCAAAATCTCTATGAGGAGCACAGTCATGAACATCTCACTGTTTTCATCTTTATTCCTTCCTTTTTTATCATTATTTTTGTTATTGTTGTTTTAATTGACCTTAATTTAGTTATAAATCAAGTGCTTTTGGAAGCTAGGAAAAAAATAGTTAAATGATAATGGAAAGGAAATAAGCACATTACCTTTCTCTTATAATTATTATAATTTTAAGCTCAGAAAAGGAAAGCCTTTGTTAAGCCTCTTTTTCCAGAGATTTCACTGTGTTCTGTAAGTGTTGGGTTGGATCCACAGTGGAGAAATATGGATACAGTGCTTTGGAAAGACAAGCACCTTGCTAATGTTTTTTAGTTTTTAGGGGGGATAAAATTAATCTCTCATTGAAATGATGTTGATGGTTTCTGAGAAGTGAAAATTGCAAACATTGCTTCAATAATCAGTCTCACCTCCAAGTTTTGTTTGTTTGTTGTTTTAATTTACAGCCATTGCAATACACAGGGTGAGGTTTTTAGTGTCCCAGTGCTTTGTTGCCTGTGTTTGCCTCACAAAACTGCCTTTAAAGCCAAGTACTGGGTAGAGGCTGGGATCTTATCTCTGGCAGAACTTTTGGGGAGTGACAGACTGGTTAATGTCCTTTTAAAACCGAGTACTTTCATTTTCCTTTAAAAACCATAACAAAAATTTAGCTCTCACTTGGTGATTTTCTTATAAATCCAAGATGAAACCTATAAAACCACAGAGTCGATGGGGCTCACTGGGAACAAACACCAAACTCACGGATTTTAGTGGATGTTACTTGTGCAGGGGTAAACCAGAGCTTCAAGGTTCAATTTTTTCGTTGATTTAGAGGTGTTTTTTGGTTTTCTTTGTGTCTTTTGGATTTCTTTCTTTTCTTTGTGTCTTTTTTTTTGTTGTTGGTTTTGTTTTATTTATTTTTGGGGTTGGTTTTTTTTGTTTTGGTTTTGGGGTTTTTTGTTTGTTTATGGTTTTTTGGTTTTTGGCGGGTTTTTTTGGTTGGTTGGGTTTTTTGGTTTGTTTGAGGTTTTTTTGAGGAGGCCTCTGTTAAATGTTATATTGGTATTCAGATTAGTAGAAAGCTGTGAAATCATCTTGTTATGAGTTGTCCATTGAGGGGGGGGAAAGGAGAAG
>VWYP01034167.1:42065-60717 GCA_013400435.1 Pycnonotus jocosus | reverse complement strand
GAAAAGAGAAGAAAGAAAAGGTTAAAAGCAAGGATAAAGGCAAAAGGAAAGGGAAGTAAGAGGAAACAGAGCAGAATTGCTTTTCGAATATTGAAATTTCTCACCCTGCTCAGCCCCCAGAGTAACCAAGGCCAGCTGAGACTTTCCCATTGCCTTCACCAAGGAGGAGACTGAAGCGTTCTCAGCAGTTACTTCAAAAGCTGTAAAAACCAAAGGCAAGAAGCCCATGCTACTAAACAAACAAAAAGAATTGTCCCTAGAAAGAAATCAAGGAACAGGCAATGAGGCCAGATCCCACTTGCCAAGATTTTTGAGGTTCAGGAAGGAGAAAAAGCCATGACATTATTTAAAGGTCAAGAGGGTTGGATTTAAGGTGAGAGAACTGGAGTAGACTTTGTGGGGTTGTGATGAAAGGAAATGAATGGGAAATGGAAGGGATAAAGGCAGAACAAGTAGGACTGGAACTGCCTGGAAAAGGCTGTGAAAACTTCCCAACTTTTTTTTTTTTTTGCACGAGGCTGTCTGGAAACCATCCTGGAACAGCGAGTACCAAGTACTGCTTGAGTTACTCCAGGGAAGGACGTGGGAAATTTGAAATGGTCTGATTCACACCAGAAATTGGAGTTTCAGCTTTTAGCATGTTTTAAAAATATCCCAGTAACTTTGGAACTCCCTGGTTTTAAGTAGGTCACTCTGATTTCTGCTTTGACACAATTTTTTTTTTATTTTGTCTTTATCAGAATGGACTAATGTTGAAAATCAGCACTTTTGGCAATTCAGCAATAAGCCTGTGAGAGTTTTATCAGTGTGAGTAGGGCAAACTTTAAAGATATTTATCACTAGGAAAAGGCAGCTCAATGATGTTATCAAAGCTAATACTAAAATGTGGGAAAAGATGGATTTTTCAGCAGTGATGTGAAGGGAAACAAAATGTAGAAGCAAGAAGATGAATTTTAGCATAGCTGTAATCAAAAAAACCCCCTCATATTGAATCTGAGGGAGAGCTAAAAGATGCGAAATGGAGCCTATTTAGAAAATAAATGATGTTAAATTCATGTTTTATGGGAGTACAGGTAGTTATAGTAAAACTTATGGGTACCATCATCCTGAGAACATGAGATCATTTATCCAGGAATTTTGATCAAATTATGACTTTTATTCTGCAAAGTACTGTAGCATTTTCTTTAAAGTTTTGCTAAACTGAAATCTAAAGGTCAAGGTGTCACCAACAGGAAAAAAAAAGAAAAAAAAAAAGTATTATTAGAGAAAAGATATTTTACAAAAGGACTAGAGAACACCCTAGATTGTGTTCCACTGCTGCTTGATTTGATCCAAAGAATTTTTAACCAGAGAAACTCTGATCAGTATATAAAGGAATATACTAAGAAATCACATAAAATGCATTATAAAGCAATTAAAGCAGACATAAGATATGAATTAATCACCACTGTAGCTCAAAACTAAAATGCTAGCTCTTTCTCCCTCCACTTTGAGAGTTTAAAAATGAAATACAATGCTAAAGGAGAATATATTGTAATAGATCCAGATTTTTCAAAGGCTTTTCCTAACGTCCTGCACACGCAGCTGTTTGGAGATGGGTAACCATGGGGTGAGTGCTGAGGCCTTTGATGGATTTAGAGCTGGTGACAAGGCAGGAGCAGAGCACCAGTGATCATTTCTCAGCAGGCAGAAAGGGAAATCTTGTGACACCTCAGGGTCAGAGCCGTGGTTGGTGTATGGTGCATTCATTAACAGGTGAATAGGCAGCAGCAAAATTTGCCAAAAGGAAAATGCTGTTTGGGCTGCTTGGGAGGGAAAGACAAAACTAAAAAATATTTTTGTTTCATTCTGAGCTAATTCATGGTCTCAGAAAATCTCTGGCAGTGTGATGGGCAGCTGAGAAATGATGTTTTTTCCATGCTTAACAGTCTCACATCGGTGCTGAAGATGTTAGGTTGTGCTTATTAGAGGATATTCACTGAATACCCCAAGTAGATATTTCCACTTTGTTCTCCATAACCTAAGAATCTTCCAGAAATGAAAGAAGATCAAGATAAGGATTACATAATCAAAGAAAATTCAAGATTTAGATGTGAATTAACTCAGTTTAAAAAATACCAGGGTTATCTATTTTGGATGTGCCAGACACCTTGTATAATGAATAGTGAGTTAATATAATAGAAATACTTGTTTTCATAAACCAGTATTGTTTAGTCGCTGTTCAAATCTGTTCTCAAAAACATTTTGTGCTCTTAAAAGCCATTTTTTGAAATAAGGAGGGTGGTGGTGGAAGTAGAAAGAAATTCACCAGGTCTAGAAAATATGGGCAGAGAAATGGAGTGAATATCCATCCACCAACTCCAACAGAATGTTTTGTGAATACAAGTGTGAATTGTACAATAATGTTTTAAAATAAAAGCACTGGTATTCCTTGCATCCCCTTGCCCACACACACCTACATATTGATATACACAAACTTACAGCTGAGCCAGGAAGGGTGGTTTGCTTTTTACATAACCTACTTGCTGTCCAACAGCATGAGACTGCTTTCTTCAGGGAATATTTCTGAGGAGTTCACTTTCATTTGAAATATTAACCTAAAGGGAGTTCTGTTTGGCAGAAATAATATTTTGGGGGTGCTCACTGAGAGTAGTTTTGCACAGTGAGACAGCTGAAGCTGGTGAGACACGAATGTCCCTGCAGCTGACATTTGTTATCCTCCTCTGTCCGCTCTGGGATGTACCTGGCTTCTGCCCTGACATTTATCTTTCTGTGAGTGGCAGTTCAGTCAGGACAAAGTCTGAAGGTGTGTTTTTCCCCTCTAGTGTGTGTGTCCCTGTCTCCCAACACTTAGTTCCAGACATGCTGTTAATTTCTGTAGTGTCCATCTCACCTGGGCTGAACATGAGCAAATCCATTTCTTCCATTCCCACCTCAGTCTGCTTGGCTGCATAAACCCACAGGTGGAGTTGGAGCCTTCTGGGAAGTGCCAGAAGACTTAACACAACAGGGCCAAAGGGTCAGGACTTGGCCATCAATTCCAGGAAGCCTGAGAACTTTGTTTTTATGGGCCATGGCTAAATCAGTGTTTGGCAGTGAAGGCTGATTCTTCCTGAAAGTCTTGTGTTCACTGCAAACTGCTGGAGCGTGTGAACATTCATTATTTTACAGCTGACTTTTAACCATTTCATCAGGGGAAAAGTGAATCACTAAATAGCAAGAAGGGAAAAGATGCTGCATTGGAAGTGATGTTTCAACCTTCCCTGTGCCATAGCACTCTGCCCTAATTTTGCTTTTCCTGTTCCCTGAGTCAACCAGTGTGAGACACATGCAGGGTTTGATACCTAAAATGGAGCTGGGGAAGGGTCTGGAACACCAGGAGCAGCTCAGGGAGCTGGGAAAGGGGCTCAGCCTGGAGAAAAGGAGGCTCAGGGGGAACCTTGTGGCTCTGCACAACTCCCTGACAGGAGGGGACAGCCAGGGGGGTCAGGCTGTGCTCCCAGGGAACAGGGACAGGAGAAGAGGGAACAGCCTCAGGGCTGGGCCAGGGGAGGTTTAGATTGGCTATCAGGGAAGTTTTCTTCACCCAAAGGCTTGCCCAACACTGGCACAGCTGCCCAGGGCAGTGCTGGATGTCCCATCCCTGGAGGGATTTAAAAACCGTGTGGATGTGGCACTTGGGGACATGGTCAGTGGTGGCCTTGGCAGTGCTGGGTTAAGGGTTGGACTCCATGATCTGAGGGATCTTTTCCAACCCAAATGATTCTGTGATTCTATGATATGTTATATAATGTTTCAGTAGACTTTTATAAAGCTTTTTCTTTTCAATTGGCAATATAATAGTCATGACTGAAATGTAAATTATATAATATGAGACCAGGACTTAAAAATATTGTGTGAAGTATTTAGAATCTTCTGATGAGGAATGTAGAGTTCTTCTAGAAACTGGCTTTAACAAACACTTTGAGCTAAATAAGGTTTTATATTTCATTCCTTGTTCATCCTTCAAGCAAACCCAAGAAACTGTGCTGTCTTTGACAGAGCAAATCAGATATCCCTTAGGACTGATCTTTAAATACCTGTTTTAAATACTTGAACTTCCCAGTAGACTGCATTCTTTCTTCAGTTAAGTAAATTGATGAATTAAAACAAAAACAACCCCAAGCCACAGAAACACAAAAACCAACAGAAGAAATTTCATCCAGAGCTCTGATATTTTTAAGCTATAACTTTGTGAATGTTTTATAGTAAAACCTCTTAAATCTGAATAATGGCTGAGATTTTTTTTCTAAGGCAGCATCTTTTTGTTTTCTAACATAATGGGTCATTCATGTTGGGTTTTTTTTTATTTTTTTCTCCCCTAATAACCTGAAGTTTACAATCCTGCCCATCATTCTAGATAATTTTCTTGATTTATGTGACACAAACAACTATGATGTTTAGGAGAAGCACAGACATTTTCAGGGATGTTGAAACTTTTAGCAGTGTGGCAGTCCAAACCTTTAGACTGCCATGTCATTCTTGGATAATCTTACCCACAACTGACCAGATTTTTAAAGATTTTTATCTATTTAAGGGCTACAGAGATAAAGAGATTGGCACCTAAAATGATGTGTCTCCATCAAAATGGCACAAGGAAAATCAGTTTTCATGAGGATAGGTACAAATTCTTGAACAAATACAGAGCTATAAGGGCACAGCTGGGTGCAGTGTGTACAGGAGAGCAGTCACTTCTCTGCAGCTCAAATATCTGATTTTTCTGAGTTCAGACTGACTCCAGGAAACAACCCCTGATCTTTGAGAAGGGTGCTTCCCTTGGATCCAAATCCCTGGATTCTAAAAAGAGTCAAGTAAGTGCTCATCTTTTCAAAATGAAGCTCTAAGAAAAAGCTCTGCTGGTGCCTTTCAAACTTGTCTTCTGGCCAGAAAAAAAATTCCCCAAAAATGAGACCCCTGGGAACCCTGGGATGGAAAGGAGCCACGCTGTGCTCAGCCAGATTCAGAGCCAAAAGTGGGCCAGCATTTGGTGCACAAATGGGGTTGATTCATGCCTAGACTTTGTTGTCTAAAGCAGACATCTGGGCTAAGCCAAACACCTCCCTCTGTTCAGTGGGCACAGGAAAATCAGAATTTTATCCAGCTGAACCTGAATCTTTAAAGTAGGGAAGGTGTGGTTAAAATTGTCTCATGGAAGCATCTGCTGTTCTCTGCCTGGTATGAGGAAAGAGGATTTCAAACTTTCAGTTGTGTGAAGTGGGACAAAACCAAACCAAATTTCCTGACTCCCATTGCTGCTGCTAAGAAGTAGAAACTCATGCACCTGGAGGGTCCTTGACCTTTATTGCTTTTTTTGTGTCTTAATTATCCCTTTCCACATTTCTGAACATTCACATCTACTTAAGATTCTGAGGAATCCAAGTTCCTAAATGATAAGGCCATAAAAGTGCAATAAATCAGCAAGGCATTCATTTAATCTTGCATATTAATGAAACTTTTTGTTCTAATGCTATGAACGAGAACGCCCAAACATTTTTTAATTTTTATTGCAATAATTTTATTATGTAACCTAACATTTTTCTGTCTGTCAGGGATCTTATTGTTCCCATATCACTAAACAAAATTTGCAGTGATGTTTCTAAGTAAAAAAATTGCAGTACAAACTGATTGCCATAGGAGAAAAAGTCAACAGGGAATATATTTTTAGGAAACAGATAATTACTTGATAATTTTAATACATAGGAGATATGGGTGGGTGCAAGAAAAACAAGAAGAGATTTGGAGAAAATATTTTATTTGTGGAACAGAGTGGTTCACAAAATAATACAAGTTTGATCAAGGCATGAATTAGCACATGGTGATATGCTGAATTTCCATTATGCATCAGGGGAAAAAAAAAAGTATAATTTAAAAGAATTAATCAATTGATAAAATGGAAGTAATTTCAACTTTGCTGATTCCCAGTTTTTCTCCAGCAGCCTAGATTTTTGTTGGCATTGGTCTTGCTTTCACTGCCATTGGAAACTCATCCACAGAAAGGCTTTAAAATCTTTATTTTGTTGGAATGACAAAGTCAGTGAATTAGGAGTGTTGCTATTAACTTGGGACCTGATTCTGTCAACATTTATGCAGGTGCCTAATTAATTCATGTAGTTAGGCTGAGAGATGTTAATGGACCACATTTTTCAGTCTAAGCATATGTGTGACTGTTTTCAAGGCCACAGCTCCAACTAAGAAACCAGTGTTTAATTTTTCCCCAGAAGTATTGATTTGCTTCTGAATCTAAAATTTATAGCCAATTTCTCTGTGCATAATAAATGGATCATTCTCTGTCTGATCCATTTACAAGTTTTAGAGTCAAGTTCACGCCTTTGCCTGGATTTTACTTGTGGTTCTTTCACCTTTGGCACAGGAACATCCTTCTTTGTGTGGTAAATAATAGAAAAGAAAGACTGAAGAGGGGTTTTTTTTGGCTTTTTTTTTTTTTCATGGAGCTCAATAACCTTAACTGGAGAATAACATTTCTCAACTCAATTTTCAAAAACTTCACTGCATTAAATGACAACATATACTTAGAGAAGCAATAAGTAATAGCCCCCTATTAAAGGTGTTTTTTTTTCTTGCTTGTCCAATCAAAAGTGATGTAAAATACGATTGGCAAGCAAGAATTTCATAGATCAGTTTGATATCTATTCCCATTTTGAAACAGCAGATAATGTTCATGTGTAGTAATGTAAATTAGGGACTAAATTATAGCCAGGTCTGCAAAATCAAAACTGATCAGAGAAGCTTCCATATCCAGTGGAGGTAACAAATGGGGTCAGGAATGAATACCTCATGTCCAGGAATATGAATAAAGTGTAACTTTCCACCTTACAACCATTTATTTGAAATTTCCCTTGTTTTGTTCTAAGAATGTCACACGTGGCCATGACCAAGCCCAGCTGTGTCGTACCTGCTTCCCCCACTGTCACTGCCCTGGAAAGGGAAATATTGTAAAAGCTTGGTGCAGCTTTCTTCCACAAATCTCTTGCCTGTCCAGCATCTGCTGATTATTTACAGATAATTAAACATTAAGTGCTCCACATCATGTTTCATTTTATTTCTGGGTACTGAAATTGAATGTTGAATATAGTATAAATCTTCCTTCCTTTCTTCTCTACCTTTACATGAACCTTTACATAAGGATTATATACCTTTATCTAAAATAGACAAGTGTTTTCCTTCCCTCCCCCTCGCCCCAGATTCCTGGAATTTTCATCATTATGGTTTTTCTTGCGTTCTCAAAGATGGTTCAGAAATTGCTTTAAGAACTACAGGGTAAATTTTACTATACTCTCTTAATTTGAGCACATATGTAAACGATAAATTTCCTTATGCTTATGTCGATTTTCTTCAAACTGCCCATTCCTAATTCAGGCTTGTTGCACCTGCTATTAACTATATCCAATACCTGACCACCTCTGCTAGTTAGGAAATTGTAGACAGAAATTTAAGGTTAAATTTTATTCAACACTTAATATTAGGGGGTTTTACCTCCTTTTTAAAATTACTGTTGTCATTATTGCATCTCTAGTTTTACTTGTTTTATCCCAACAACTCAAAATAATTTCTTTTTTATTCTTTAGGTTTGGTTGTTTATATTATATTTTTAATGATTGCTTTTTGATATTCAGGCTAAAAACTTCTTTATGCAATCATATTAGTCTCCTACTCCTCTTTCAAGTGTTCTATTAATTAAGGTAATTTGATATATGCATTTATTAAATACTCTTTCCAAACCTTCCATCTCTCTCAAACTCCTTTTCCAATTAAAATGTTTCCCCTCTGCCTGGCAATGTTTTGTTACTGTTTACTTTTTTAAAGTCTATTGTTGCTGTCACCTTTTCCTGTTTCTCCAGTGTATCCCAGGAATTTACTGAACATTATCTGCATGGAAAACACAAATCTGTTCTTTCATCTGTCTATACAAACATACATATATATAGAGAGAGTGATATATATAAACAAGATTTGAATCACTATATTCCTTTAAAAATTTCCTCATTTGCATCCAATGCGTAATATTTAAATGGCAGAAACAGAAAGTTTGAGCTCCTGGTTGCTGCCACTTCTTCAAAATGTTAACTATTCTTAAATCATGGATTTTTTTGTGGTTTTACTTTTAGTCAGATACTAAAAAATTAATTTAAGAATATTCAGTCAAGAAGAAAATGTGGTTTCCTACCATGGTAGAAGTTCTTGGGAAAGAATGTCACTGCTCTTGAAATAACACTGGAAATTCCCCTTTGTATTCATCAGCTGAGATCAGGTTACCAGTAAGTGTATTAAAAATAGGGTTTAGTGAAAAGATGGGCAAAAAAGATAATATTTTAACAACAAAGAAAAGACAATAACTGCTATGAGAATCTTCATTTCCTGTTCTTCTAATTATATTGCCAAAATAGTAAAGTCAGTGATACATGATCTGGATACCTAAATACTAGAATAAAAGTGATGTGAATATGACGAAAAGACAACTGTCTATAAATCTTAAACTTGAGCCAAGTTCCTTAAATTCTGAAGAATTAATCCAACTGCATTTTTTTAATCCAGCTTTCTAATGAAACATTGATTATGTTTGTCCTCTGTGAGCATAGCCCTCCAATATTAATGTTAAAATTATGAAGAGGACTAAACAAGTACAGGAATGTGGGTGCAGTGTAATCAGTGGGACCTGATGTTCATATTTGTTGGATTTGGGTTTGAGTTGTGAGAGGACTGATCTGGGGAAGCCTTATTTTCCTGCAAAAAAAGAGTCACCGTATAACCACAGTGCAGAAAGTGATTATACCTTCAAAGGAATCCTCTATGAAATTTGAAGAAAACTCTCTTGCTGCTTCAAGCAAGGCCCTGAAACCATTTACAAAAGTAAATAATTGCTTTAAGTTGTATATTAAATAAGTTCATACCACATTATAATATTTTTAGCCAATATCTATGGCTATGTTTTGTGTTGTGTACATGGTGATAGTGAAGAAACAGAAGGTTCATTTAGGTGTCTTCGCAAAAGTATATCCTTGATTTTGCATTTTGTCCCTTCTAAAATTATTGTTATTTAGTATGAGATAGAGTGTAAATTATGTAAATTAGCAAGCATAATGGCTACAGTTTGCTTTGATCCCTTGATACAAATATTTGCTGTGCTCATTACAGGTTGTAAATGAACTTTACAGGTTGTAAATAAACTTAAATGAACTTTACTGACTGCTCAGGTATCTTGCAGCCTTTTAAAAGTTGGTAAATCACAGCTTTTGAAGGAAGTTTTCTATTCTTTGCTGCACAATTGGAGGAGAGAACAGAGATGGCTATTTCCATGCTGTCACATAAAATGCCAGAGTTGCCCACGTGCAGGGTGGGTACAAACCCATCCATGAGTCTGGCAATTCCCAGGACAATGTGAGCTGTGTCTCCTGGAAGTCATCCATGCCCCAGAGCAGCGGAAAAGCGCTCAGGAGAGAAGGTGTCTAATCCTGCTGCCTCTCCTTGTGTCCAACCCAGTGATGCCACGTTTTGCTGAGCAAGTGGAGGTGGCCATCGAGGCCCTGAGTGCCAACGTGCCCCAGCCCTTCGAGGAGAACGAGTTCATCGACGCCTCCCGCCTGGTCTACGACGGAGTTCGGGACATCAGGAAAGCCGTGCTGATGATCAGGGTAGGTGAAATCCCTGGGGAGTGAATTTGGGATTTACAGTGAGCTGTCATGGATAACAGGAATACAAAAGCTCCTTGGAATCAGCCTTGTGTTGTAATAATCCAGAAAAGCTTGACATTGGAACAGACAGAGAACAGAAGTATGTGCAACAACAAAAGAGTTAGTAAATCAAGAGATGATGTTATTTAGTGGACGAATCACAATTAGTGTGTTGATCAGCTAGAAGAAGGTTTGATCACAACTGCCAATAGATGCAAACTTCATTATTGTTTCCATAGAAATAGCATTAATTTGCCAATTGCTCTTCAAAGTTCATGTAGATTTTTTTTGGTTGTTTTGTTTATTTGGGGTTTTTTCCCTAATGTATGTTTGCTGCCTGGGACGTGGGGTAGGTCTGGATAAAATCTCAATGAATCTAAATGGATAAATTGTCTTGCTGCTTCAGTGAGCCACTGCAGGGATGGCTTTGAATGTTTACTGAGGTAAAAAACATGTCATTTCAGTGTTGACTAACCAGTTGATTCAATTTGCTTAGGCATCTTTTAATAAAATAAACAAATAAAATACACCACAGAAACAACATCATTATTATGTAGATGTGTGGTGCTTTTCACTTTAGTCAGCAGACAAAGATTTTAAAAAGGAAAGCAGCAAACCACACCTGGTTTGGACATCTCTTCAGCAACTGAAACTGTTATTTGAAACCCAAAGTACCTTGAATCTGCCCTAATGAAAGCCAGGTACAAGTAAAGCTAGGGAAAAAATCACAGAGGAAATTTTTGAGGCAAATAACAGGGCTGAAAGATCAACTGATCCCTTTGAGCAAACAGGTAATGTGCACTTGTGGTCGTGAGTGTATTATGGCACTGATGTAAGACTTCAGGCACTTGGAACACTCCAAAAGAAGTCATCTGTCACTATGTATTAACATTTACAGAAAAAGCTTTTGACAGGCTTAATTTTATAACTGTCAAACGTAAACTCCATTCTCATACCCAGTGCTCATCCCAGGTGGCCAAATTAAAGTCATGGTTTGTGATGGGGGCAAACCCATCCTGTTCTCTGAGTGTGCAGTGTTAGAGGATTTGCAGCAATTCTGGAAGAGGAGAGAGATCTTTGCTTGGATTACTTCCCTGTGAGGGTGGGGAGGCCCTGGCACAGGGTGCCCAGAGAAGCTGTGGCTGCCCCTGGATCCCTGGAAGTGTCCAAGGCCAGGCTGGATGGGACTTGGAGCAACCTGGGATAGAGGAAGCTGTCCCTGCCATGGCAGGGGGTGGGACTGGATGAGCTTTGAAGTCCCTTCCAACCCAAACCATTCCAACATTCTGTGATTCAGGGAAATGAAAGATCTGCCTAGAAAAGGATCTCTGTTTTCCCTTTGATTTTTCCAGTTCCTTCAGCTGTGACAACAGTTTCCAAACTTTTCTTAGGACAGGAACAACTGCTTAGTACACTTTAATCTTTTCTAGTCACTTCAAATTGTGATCGTGTCATAGACTCCATCACCAGGTGGGATCTCCTACAAACCCAGGTTTTCCCATCCCCTACACAGAGTTCCAGCACCCCACTGTATATCAGAGTCATCCCCAGGAGTTTTCCAGGAGATGTCCATCCTGGTGAGAGGTTTCTAATTTTAAATTTTGAATTTTGAAGGCCTGATCACTTACTTTGTTGCTGCCTGACTGTTCTGTGTACGTGGAGAGCTGATCAGCATTCAGGTTTCTCAACCCCTTTAGGAAAATCCCAAGTTACTTTTGCCATTACATCACTACTACTTTCCATCCATTGTATGATATGAGTTAATGAATTCTGTTTGCACAGATTAGGAAGATTTATTTTTGCCTTCAGACAATTAACTTATTTATGGGGCTCAATGTAATACTCCTTGCCCAGACAGAGAACTAAAGCACATAAATGGACTCATTATCCATGTGAGTTAACTGGAAAAATCCACATATATAAGCTTACACAGACCAGAGTTTGCTGAATCAGAACCTTATTTGCTGTAGAAAACAAAATTAGTTTCACTTTGAGATACTCTTTAACATTTCCATCTGAACATCTCACTCTAGAATGGGATGTATAATTAAAGGGTGAGGCTATAAAAGCCTTTAGAATATTTTCACCTAATAATCTATCAAATACTATGCATCCTTTACTTCAGGTGGTAAAAATTGTTCAGAATTACAAAAAAAGGAAAAAAATCCAATCTTGCAAACTTTTTAGAGCATCTGACACAATTATTTTCAGGCAGTGATTGTTCGTGTGCAAGCTGTGAAAGATTGAATTTATCTGAGATGAGTCCCCTCATTCCAAAGAGTAAATAAAGCCACTTTTTAAATTAATTCTGCTTGGTATTATTACTTTTAGTAAGCTGAAGGAAAAGGTGGATAGTCTCTGCTCTTCTCTTTTCCCTTCAAAAGGGGAGAATTTATTGTCCCTCAGGAGGAGAAAGGAAACTCATTTTTTCATTGAGGACTATTATTATCATCGATACAGAAGAAAAAGACCTCTTCCACAAGTTAAGAAGTAGTATAAATGAATTTAAGAGTATAATTATAGAACTCAGAATTAAATAGGAAATAATAACTTTATTCCAACACCTTTCCTATTACTGTGTAGGGATGAAATTGCACTTTGTGTTTTCACAGCTGCTTATGAAATTGCCTCAGTTACTGGCCAGAAACCTTCTCTGCAGTCAGGAGGACTCACAATGGCATCTTTTGTCATTCTTATACCTCTCCAAGGCCAATTTACTGTTACTCATTGGTTTTAACATGGCCTTTGCCATTAGCAACCTCATCTTTGGAGGCATCTACATCAACCTTAGTGTTACATTTGTTTGGATCAGGAGTTGGAGCCAACGTCCAGGTGTTCCCTCTTGCCATGTTTTGGTTCATATTAGAGTAGACTTTAAACATCTGTAAACTTGATTCTTTGGGGTGATGCCTGGAGATGTTCTCTGGGAGCATCTCAGGAGCCGAGGGAATGGCTGGAGCTGTGCCAGGGGAGGTTTAGGTTGGATATCAGGAATAGGTTCTTCACCCAGAGGGTGGTTGGGCACTGGAACAGGGTCCCCAGGGAAGTGGCCACAGCACCAGGTGTGAAGATCTGGTTATTAAAATTGTTAGAGAGCTGCCTCTGCCTGAATTAAGGTGCAAATGAGACCATATGCTGAAGCTGATAGTATGGATTTTATTTAACAGCAGTGTGAGGTAGAAAGAGAGAGAAAGAAAAAGAGAGGCAGGGTGGGAGAAAAAGAGTGATAAAAAAATTAAGCAGAAAATATCACCACTCTGTGGATCCTGACAGCATCTCATTGATCCTCTTCTGGTCTTCTCAGTGGTGAGGGTCCCACAAAACACAGAGTGCAGTGGATTAATGGTTTGGGCCAGCTGGGAATGTCTGGTACCTCCCCTGGGGGGACAAGTTTGAAACTTTCTGTTTCAGCAGATCTGGAACTGCTGCATGGCTTGGCATCACCTGCAGTTCTGTGCTGCAAGGCCTCAGCAATGAGTCTGGGAGTGTTTGGGGGGTCTTTGATGGTTTTATGCTGGTTTATGACCCCTCCTCTGCTGCCCCTCACGTGAACATCCCATGGATGTGGCTGCCCCAGGGTGGGTGGGTTTTACAACTGAGCCACTTTGTGTAAAGCAAGGTGGGTGTTCCCTCCCTCTGTCACACACCCAAAATCTCCTCCCCACCATCAAACCAAGCCAGAGCTGATTCTTGTCCCCCAGCCTTGTTCAGCTCTCCTTACACCTCTCTCTAGACCTGGACAATAGTGCCACCTTTACCTTTGCCAAGTTCCCATCAGGTGGCTTTTAACTCACAGGCCAGTTCCCCTCAGGAGGCCCATTTGAACAGGGCTTCAGTGGTCACAGCTTCTTTATACAATTTTGCTGTAATGGCAAAGTCTCTTTTACCAGTGTTTAAGCCATTAACGGTTTCAGTCTCTCCCACCAAGCCTGACAGAGTTCAGAAAGCATTTGGAAAATGCTCTCAGGAACAAGTTGTGACTCTTGGGGATGTCCTGTGCAGGACCAGGAATAGGAGCTGGACTTTGATGATCCTTGTGAGCTCCTTACAATTCAGGATATTTTATTCTATTATTAATTCCATTTCTATTCTATTCTGCCATTAAGGAATTTTCAGTCCTTCGGAGAAGACCTCAGCAAAAATGACTGTGGGTCCTCAGCCCCAACTGTTTGGTGTGTTAATGCTCTTCTCCTCTGCCAGACCTGTCAGGTTTAGCCACCATCACCTCTGGGGCAGCCCCTGTGGTGAAATCCAAAGTGCTGCAACATTTCTGTAAACCCAGATTTGGTGCAGAATCCCATCAACTCTTGAAACATCCGATCTCCAAAGGGTGTTGTGGGGTCCAATGTTTCCACTGAGTGCCTGCTGCTCCTCAGATTGGATTTGGAGTGTTAGATTTTACTGCAAATCACCAAACAACTGAAGACCTGCAGTGAGAGAGGTTCTCTGATTGAGGCACTCAGGTGCTGCTTGCAGCTGAGTCACTCAGGCTGCAGTGGAACCAAAACAAGTACAGAATAGCATGGAGATGGATTTAAAAGCATCGTGTAAAGTCTGGGGCTTTTTTCTCCTTGTCTTTTAGAATTAGAGGGACTTTTCATTGTGAAAAATGGGGGAGTATCTTTTCATCTCTTCAGTCTTTGCTCTCATTACAAGGTTAGCTTGACTTGGTGTTCACAGTGCTGAAATTCTTGTAATTGCATCTTACAATTGTTAGTGCATAGCAAAGTCTGGTTTCTGTCTTCACCAAGTACATTTGAGTTGGTGAGATATGAAACAAATAGCATTTATAAATCTGCATATATATGCCCTTTTATGACTTACACTTGTGTAATTTACATTTTCATACTACAGTCACAAAAGATTGAAAAAATGACATAGATGGAAGATATTTTGTTCTCAGGAAGCTCTTCAGTCAAACAGCCAGAGAGATATTAAAATATATATATATTCCAATTCCTGGAAGCTGAAAGTCACCACATTCATATTAGAAATGAAACATGCATCTTAAAAGGGAAAGCATATATTTATTGTGTGATTTATTTGGGATTGTGAAAGATTCTTCTTCTCTGGAAGACTTCCTCTGAGTTAGATGAATGTTGTGTGTAGAAGAGATACTGTATTTGAAAAAAAATGTAGTCTTGGGAAGTCTTATGGCTTGTGCTACAAAACAGATTAAAAATTATGAAAATGGTCTGGGTTTTTTTCTGCTGAAATCAATCAGTGCATAAAATCCATTACTTTTGAATATTACTCCAGCTTCTTCTGCCACTGGTGGCTGTCAGCTCTGTTTGAAAGCTGTCTCCAGCCTCAGATCTGTGATTCCTACATTTGGGTAACCATAAATCCAGGTGTCTGCAAGACAGAATCAGTCTTTCTGTCTCCCAGCTCAGAGAAATGAACTCTCAGACTCTGTTGTCTTGGAAACAAGGTTTTAAATATCAAGGTCCTGTTAGTTGTGCACAAAAATTAGAGTTGTGCTGGTATGTTTAGAAAGCCTTGCTAAGAGTAGTTCTTTGAGTCAAATTCAATATAATTTTTTTTTTGTACCTTTGTGTCTAAACAAAAGAGACACCATATTTTATAGTTTATGTGGGCTGCATCTCCAGGGGATCAGCTAAGACAAAGCAATGGTGCAACGGTGAAAAGCATGAAAAGGTTTGAAATGGCAGCATACAGATAAAAGTTAACCCCACTTCTTCACCCTGATGCAAAATGCAGCTGTTTGGGGAAGAGAATGAGAGTGTAGAATTCACCACACTTGAAAACATGAAAAGAGTGAATCTGAAAGATCACTTTGAATTAGATCTCACTTGTACAGAGGGGAAATAGGAAGATGTCTTGTGCTTGTAGTATATTGCTAACAGTTGTGTGTCTTGCCCGTTTGGTTTGCACTGCATTTTCTCCAAGTTCAACATTTATACCCATTAAATTCCAGTCTTTTAAAGACCACAGATTTTAAGATTATGAATTTCAGACAGTGACAGCAATACATTTTTTCTGGATATTTCCTCAAGAATAAGTTCTTGCATAGAATTTTCAGAATATTTTTTTCTTTTTATGAGGCAGCCTCATGTCCTTACTGGTTACCATGTTGAGATGTAATATTTTGAATATTACATCTTTATTTCAAGACTGACTATGAAAGCCTTGAAAAGGACTACACATTATGTTTTATAATCTTATTTATAAAAGTGGAGACAGAAGAAATTAGAGGAGTATATTTGGGGTGTGAAAGGGCACTGGCTTTACAATGACCAGTGAAACTGGCTCGTTGGGTGAACTCAGAGGATGGGGAAGAGCCAGCTGGTTTGTTGAAGCTCTCCACCCTGTTTTTGTTCTAAACAGCAAAGCCCAGGCAGATAGAAAGCTGAGCCTTGTGATAGAAAATACTCTTTGGTCAGGGAGTTGTAGGATTCTCTTTGTAGCTTGCTTGTTTATGACAGATATGAAGGTCTCATCCTGCCCTCAGGCAGCTGAGCAGAGGGAACAAAGAGATTAAAGGTGGTTGGAAAATAAGGCCACCGGTCATTATAATGATGGGTAGCAATCCTTCTATTTTACCTGTGGTAGTAGAGAGAAGGTAAATTCATTTTTCATCTAAACTTCTCCTCCTGCCTGCGCTGTTACACACAGTCTCTGTGCATGCCTCTCCTCAGAGGTGCAGACTGAGGTTCATTACCACACGGTCACCCTTGGGTATTTCTTCCTCCAGCACTCAGCACCAACACACATATTTAATTCCTACTCTTCCAGTCAGACGAGGATGGCTGTGTTTTACTCTCCCCATCCTGTGCAGCTACAAACAGTGATGTGCACTTGGTGTTGGAAGCCAGGCTGGGACAGAAATATCACCAGAAGACTCCTCTGCGTTACGTTAGAGGGCTTGGAGCCGTTCCTGGTGCCTGAGCATCCTCCAGACAGAGCTGTAATGACAACTGGCAGTGATTAGCACCTCTGCCAGAAAACTTGACGTGGCCTCCAAGCACCAAATGCCAGCCTGGATGATTTCTTCTGTAGTGCTTTGGCCTTCTAGGCTGTTCCTGGGGGTGATGGGTGTCCAGTCAGGTGAGGATTTCTCTGCAGTTCCTGTGGTTTTCTCCTCCTGTTACCTTTGTCATGTGCGGGACCCGCAGAGCTTACTCATGGCCAGGCTGTTCTATCAGATGCTATTCTGCCATAAAATGGAATATAATCTTCCTTCTAAAGATTCCATTTCTTTGCACCATCTATATTAAATATGATACTAAATAATGATTTTAATAAGACTCTCTCTGTATATAAATAAGGAGTTTTTTTTCTCCAAATTTTTGCTAGAAGGTGAAAAAACCCAAATGAACATATCCATCAACTATTTTTTTCTCTGTCCTTTCAACATTTTAAACAACCTGAAGCCTGAAAATACATAACTTGATTTAATCAATCTTCCAAGAAACCCTCCCATCATTCATAGCAGCAGCAGTGGAGACATTGTGGTCTCAGCTGGGGGATGAGTCAAGCTCCAAAGTTTTGGATATGAAAAGGACCATGTGAACTATCAGATTACACAGATTATAAATTTCATGATTGTTTCAAAACCAGTTGGCATTATCTGCAATTTCTTTCAATGAGAAATCTCTTATTTGCTTTGATTAATTTTCCTTCCAGGTTGTTAGTTGCTTTTTCCCAGGCATTTACTTTCTCTTTTGAAGACTACACATAGCTTCCAGTAACATTATGGTGTTAGTGTCCATTTATATACGAAATAACATTATTTTGAAATACTACATTCCAGTTGTTAGTGTTTCCAAAGGATATTTGTTCCTGGAACTACATTCATCATGTTAACAGAGTTAAGAGAAATTGCAGCGAGAAAAGTTGTGGCAAGGTAATGACAAATGCCATTTGTAAAGAAAACTGGGGTTGAAACAATTTAATTTTTAAGACAATTCAATTTCAGTTCCTGACTGCTGGGGCAGACAAGTTCATTTCAGAAGAGAACAGAACAGCATTTCCTGGGCAGGTAGTCAATGAAATAAGAGCTCAGTGTGCACAGGACTGGGTCTGTGTCCTTTATAAGCTCCTCATCTCCTCTCTGTGGCTTTCTCTCCTGTGTCTCCCTCTCTGCAGACCCCTGAGGAGCTGGAGGATGACTCAGATTTCGAGCAGGAGGATTACGATGTGCGCAGCCGAACGAGCGTCCAGACGGAGGATGACCAGCTCATTGCTGGCCAGAGTGCAAGGGTGAGTACAGACCCCACGTGCCTCCAGTGAGTGTCCAAACCTCTGCCTCAGAAAGCAAAGGCAGTGATTTCCAGTCCTCAGGGTTGTTTTAAGAAAAGATGAGACAGGCCTGACAGAGGTTTTTTTCATGTCAAACCTATTTAATAGCATTTATTGAATGATCTTGAGGCTTTCGTGGTGCCTAGTATCAGCTGCTTGCTCCAGCTAGTGCTGTAAGAGAAGGCTTTGCAGGTTTGGAATGTGCTGAAACTGTGGGAGTAGTCAGCAAATTAAAAAAAAAAAAAATTTAAAAAATCCCATCAGGGCACCATGTGCTGTATCCAGAGAAATCTTACATTAGTCATGTTTCCCAGTGTGCAAACCTGTCAAGAAGATCTGTTTAAGCTACTGAGTAGTCCCTGTAATTTAATTGTAATTGAAGACATTTGCTACTGAGTCAATGTAATTTTACCAGGGTAATTACATCATGATAAACTCCAGTCACTGTGATTTGCGACCTCAGCTTGTGCATGGGGATTGCAAATTAAGCTGATGAGTGCTTCGGGGTCACAGGTGCTGGGGAAGTGAAGTCTGTTAACACTCAGGAATATTCCTGTTAACACTCAGGATTATGCCACCCTCTGATGAATGTTTACCTTTTACTGTATAAGCTTCTCAGCTCAGATTATTTTAAATATATATATATATATTATATAATTCTA